>CM053783.1:891537103-892137103 GCA_028749045.1 Cupressus sempervirens
AGCTAAGGGCAAATGTGATTTACAGGTGTCCTTTACACAAGAACCCTAAAAACACCTAACAAAGAAAGACAAGACTGAAAACAACAGAAAGATTTGCAGATCAAATATTCCTTTGTAGGTCCCTTTTTGTTACATTTCGATATTCTGATTTCGTTGCAACTCTGATTTCTTCATGTATGCAATAGCTAAGTCCACCAATGATGAAATCTATTCTAAAGATTGCAAACTAACCTCAAACCATGGGTTTCATTATCATTACTGTACTGTGAGAGTCATTCTTACCTGTCACTATTGCTTGGTTATACCAGTATCCTAGGGTAATGGGTTTGTCACTTAATATGACACATCAGAGCTTTAGAGGAAATGTGGTTGTCAAATATTAAAAAATTAGCATTTTCTACTTCCTCAGCTTTATCTATATTCAAAACCATTCCTCTACCAAAATATGTCCCTCTTTTGAAAAGAAAGACATGCGTTAACAAGAAGTAAGAGTGATTATACACATGAAATCCATGAGTATAAAATCTTCTTCACCCTCTTCAAAAACTCTACATAGGACTCTATATATCTCTATTACCTTGGTACTAAAGTATGTTTTCTTGAAAATTTATTTAAAGAATGATGCTGTTACTGACAGGATTCTAACTTTTCCAAGCTCACCCTTGGCTCTTTTCACTACCTTAGTGGCTCAATCATAGCTCTTTATCACAGTCTCAAAGAGATCATAATCCACAAAAGCACCTACTATTACTAGTCTTCCTCGGTTAAAATTCCATATACTAGCAAGTGCAATAAAAAACTTCCTCTCTGCAAACCATCTTTTGTGCAAATTTAAATTAGTTTGCAAGGTATCAACATCCTTGACCCAATTGCTTTCATTAAGCAATCCTTCTACTATCCACAACCCAAGATTTGATGAGTCCATTGGAGGGATTCTTTGACTATACTTGTAGGACTAGAGCACAATAGAAATTATAGTATAGTTACTTAACTGAAGTTCTATCTTAATTCTTTCTAGAATTCTACAACCTTTTCACAAACAAATTACTTCACATACTTGCCAAATACAATCTTCTCATTAATTTCTTTTGCTCATAAAAGGCATGAAATCTTTATTCACATAAGGTGGGACTGCAAAAATATTTTATATTATACTCTGTTTTGTTTTACACATGTGAAACTTTCATATCAAATAAATACACAGAGTGGCACCACCTTTTGCATTTTAAAATCTGCTTCGTTGATCTTAACAAATCCTGTGATCAAGGGATGCGGAAAAAGGTGACAAGTATTCCACTTGACAAGTTGGTTAGTCAATCCAATGAGAGTAGACCATGTATATAGCTCCCTTCACGGTGGCATCTCTATTTGGACCTATAGGCAACTGAGGACATGTGTCATCAAGTTACTACCTCGCTATATATATCCTTTGAGCAACTCTTCTTAGCAAGATAACGACATCTCTTGATCTAAGGTCAATCCAAAGGTTGAGAAACTACACAAAGTACACTAAAGAGTGGTGGGTCCCATACTCACTATGTCATATAGAGTAAACATTGCACATCTTTCCATAGCAAGGTAGCAAGAGTCATTGATCTCAGCTTGATCTGATGCTCAGAATCCCTCATGCATTTTATGAATAGGGAGTGGGCCCAGGATACCGATGACATAAAATTTTTGCACATCTGGTACAATAAAAACTTACTCTAATCCAAGTCACCTTTCCACATTTCTTTGAGGTTCCACCATGTGTTCATTTCTTGGTGACTCGCCATATCGTAGATGATGAGATATTGAAATTTTTTGATAATGAGGTAGCGAGCTCCAGTGTCTTTAACAAAACTTAGCGTCGAAAGAATGGAAACAAATCAAGCCACTATCACCTGTGTTAACTACTTTTGACAATGATAGTTATTACTCATCATGCCATTTGGATAGATTTATGGTTACTGGGAAGTTTGGAAGCCATTGCATCTTGTACTTACCAACTACTCCCTACTTCGCTAATGACAAGATACTTAGTTTTTTCGATAACAAGGTAGCGAGTCATTGGAAAAACCCTTATTCTGGTGATGTCTTCTGGCTACATTTTACTGGATTACTTTTACTGCTCTGACATTGCCAATAAAGTGCACATAACTAAAACTTTGATTGCAACCAAATCTCCAACCGTCACACCTTTATTGTATGATTCCATTTTCCAAAATCTTTGGTACTTACTACTTCGCTATACATATCCTCCACACACCTTTCCATAGGGAGATAAAGAAAACTGTAGATCTTTTCAAAATCAAACAGTGAGGAACATGGGAGGAAAAACCATTTGATGGTGTGTAAAAGTAAAAGAAAATAGAATATTTGCCAAAGTTCCTTTTTTCAAAAAGATTTTGCGCCTACAAGTTTTAAAAGGAATGAGCCATAGGGGTTTTAACAAAAATTTTCAAAGGCTAACAAATGGATGATTTAAAAGAAAAACCCTATTCATCATTAATGGATGCAATTTAATTTTTTAATACTTGGGCAAAGGAACTTTTGTTATGTGAAAAATTAGACCAACAGTGGCTCTATCTAGAGACATCGAATTCTCTATATTCAAAAGAGGGCTTAGAAATTTTGGGAGAAGCAGGCCAACCAGACTCCCTACAAATAGACAATACTAAGAGAGCAACACACACAAGAAAACTATGAATATGAAACTATACAAAGACAAAAGGATTTACAAATATGTACAAGAAATCCTAAACTACTGTTCATGGAAAGCAAATACTTCAAGAAAAATACCTCTTCAAGAATTATGCATGAACTGGCAATTCAAGAATACCTTCAGTTAAATCCTTTAGAAAATATGAATCTTCTCCATTTCTATCACAAATGTTATATGGGACAAGCCAGATTGGGTCAAATTTACCTTTCTTTCCTTTATCTTCCACCTTAGCATTCCACATCAGTACCATGTCACCTATTTCAAATTTCTTTTCACTGGCTCTTTTATCATATAAATGCTTCATTCGTAATTATAACTTGGCACTTTGAATAGAAGACTCTCTCCTTGCTTCCTCTAGTTGCAAAATATCATCCATTCTAAGTTGCATCTCATCAATGATGTTATCTTCATATAGTTGAACAAATTTATACATCTCCTTTAGGTTATTTTGTGGGAGTCTAGCCTGTATACCATAAACCAAATCAAATGGGGCACATCCAATGGCCCTTTTCATAGTAACCCTATCAGCCCATAGAGCTAATGGAGATTTTGGATCCCATGCCTTCTTGTTTTCCCCTAGAATTATTTTGATAATCTTTAGTATGCTCTTATTGCTTGATTCTACTTGACCATTCCCTTGAGGATGATAAGGTAATGATGTGTACTCTGTAATGCCATATTTCTTACAAAACATTTTGTACTCCTTTGATTTGAAACACATAGCATTATCAGTTACAATCTTCTGTGGGCAACCAAATCTAGTTATAATATTATTTAATATGAAGTTGATCACCACTTTGCTTGTTGCATTCTTGGTAGGGATCACTTCCACCCATTTAGTGAAATAATCATTGGCTACTAAGATCCATGAATGACCACCAATGGACCTATTTGTGATCTCACCTATAAAATTAATTCCCCACTACTGAAATGGTGCTTGTACTTTAATAGGTCTTAATGGAAAATTCCCAAATAATCTTAACTTTCCACTAAACTTTTGACAAGCATCACAAAGTTTCACAAACTCATGAGTATCCTTGAAAAGTGTTGGCCACCAAAAAATAACCCTAAGAATTTTATGAGCAATCGTTTTAGCCATATAATGACCACCACATACACCTTCATGCATATCTTTCAAAATTTTTTTAGACTCAATCTCATCCACACACTTTAAAAGTATTTTTGGTGTAAATAAGTATTTACTTATTACACTTAAGTTTTACTTAGGTTAATGTGTTATTTAATTATTTTGCATTATTTTATTATTATTTTAGGTGAGACACTTAGGAGTTTGTGAACTCTCATTGAGTTATGCAACTCTAATTATGCACATGGTGTCTACAACACAAGAGTATGTATCATTCATTGAGTTGTCATGTTGACAACATAGTTATCTGCACTCCTCATTTAGCACATGTTGTCTACACCACTAACTTGCATGCTACACCATTGTAGGCTTATCCTCACATCATTGCACTTAATCTTATGCTCAATGGAGGATAACCCATATCTAGTGGACATGTACCTAGTTGTATGACATATTATGATATTGACTTCTATGCATTCTAGAAGCTCTCTTGAGGCCTTTATATTTAGGCACTCCTAGTGTACTCTTAACCAGTTATTGAATGAATATCATCATTTTGATCATACTCCATCTATTTTGGTCTACTATGTGCTTGTGTTTAGTTCTTTAGTTCTTGGGTGAATTTTGGCCTAAGCCAAATTCTTACATGGTATCAGAGCTGAGGGAGTTTCTCTACATGTAGCCATTCAAGACCATTCATGCTTCAACACCTCAACACAAATCCAAAGGATCCGTAGAAATTAGAAGTGTCTAGAGCCAAATCTAACCTCACCATTGTGTCCAGAGCATCGATTCGGTGACGATCGACTATGAATTTGTCTATATTGGGTGAAAGTTGATCGTGAGGCAAAATTTTTTAGTGGTGCAACTATTTTCTAGTTTTGGTGCACGGATTGTTTAGAAATTGCATTTTTTGGCAATTGTACCTAGATAATCCTACATTTTGCAACTTCAAAGGCTCCGTACGGGCACATTTAGAGTCAAAAATAGGTTCTATTTTTTTTGAAAGTGCATTTTTTTTGTCTACTTTCCAGATCTGGCATCAGATTATAGAGTTGTGTGGACAAAATTGTCACTTTTAGTGATAAGGCCTTTCTTTGCTTTGTAATGCTTCAAAATTGTAGCACTTTGTAAAGTTTCAGATTTGTACTCCATATACAAGTTTTAACAAGAAAAATCAGAAGTCCACAAAAGAGAAAATTGGCAAGTGGCCCATTGTAATTGCACTACTGATAAAGTGCCCAAAGCATCTATTTTGGGGGGGTTTCTTGATTTAGTGAAAAGGGGGGGGGGGGGGGGGGTGTTCTTGGTGTTGTGTTCTCTATTTTCTGCACTTTTCTTTCATTTTCTACATTATGGGCAATGTTAAGTTTCCTAAATTAAATCTTCATAACTATGCTTCATGGTCAATCAAAATGTTGTATCACTTAATGCATAATGGAGTTTCACAATATGTAGATGGTACTCTTCCTAAACCAGTAGGTGATAATGTATCAACAAGTAAAATTTCTAATTGGGTAGCAATGGATATGAAAGCCCTAGGTGATATATGTTTGGGGGTAGATGATAAAATTATGTATCAAATCAAGAAATGTACTACATCCAAGGAAGCTTGGGATACCCTTGAAAACCTATATGGTAAAGTGTCTGAAGAGGATATTTTCAAAATAGAAGATGACCTTGTATCCTTAGATCCTAAGTCATATGACTCAATACATGATTTCATCATCAAGGTGAATGAGTTAAGGATAAAGTTTACTGATTGTGGGAGTTCTATCAAAGATGATAGACTGATGTATCTCATCCATAACAAGCTTCCATTAGAATATTCCACATTTGTATCTTCTATTAACACCTCAAAGAATACCTTAGGGTCTACCTACAAGAAAGTCACTTTTGATGAATATGCTAAACTGTTGGATGATGAAGAAAAGAAGTTGAAATCAATGGGGATTCTCAAATCACCTCAGTCCAAAGCATTGGTGGCCAATGAGGGTTCTCAACATTTAGCTAAACAATATTCTAATAAAGGAAAAAGTAACAAAAAGTGGAAGAAAGACAAATATGAGGATGCAGAAAAGACAACACCACAATCCAATCAACAAGGCAAGTCCTCAAATTTGAACAAGAAAGGGGACAACAATAAGGAGAAGAAGAAGTGCACTTATTGCAAAAAATTGGGTCATGAAGAGCATGAGTGTTATCTCAAAAAGATTGATGAATTGATAATGTTCCATTGCCTAATGCTTATAAGGTAAAGGGTCATCTTTAGATTCTAAGGGAAAAGGACAAGCATTCATGGCAAAAGAAAACTCTTCAAAGGAATGGATATTTTACTCCGGTGCCTCATATCATATGGGTTCTTCAAAGGAGGATTTTTCTTCAATGAAGCAGTCGAAGGTATCACACATCTTCATGGGGAATGATAGCAAAATGGAAGTTGAAGGAAAAGGAAATGTGGAAATGGAAAATGGAGAGTTTCAAGAGGTTCTCCATGTTCTAAATCTAAGTTCAAATCTCCTATCAATCTACCAAATCACTCACCTTGGAGATGGACATAGAGTTGAGTTCCTTCTAGACTTGGTTCAGGTGCATAGTCTCAAAGATGATTCCTTGGTTGTAGTGGGGAAAGTGAATGATCACAAGAGGTTGTACTCTTTCTCTCATATTGTACCCAAGTCTTCTTCAAAAGCCTTGTTATCACAATCAAATTCAAACATGCAATTATGGCATGAGCGGTATGGTCATCTTGACTATCGCTATCTTTAACAAGTTTGCACATACCACATGGTGAAAGGTCTACCTCAAATCAAATTTTCCAATGGTAAATGTTCAAAAAATTTAGTGGATATGCATCTAGAGGGGAAGTTATAGAGAGGGAATTCTTCTAGAGCAACTAGTGTTCTATAGATGGTTCACATGGTATTAGCAGGTCCTTTTGCATTCAGCCAGGGTCGCTACATACTCACCTTTGTTGATGAATTTGCAAGGTTCACTTGGGTCTACTTTCTTCATAACAAGAATGAAGTGTTGGAGAAATTTCTAGCCTTCGAGGCTCATGTAGAATGAAAATCTAGAAAGGCCATCAAAGTACTCTGCATGGACAATGGAAGCATGGATGTGAATAGAAGACTTAGGGACTTTTGCAAACATGAGGGCATTGATCTTCAAACTCCACCAACATTCAGTCCACATAAGACAAATGTTGTAGCTTTGAGGATTCATAGTCTTAAGTCTATGGCAAGTTACATGATTCATGCCAAGTCTCTAGATCCATCATTAGAAGTCGAAGCAATATCTAGTGCCACTCACATTCTTAATCATTCTCCTCATCCAGCCTTAGATGGAAAAAATCCTTTTGAGGCATGGTGCGGTAGAAAACCTATTGTGATACACTTCAAAGTCTTCAATTGTCCTACATGGGCAAAGATATCTTTCAAGGGATGCAAGGCACAATCATCTTGACCTTGTACTTTCCTTGGTTATGAAGACAGTGTGAAGGCATATAGACTTCTAGATCCAGAGACACATCAAATATTTATGGAGAATGATGTACATTTTGAGGAAAGTTCTCCCACCTTGTCCTCTACTCCTCTTCACACATCATACAGTGTGGAAACTCACAATGATTCCAGCAATAGTGCTTCAATAGATTCAAACACGTGGAGTTCTATCGATAGTTATAGTGAGAGGTCACTTCATCAGTTCAGTCCACATGCATACATCACCATAGAGATAGGTCTAGAACAACAGGGTACATCCAGTCTTCTAGATACAAGTTCAGTGATAGATTTGGGGGATAGTATTCATGATCTGCCTCTTCTTCTTGATGCAAAATTACCTTCTTCAATTGTCACGAGGGTTCCATAAAACTCTCTTGTTCATTCTCTACATGATCAATCCTCACAGGTTGAAGTGATTGTGGATACTTATGATCAGTAGTTGCAGCAGGGTTCTTTATCAGTTGTAGAGATAGACAGTTCTTTGGGACAGGTTCTTCAGCTAGTTGACTAGGTTTCAGAGAAATCACTTATCCATGGGATTCATTCCACACTCAGTGGAAGCGTCTCATTTGTACCCTTGGCATTGTTTCTTCCTAAGGGGAGGAACACCATTATACAGTCTTGGATCAGTTTCTTCATCAAAGCAGTCACTGTTTGGCATTCTTCTTTGGGGGGGGGGGAGTCCATCCTATCTCTCTTCCTCTTCTCATTATTCTCTTATGTATATACATGATGTATGTCATAATGGGAGGGGTCTTGATTACTCCATCCATCCATGCATCCCTATTTATCTCTCTTTTTGGGAGAGGGTTTTTCCCATGAGGTTTTCCCTCTTTCCCCACTTTATGGGAGATTGCATATCATTATGTACATGGGTACCTAACATGGCCTAGTAGTCGGGACCCATCTTGCATTTCATCCTAGGTTTCGTAAGCTTAAGTTCATTCCCCTAAGTTGCACTTAAGGGGGGGTGTTGGTGTAAATAAGTATTTACTTATTACACTTACTTAAGTTTTTGCTTAGGTTAATGCATTATTTAATTATTTTGCATTATTTTATTATTATTTTAGGTGAGACACTTAGGAGTTTGTGGACTCTCATTGAGTTATGTAACTCTAATTATGCACATGGTGTCTACAACATAGGAGTATGCATCATTCACTGAGTTGTCATGTTGACAACATAGTTATCTGCACTCCTCATTTAGCACATGTTGTCTACACCACTAATTTGCATGCTACACCATTGTAGGCTTATCCTCACATCATCATACTTAATCTCATGCTCAATGGAGGATAACCCATATCTGGTGGACATGTGCCTAGTTGTATGACATATCATGATATTTAGGCCTTTATATTCAGGCACTCCTAGTGTACTCTCAACTAGTTATTGAATGAATATTGTCATTCTGATCATACTCTATCTATTTTGGTCTACTGTGTGCTTGTGTTGAGTTCTTTAGTTCTTGGGTGAATTCTAGCCTAAGCCAAATTCTTACAAGTACTCCTTCCATATTTCTCCACCATAATTGACCCTGCACTATAACATACCTTATGGCCTGTAACTTGAGAGATCTTTTCTAATTGTCTATTAACTCTGATGGAGATTTCATATTTTGCAAATAATAGATTATATCTCTATACCAGTTAGAGGCATCCATATTACAAAGATTATCCTTGCAATGATTATTAAGTTGATTAAATTTTTTGCCTCTAGATTAGCTTCTGTCATTGATTTGGCCAAACCTTGACCCCTAACCAATTTGGTAATCTGAATATCAATATTAAACTCTTGTATCCTATTAATCCATCTACACCTCCTGCTAGATACCTCTTCTTGTGAAAAGATGTCCTTGACAACAGTAGTAGGAACAAAAGAAATGATAGTAGCTCCCATTAAGTAACATCTAAAAGCTTTAACTACTTTCACTAGTGCATATGCCTATTTTTCATTGATCTCATACTTAAGTTCTACTGCTTGCAAAGACTTGCTAAAGAATGCAATGGGTTGCTCATAACCTTCCTCATTTTTTTGTAACAATACTGCAACAACAATGTGAAATGAGACAAAAGAAAATATATGCATTAGTTTGTCATAATTTGGAGCTCTAAGGATAGGGGCATCTTTAATAGCTTGCTTAATTTTCTAAAATACCATACTAGGTTCACCATCCCATTTTATCTTAGAACCTTTCTTTAGCATCCTTGATATTGGCCTACTAATCTCTGCAAAATTTGTCACAAATCTCCTAAGAAAGTTGATCTGTCCAAAGAATGACTGAATGCTTTTAACACTTTTGGGTTTTTGAATTTTATCTATTGCTTCTACCCTTTTAGGGTCAATCCTCACTCCATGCTTGTTAACTAAATGTTCTAACAATTTTCCTTCAAGAACACCAAAGTGACACTTTCTGGGATTTAAGGAGACACCATACTTGAGGGCCCTGATAAACACCTTTTCTAAATGCATGCAATGATCATTTTCATCCATAGAATAAGTAGTTAAATCATCTTAATATACAAAAATAATTTATTAATGACATCAGAAAAATCCATATCCATTGCTCATTGAAAATTTTCCCTAGCATTAGTAAGCCCAAATGACATCTTGACATATACATAAGTACCCCATGGAGAAGTGAAAGTAGTTTTGAATTGTTCTAATTCTTTGACAACCACTTGATTATATCTTGAAAAACCATCCGTCATGGACATCAATTCTAATCCAGTGACCCTTTGCAACATGGCTTCCATATTGGGTTAACCATAATTATCTTTTAATGAAGCTATGTTGAGATTCCTCAAATCAACACATAACCTTATATCTCCATTTTTCTTTCTTACTAGTACTAGATTGGATACCCAAGAAGAATGTCTGATAGGCTTTATAATCCTAGCATCTCCTAACTTGCTCAATTCTTCTTGCATTTTGGGAGCCAAGGTTGGGTTTATTGGCCTTTTTTTTTTGTCTAAAAGGCTTAGCATTTGGTTTCAAAGGGATTTTTGTTGAAAGAGATCTTCCCTATAGGCCTTTAGATCATCATATGACCATGCAAATACATGTCTATACTTCCTTAGCAAGTCTATTAAATCTTTCCTAATTTTAGGAGGCAATTTATCACCAATATATACCTTTTTAGGTGTTTCCTAGCTTCCCAAGTTCACCTCCTCTTAACTCTTTTGCATTATATCCATCAGTATCCATTTGTGACCTATCTTGGTTGTTAAAAATAGTTTCCAAAACAACTAGACCCTTTGGAATTTTGTTTGTTTTCAATTGCACAACTTCTTTCCCAAAAACAATATCTTTTCCATTTATGTTTTCTACATAAGCTACACAATCAATCTCTTGTCCTAACAACATATTCTCACAGTTCAAAAATCTCAAAATATTCTTATCATCTTCAAACACTTGCCAATTCTAAACATTATTAGGGACAAAAGGTCTAGATTGCAATTCAATCTTAGACACACCGACAAATGTAATATCATCAACTTTTATTGCTATGTTTGCCAATAAGTCTGCCATGTTATTATTTGTCCTCTCTTTCCAAATTATCCCAAATGCATCAAAACATTCAATCATATCCATACTACATTTCTATACTATTTTAACCTTTTGTTCTTTGACACATAAGAATTTCTTACTTGGGATACCACTAATTCAGAATCTCCTACAACATGTAAACACTTTATCCCATGCTTATGAGCTAATCTAAGACCTAACAATAAAGCCTCATATTCTACTATATTATTAGTACAAGGGAAACTTAAAGTAAAGGAGGATTTGTATGTTACCCTACTGGAGATATCAACAAAATGCCTGCACTAGATCCATCTTTGTAGCATGCACTGTCAAAAAACATAGTCCATAAATCACCCTTGTCTATTTTTGTGATAGCTTCCATTTCCATCTGAGACTCATGTTTGGATTTCTTCAAATTCAAAACCTTTTCTCTAAATGCATTTACATCTATATCCACAAAATTTTTCATATCATCCTCGATATCTTCTTCTATCATATATATGCTGTTTGGTTCTCTATTTATTCTGACCAAATTCCCATCAATGTTAAAAGTAGAAAATGATAGATCACATTGCAAAATCCCTCCCATGGAAACACTCCATTTTCTAGATAATAACATACCATACTGAGGTGGAATATCAACAACCAGTACACTCATAGGAAATTTTGTGTCTAGATAGGCTATTAGTCTATAAGGTAAGGCATTAATAGTACCTATGACTTTCACCTCTCTTTTATCCATGGCACAACATCTCCCCTGATTGGTGTCAACCTTCAAACCTAGTTCTTTCATTATTTCAAAATGCATAACAGTATTGGAAGCACCAGAGTTAATCATACAATTTTTTAATGTTTTACCATTTACTATGATACTCAAGAAGAATGGCTCAACACTTCCCAAACATTCATTTGTAGAGCTGTCCAAAAACATCTAAGGAATCTAGGGTATAACTTCTTCAGCTTCTTTTTCTTTTACCTTTTCCTTACTACTCTCTTTTTAACTATGGTTTTCATTGCACTCATGTCTTACATTTGTACTAGTATTTCCCAACCATGCCAAAGCTTTATCTCTATGTTCAGGGATCCTTAACAATTCAGATAAAGGAACTTTGATAATGATTTTTGATAACATTGTAGTCATATCTATAAAAGAATCAGATGAGCTATCAATGATTGTAATCCTCTTATCATGATGCTTATCAAAAATATTTACCTTACCCTGGCAATTCCTATCACTTGTAATTATCACTTTTGGTATATTCTCCTCTAACTTCTTCGAAACACTATTTGGGAACTTACCAACTTTAGGATTATTTTCCTTCTTTGGTTCCCACTTTTTATTTGTAATCTTAACCTTCTCAGTAGGAATCTCTTTAGGCTTCATAGCTTCCTCCTTTTTAGGATTAACTCCCTTTATAAACATGCCAACCACCTTATCATTTCCTTCCCTTTTAACCATGTTTCTAGTCTATACTTGAGCTATCATGTTTGCAGTAATTTGGTCAATATCTTTCCTAGAAGGCTTCCTTAAGGTGATTTATTCTTTGGCACTTACCATGTTACATACCTTGTCTTCAACATCACTCTCATCAAAGAACACTTGTTGTTGCACTTTATTCTAAAATTGCCTTTGCTCATTTACATCTCTATCATAATCCTCACAGTCAAAATGATCATAATGTGATTCAAACATATTACACCCTACATCCTCTTGGTCTTCTTGATATTCTTGACATTTTTCTACTACATTTTGATTTCTAGGGAAAGACAAGGCCACTGTACAAGATTCAGGAACATGGGGTAATTGACACATAAAACACCATATGGGTTCAACAGTGAATTCAGGTTCATCTGCTAAATTTATAGAGTTTTTAGATAAGGGATTAGGGGTGACCCTATTGTTTGTATTCTTGGGGGAAGGGATATTTGGTTGACCATCTTTCTAGGTGGTAGTATAAGGGAAATTTGGCAACCTATTTTGTCTATTGAAATTTGACTATTAAGGGACCCTATTTTTAGTAGGATTCCTATCATTTTTCACCTGAGGGATATTTAAATTCTTTATAGCATTTAAAACTTGACTTATCTCACTAGGTTATTTCTTTTTCCCACCTATACCTTTGTTATCCTCCTTTCTATTTCCCTTATTTCCAAACAATCTAGGGTCATCTCTCTTACTTTCAAGCCTTCCCAAAATTCTCAAATTATTTTCCACATTTATGGCAATTCTGAAAGCATCTCTTAAAGTCCTAGGCTCTTTATCCCTAAGTTGGTATGCCATTTTACCATCAAAAGCATTCAAATAAGTAATCAAGCATACCTTGTCATCTAATCGCATGGTCTGCATAAGCTTGTACATTCTCTTCTGGAATCTAATGTTAAATTCAACGACAGATTCATTAAGTAACCTCTTAATATTATTGAATTCACTCAAAATGTAAGTCTAATTTTTCTTATCACCATATTGTTCCTTGAAATAGTATTTAATATCCTTCCAATCAACAATAGATAATTTAGGAAGTCTTTTGAACCATTCTCTAGCATATTCAATTAAGGATTGAACAAACAACTTCATAATAACATCCTCAACCTCAATCTCATAATCACTCATCATATCAAGAAAACTCCTCAAATGGTCTTCACAAGTTATAGAATTGTTCCCAACAAATTTAGGCAACCTTTTTCTCATTTCTTGTGGAATAGGGTTAGGGTAACTAGGGATTCCATCAAAGCATATTTGCCTATAGCCTTCTAACTAGATAGGTCTTCTATGTAAATCAAGCTTAGGATAATGGTCAATATCTTTCCTCGTGTTACCCATAGTATTACTAGTGCTAGCATCACCAACATATTTGTTAAGATCTACTTTATGTGAAAATGAGGATACGAAAGGACCAGACACCTTAGTAGTGTTTTGATTTGCATCATTAGATCCACCATCATCTTTAGGCATAGCTATAGATTGCCTTTTTGCATTCTCCAAGAATTTGATCTTATTCTTTATCTCAGCTATGGCCACTTCATTTTCTACAATCTCCAATTTCTTAACCAAAGCATCCTTCTCTTTTCTTTTCTTCTCTAGCTCAATATCTGAAAGTGACATGGAATCATGGATTTGAATTATTTTTATTGGTTCATTAATCTTAATACCAATCTCCTTTTGTTTTCCTTTGTCCTTAGCACCAACAATAGGTTCCACATTCTTTACTGTATTGTTATCCACTTCTAAAGTAGTATAATTCCTAATTTTCTATATTATAGGTCCCTCTGAATTCATTTTTTGATTTTCTAGTAAATTCTACTCTTGCCTCCTAAGGTGTTCAACTTGTTCCACAATCTCAAGCTGCCAAGCACTAGTTGCTATCTCATTTTTCTTCTTTAGAGCATAAATTTGCCTAAGTAATTCTTGCTTTTCTTCTTAAACCTTCATGATTCTTTCTTCTCTTTCCTTTTGAAACCTCCTATTAATAGCTTCTTGCTCAGCAAGCTGTGCTCTCAAAATTTCATGCTCATCAGGATCAGGGATAGTAAACTCAAACCCTGATGTTTTCTCATCATTGAAACTTTCAGGTTCTAAGTGTTTAATTCTCATTTTTTTTGGAGAATAATTTGACATGAAAGGGTTTGTGCTACACTAGAATAGATTGTTACTAATCCTATCCTCAAGACTAAGTGCATGCGGTTGCACAACCTTTTCCTGACATATCATTTCAAGGATATTATAGAAATCATCATCAGACAAAACTAGGTGAGATCTTGGACCTTTGGATAAAGGAACCTTTTCAACAGCAAAATGGTGATCATTATCTTTCCCTACTATTTTCTCTTGTGAATAGCTTCCTTTCTGCATCTGGTTTTCCTTCACAGCCCAATTCTATCTTCCTCTAGGAGGGAGATTAGTTTGTAATTTGATTCCTAGGTTTTTTCTCACATTTGCCTACGTATTTCTTTTATTTTCCATAATTGGGGACAACAATTTTCAAAAAACTGATAGTGGTTAAGCATTCGAGTCACCATCCACCCTATCAAAATGGGAATAAATCTGTGGAATGGATAATCACAATTACCTCAATAATCTCAAGAAAAATGTTAACAACTTTCAAACCCATGGGAATCATCTCATGCAATTTCTACAACTCTACCCAAGCGACACAGATCTCTAATAATTTACTATTTTATGGCAACACTAAATATTTCCCCAGTGGAGTCACCATTTTGTTGGAGTTTTAAAACTACTGAACAATAAAATGCTCAATACCAAAAGGATAATACTTATGCAACCTAAGGACTAGCTATTTCCTATTTTCAATTACACATGCGAACCATTTGGATCCAACATTAACAAAACCAAGAATGGTTTTCTTCTCTTTAAGCTCTACAAAGCCAAAGTGGGTATACCTAAGGGATGACTCAAAAGAAAACTGTTGTATGAAATTATCTTAGTTTCATTCAGATTTCCATCTTTTATCCTTAAGCACATACACAGTTTATCAACTCCTTTGAAATCTAAAATCTATATGCATCCCTTATAAGCAGATCTGGTCCTAATTCTCCTAGAATTTACAAGTATTTTCGGTAATAGTAGCTATCTATGACCCAGAAACCTAGATGTAAATGAGTGGTGACCATCATTACAACCTTGAACAAAATAATACATGAATAATTTTGAATTTATAATTGATTTATCATGTAGAAGCAGAATTTGATCTTAATTATTCCTAATTTGTATACCAGTGCCTTATCCATTGGGCAAGGAGTCAACTATTGGCAGGAGATCTTGTTTCAAATAACTTATAATGAAACTATCAACTATAATTGGCAACTTCCATTCTTATGAAATATCCCCCTCATAAAATCATGAATTCTATCGATTTATTGAAGCATTTACATAATCCCTTGAATTATAAGCAACTATAAACCAATATACAACCCATCCAGACTGCATTCAACCAATTGAACCTTATTCAGATGACTTCAAAATATAAAAATTCATGAAATGGGAGACATAAGATGGGGACACATATATAATATGAATACCCTTTTGCATTATCCTTTTATATGACCAATACAATAACTAGCAGTAACTCACTCAAAAACCCAGAATATCTTACTAATTTTGTCATTCCTTAATCCTATCAGGGGATACATAATTGAAAATAAACTTAGAAGAACAACTACATATATTGGACCGACTGTATGCTTTTGAAAAACTAAAAATTATACACGTCTTAGACCATCACATTGCCTTGAAAACTCATTTATATAGGCATGAGTTGCAACAAGCTAAGGGAAAATGTGATTTACAGGTTTCCTTTACACAAGAGCCCTAAAAACACCTAATAGAAAAAGACAAGACTTCAAAAAATAGAAAGATTTGCAGATCAAATATTCCTTTGTGGGTCCCTTTCTATTACATTTTGATATTTTGATTTGGCTACAACTCTAATTTCTTCATGTATTCAACAGCTAAGTCCACCAATGATGAAATCTATTTTGAAGATTGAAAACTAACCTCAAACTGTGGGTTTCCTTATCATTGCTATACTGTGAGAGTCATTCTTACTTGTCACTATTGCTTGGTTATACCAGTATCCTAGGGTAATGGGATTGTCACTTAATATGACACATCAGAGCTTTAGAGGCAATGTGGCTATCAAATATAAAAAAATGAGCATTTTCTGCTTCCTTAGCCTTATCTGTATTCAAAACCATTCCTCTACCAAACTATGTCCCTCTTTTGAAAAGAAAGATGTGCGTTAACAAGAAGTAAGAGTGATTATACACATGAAACCCATGAGTATAAAATCTTCTTCACCCTCTTCAAAAAATTTGTAGAGGACTCTGTATATCTCTATTACCTTGGTACTGAAGTATGTTTTCTTGAAAATTTCTTTAAAGAATGATGCTGTTACTAACAAGCTTCTAACTTTTCCAAGCTCACCCTAAGCTCTTTTCACTACCTTAGTGGCTTGATCACAACTCTTTATCATAGTCTCAAAGAGGTCGTTATCCACAAAAACACTCGAGATTACTAGTCTTCCTCAATTAAAATTCCATATACTGGCAAGTGGAATAAATAACTTCCTCTCTGTAAACCATCTTTTGCGCAAATTCAAATTAGTTTGCAAGGTATCAACATCCTTGACCCAATTGCTTTCATTAAGCAATCCCTCTACTATCCACAACCCAAGATTTGATGAGTCCATTGGAGGGATTCTTTGACTGATTCTTTGACTATACTTGCAGGATTGGAGCACAATAGAAATTATAGTATAGTTACTTAACTAAAGTTCTATCTTATTTCTTTCTGCAATTTTGCAACCTTTTCACAAACAAATTACTTCACACACTTGCCAAATACAATCTTCTCATTAATTTCTTCTACTCATAAAAGGCTTGAAATATTTATTCACATAAGGTGGGACTATGAAAATCTCCTGTATTATACTCTATTTTTTTTTACACGTGCAGAGCTTTCATATCAAATAAATACACAGATTGGTACCACCTTCTGCATTTTAAAATCTGTACCGTCGATCTTAACAAATCTTGTGATCAAGGGATGTGAAAAAAGGTGACAAGTATTCCACTTGACAAGTTGGTCAATCAATCCAATGAGAATGGACCACATATATATAGATTCCTTCCTAGTGGAATCTCTATTTGGACCTATTAGCAATTGAGGACATGTGTCATCATGTCGCTACCTTGCTATATATATCCTCCGAGTACCTCTTCTTAGCAAGATAGCGATAGCTCTTGATCTAAGATCAATTGAAAGGTTAAGAAACTACACAAAGTACACTAAAAAGTGGTGGGTCCCATACTCAATATGTCACATAGAGTAAACACTGCACATCTTTCTATAGCGAGGCAGTGAGGATTGTTGATCTCAACTTGATCTGATGATCAGAATCCCTCATGCATTTTATGAATGGGGAGTGGGCCCAGAACACTGATGACATAAAAATTCTACACATTTGGCACAACAAAAACTTACTCTAGTCCAAGTCACCTTTCCACGTTGCTTTGAGGTTCCACCACGTGTTCATTTCTTGGTGACTCGCCATATCGCAGACGACGAGATACTAAATTTTTTTGATAGTGAGGTAGCAAGCTCCAGTGTCTTTAACAAAACTCGACACCGAAAGAATAGAAAAAAATCAAGCCACCATCACCCATATTAACTGCTTTTGACAATGATAGTTATCACTCATCATGCCACTTGGATAGATTTATTGTCACCGGGAAGTTTGGAAGCCACCACGTCTTGTACTTACCGACTACTCGCTACTTTGTTAACGATGAGATACTTAGTTTTTTTGATAGCGAGGTAGCAAGTCATTGGAAAATCTGGCTGCCTTTTACTGGATTACTTTTACTGCTCTGACATTGCCAAAAAAGTGCACGTGACTAAAATTTTGGCCACAACCAAATCTCTAACCGTCGCACCTTCATTGTACGATTCCATTTTCCAAAATTTCTAGTACTTGCTACTTCACTATACATATCCTCCACACACCTTTCCATAGCGAGATAATAAAAACTATTGATCTTTTCAAAATCAGACAGTGAGGAACATGGGAGGAAAAACCATTTGTGGGTGTGTAAAAGTAAAAGAAAATAGAATATTCTCCAAAGTTCCTTTTTTCAAAAAGATTTCATGCCCACAAGTTTTAAAAGGAATGAGCCATAGGGGTTTTAACAAAAAATTTCAAAGGTTAACAAATGGATGATTTAAAAGAAAAACCCCATTCATCATTAATGGATCCAATCTGATTTTTTAATACCTAGGCAAAGGAAATTTTGTTATGCAAAAAATTAGACCAAGGGGTTACTTTTGGAAGACTTTAAGGAAAAATATGGGTACTGAGTTGAAGTTTAGTTCTAAATTCCATACATAGATAGATGGACAGATAGGGGTTGTGAATAGAAGCTTGGGTAATTTGCTAAGATGTTTAGTGTGAGATAAGCTAAGTAATTAGGAAATAGTGTTAGCACAAGATAAGTTTGAATATAATAATTTTGTGAATAGGAGTACAGGGAAGAGACCTTTTGAGGTTGTTACTAGAATGAAGCCTAGAGGAATACCAATTTTGAGGAATATTGTTGGTGAAGAAAAGAGAAGTGTTGTAGCGGAAGAATTTGCTGATTTTATGGAATCTTTTCATAAGGAAGTGAAGTTAAGGATATAACACAGTAATCAAAAGTATAAGGAGAATGCTAATAAGTCTAGAAGACATCATGATTTTGAAGTTAGTGATGAGGTGATGGTTCATTAGAAGAAAGGAAGATTTCCTTTTGGAACATGCAATAAGCTGAAGATGAAGAAGTTTGGACCTTGTAAGGTCTTGAAGAAGTTTGACAGTGGAAACGCTTATGAAGTTGAGCTCCTTGATGACATGGATATATCTCCTATATTCAATGTTTCTGATTTATATAAGTATCATGAGTTAGATGATGAATTTGTTGTGTTAGAAGATTATCCTAAGAAGTAGATTAAAGAAGTTGAATAGATATTGGATTAGAGAGTTAGTAAGAGCACAAGAGGAAAGGATTACTATGAATATTTGGTGAAGTGGAAGAACAGACCTATTGAAGATGCTTCATGGATTCTCAATTTAAGTTTGATTTGACTCAAGTTGTGACATCCCAATGATTTAGGAGAATATTTCTTCCAACCCTAGTTGTTTGATGCAAGAGCTTCCTAAGTTGTATTGATATATTGCATTCATTTTTCCTTTCTATCGAGTTGCAATGTCTTGCATTTCTGAGGATTTAGTTGTTGCCAAGTTCTTAGCTACTACTAAATGATTCCTTTGGTTTCCAAGTGATCCTTTGGTTGCTGAGTGATCCTTTGGTTGCCAAGTGATTCCTTTGGTTTCCAAGTGATTCCTTTGGTTGCTGAGTGATCCTTTGGTTGCCAAGTGATCCATGACTACCAAGTTCTCTTTGCATGCCAAGATCATGTGGTTGCTGAGTGATCATTTAGATGCCAAGTATTTTGTGAAGTCTTTGTTTCCCAAGTAGTTTGTGTCTGGTTCCAGTTTGGGCTGACCTTGCTCGCATTTAATTTTTCTATAGGTAGTTAATATTGGATGTGAGCTGACTTGTGGTTGTGCATACATTTAATGTAAGGTTTAGTTTTGGTGATAGACTGACCTATGGCCACACAAGTATTTAAGGAGGTCTAGGATTGAGTTTTAGAGATAGAGAATTGAGAAATGTAAGAAGCAAGAACATGAAGTAGGATCATCATGGATTGTAATTGAATTGTAATATAGCCATAACCTAGAAGGCCTTATAGCTAGGCATTTATATGAATTATTTGATGAATTAATGAGAGTGTTTTCTCTTCTTCCTCCTTTGGGTTGTTCTTTTTTTTGTATTCCACTATGTTAACTCTTGTAGGATGGCTTGGATAGTTGGGTGTGCCTTTGGCCCTAGTTCTATCCCTCCTTACATCAGAATGCGATAACCATTGATCTAGGAATAGATCAACAATTCCAAAAATAGCTCACTAGAAGGGTTTTTATTAAGGAAAAACAATATGCAGGCTAACCACGATCTGACCTTAGGTTAAGAATGAGTTACAAGCTAGGTTCTTTACAAAATTTATGCAAAAGAAATAAAAATGATTGCAGAAAAAACCTTATAATAAGAATTTCAAAAAGTATTTGGGCTTTTTCAAATCTCCCATGCCAATTTTTTTTAAAGGCCGTGGACTAACATTTCAAACCTAGGGTAAAATGAGTCAATAAGGCACAACAACTATATTTTAGGGCACAATTGATCACAAAGAACACAAAGCCTAATTGTTTTATGTAAAACCTTGGATTTTTCACAATGAATTTTATAGATTTATCTTAGGTTAAGAACCAAGGCAACAAATTCCTAGATAAACAATTTAACCAATCAGAATAAGAGACATAAAAGATAAAAGATGACAAATTTTAAACTGTTGATTAAGATATGGAAGCTTCACATGAAGTCTATTTAAAAAGGACTCTAACCTTAGAATTAGGGAGAGAGGATGAAATGCTTCCAGAGCATACCGAGGGTCAAGTACTGAATTAGTTATTTTGTAATTGAGATAGGAAAAATCTCTTAATAGAGTGGTCCTAATAGGTCTATGCAAACCTTCTAATAGAGTCCTTACTTTATTGTAAGTGCCAAGCCCTCTAACAAGGAAAAACTTAATAGTATTTTAGTCTTTAACAACACAAACCTCTCATCAGGTAGATGATATTTTATGATAAAACATTGTAACCTTAATGGGTTAACTTTATTTTTGAAATAGTGAAGATTTGTGGGTTTCATCCCCACTCCACTTTTACCTACATCTTGAAGTGTTTCTAGGTAACCAAATCATTGTGTTATGTGTTGAATTGTTATGAATGCGATGAACTTATTTTATGCTTCAGGATTACAATTTTAATGATGAATTGGGTATGATTTTATAAGAATTTACTTTAGTATCAAAATTTTAAGATCCTAGTTCACTCCCCTTCTCAGTATCTTGGTTCCCATTATATATATATATATTCCAACATATTGTTTATCACTAGATGAGAATTCTCAACCTCATAGAAAAGATAGGTTTAAAATAAAAGGAAAATAAGTTCAAGTTGATAGTGACTCAGATTGAGGATTAGTATTTAAGAAGAACCTAGTGAGTGAAAAGGAGACCATGTCATGGGATTCTTTAAAGCATAACTCAGATCGAAATGCACCCACCACTTGGATCAAGTCTTAGCCTAAATAATTACCCACTAAGAAACACCAAGTATGGTAGTTTAGATTTGAGACTCTAAATGTAAGAAAGGAGTAGGAGTGGGATGTGAGATAATTAATCCCCATGGAGATTCCTTATATTATTCTTAGTAAAAATGAAAAAAGTATGAGACACTGGTTTGTGGCCCACTTATGGCAAACACAAATAAAATTAAAGCCTTGGTCTTGTAAGGTAGCTCTTAGATGGTCATCAAGAAATCCATAGCTAATATTCTTGTAATGAAAAAAAGTTAGTAGCTTACTAGAATTGTGTTATGGATTTAATTCAAGACTTCGAGGAATTCAATATTAAGGCTATTACAAGGAGAAATAACGTGGTTAGAAATGTGCTTGTAGTGTTAGCTAGTTCTTTTTGCACTTATTTTTCTACAAGGCTATTGATTTATGTTGAATGTTGGTCTTGGATCTCTTTTATAAACATTGCATTTATGGTCCCTAAAAAACTAGTATTCTCCTTTAATTAATAAAGCAAGTAGTTTATACTAAATTAAACTATTATAGGTAAGGAAGGTAGATTGAAAACATGGAAATAAAATTCATTTTCAATATTGAGAATAATTAGTTTCCAAAGAATTACAAAATATAATAGGATAGAATGGAGAAACATCAATTGATAAACCTAATATCCTTCCTTGAACAATCTATTTATGTCCATAATAGTGAAGACAATAAAGTTTTTGGAAAAATATTAATAATAAAAATGTTCTTTACTACTAGAAGAACTACAAAAACCAAAAAACATATTGAAACATTATAAAGTTTGGCTAACACTCTATAGATAAAATCATAAAGTATGAAGAAGGTATAATTAATAAAGTGGTCATTTACAAGGCATGGAACAAAATTAGGAATATATAGATTCACTTGATACTAGGAGACTAGATTAGATAAAAACTATTTAAATCCTTCAATTTGGCAATGATGGAAATCCATGAGATAGATGACAACCTTGGTGAATAGAATGAGAATCCCAAATAATGAATGGAGGGTGAATTGAGGCATTTAGTAAAAAATTGAATATGAAAACAAAATTGAGACCAAAACCAAGGTCCATGATATTGCCAAGGAATGGAAATCATTTAATTAAATGATAACACTTTCTATGATCAATTTTTATGAATAAGGTTATTTGTACATTCACTTATCCCACTTTATGTCTTCTTATTTAGATATAATATTATTGAGGATATAAAATATTTTGAAGAAACATCTTCTCTAAATAACTGCCAAATTTTATAAAATGATACTCATTAACTCTAAACCCTTGGTTGTGATTTTGAAGGAGGTATTCAAAGCATAAATCAATCACCAATTACATATTTTTTTTTGGTTTCCATCCTAAGTTATAAATTAAATATTTATTTTATTTATAATTTTCCATATGAAACTAGTCACAAATAAATCTTAATCAACCTAGTAAAGTTTAGGAATGACTCTAGCCAACAAGGGCTTATAAAATAAAAATTTGAATGAATCACATTAGAATAGTGTTAAATTACAAATAGAGAAAAATGATTCTTAGAGTTCTTCTACAATTATGTATAGACTATTAAAGCTCCATTGTGACTTGGAAAGATTAGTGAGAATCAAATTGCTATAGTGTTGAACATATTGACTAGATGTAGATGAATGTTATTGTGGCTTAATTGATACTAATAATGTTATAAAAAATTAAATAATGTGAGGAAATTTGTAGATAAGCTCTTGATTATCTTAAATGAGCTAGATGTTTTGTAAGACTTGGTAAGCTCTTAGAGTTAAAAAAATTACTTGAAAACATTTGCATTGAAATACTAGGAAATGTTGGATGTGAATCACTATCCTCTAAAAATTTCAACCTTGAAAAAATTTAGTGTTTCCCTTGAGTCTTGTGTAACTTGGTAATCACATAACATTTATCACAATACTTGTAAATGAAATAACTTATCTAATCTAGCATGCATCAACCATGTAAACTCATAAGTGTAAAATCATAACACATAACACAAGTGTTTGGTTACACAAAAAACCTTGGTTA
Organism: Cupressus sempervirens; assembly: GCA_028749045.1. Classification (NCBI taxonomy): domain Eukaryota; kingdom Viridiplantae; phylum Streptophyta; class Pinopsida; order Cupressales; family Cupressaceae; genus Cupressus; species Cupressus sempervirens. Next base: position 891,560,737 of record CM053783.1, read on the forward strand.
GAGGGAAAATTTTGGTGTGGATGGTACCCACATATCCATCACTACTGCAGTAAGAGATTTCCTTTAGGGCTATTATATTTTGTCACTTTTGGTGACTTACTCTGTTAAGAGTATACAATTAGATCTGCTAGGATCTACCTTCATTAAGGATTTTACAACACTATTAAGTGCTTACTCATTTAGGAGACTTGCATAAAGACTATTAGGTATATCTTCTTCAAGGATTTAAACTGCTACAATGATTAAAAGTAGCAACAAATGATCTATATAATAGAAACTTAGTTTGGTTGTTCCAATTTCACTTCTTCTCAATTCTTTATCTCTCTAACCTAATTAGGATTTAGGAATCCTCTAGAATACATCCTTGATCAAAATTAACAATCTAGAATAGTTCATCATTTCATGTCTTTTTTATATTTTCACTGGCCTTTCTACCTTGAAATCATAAAATAATCAAAGTACTCTGTCCCACTCGATCAATACTTTATTCAGTATGTTGTCACTCAATTGTGTCTTTTCTTGATGATCTCTATTCTATTTGGTGAAATCTTCTACTCGAAAAACTTTATAGATTAGCTTAGCAAGTATTGATCTCAATAGCTATACAATTATCATTCTCTTCCTTCATCGCACTGTATTATAGGGACTCATTACTATGTTCACTGACTATCATTTGCATTTCTTCTCTTCTATCTTTTTGACACTAATAGGCAACATAATTGTTTAAAGGAGTAAAAATATGTCCCACTTTTAATCTAATGATTTAATGTGCCTAAAGTTTATCTTTTGATGTGCTTGAGGTAACATTTGATAGTTACACCTATTTGTCTTTGCATTGAATAGTTGGCAAGCAGGAAACTTGGCATTCTATTTACTATATATTATATCTTTACATATATTTGTAATAATTTACAATCCAATACAATTAGCAATTTTGGATACCTTATAGGACTAGGCGGCCTAAAAAATCTACATCTTTTACATTGTTGGTTTGTAATCAATTTTTTGCTAACCCATTGTTGCATATTATCCCTTTTTCAATATTATTTAAATATCCTTAAACATTTAATGTCAAATGTTGAGCCCAAAAGTACTATAGATGTAATTTGTCATGAGCATATCTCTATCAAATCATCAACCCACATTGATTCATATCCCATGCATTTGAAATAGCTAGCCTTGTTCTAACTATGAATTTAGTTTTCAATCTAATGATAAAATATCCCAAAACATTTACAAAAAAACAATCATGAAACTTTAAAAATAAATCAAAAGATTTCAAATTGAAATATTGTTAAAACAATATGTTAAAAAAAATCAAAACTCATAATATCTAAATATAGATAAACACAATATAAATTTATATAAATTAATAGAATAATTTTTCTTAAGACTATTCAACTAATTCTATTTTATCTATAGTACAATGGTAAGTTGTGAGCCTCTCATATAAAAATTAAAACCTAACAAACAATTACAAAATCGTTTAAATAAATAATATACCACCTTCTACAAAAGCTTAAAAGAAGATTTAAATGAATAATATAACTAACCTTAATATCATTTATTTTAATTCTTAATTCTGAGATTTGTTATTAATGATTTGTGGAACTTATTGTACAATCCCAACTCACGCTATGAAAAAATGAAAGCAAGAGAGACAAATCCTTGTAGCTACTATATCAAATTATTGTACTTTCAGTTGCTGCTACTTGGCTTTATCGAACCAAATCGATTAGCATTAAAATTTGTACTTGCCTTGCGTATTATGAATCTAAAACCTTAGAAAATGATTGTTCTATAATCTACTGGGAATGCGGCAGCGAATGCTGTTCTTGCACATCTCAATAGATTTTATAAACAAAAACATAATTATAGGATGACAACCCACGTGAAAGCCTTCGTAAATACTACATAATAATCTGTTGAAAGTAATCACTCAGACTTGATTTGAGGAAAAAGGTGGTCATAATGCTTACTGCTTTGCTTCAAGTGGTTTAGGTTTTCCCATTAGGGTTTTTTTCAGGGTGTTCTAGGATTAAATTTACATATATCAGTTATGAGTGTCAAATTTGAAAAAATAAGTCAATTTTGACTATTTAACACTGCACCATGCACTAATGCTTAAATCTCCATTTTGACATTATGATTATATCTCCATTTTGACATTATGATTATCAAGATAAACTTAATTGAAATAAACTGTAAAACTTGAATAAAAACATATGCACTTCACCAAAACCTGAATTCCACTGAAAAAATGAAAAATACTGTGCGGATCGACAGTTCATGTATTATATGACTGAATAACAAATTTTCCAACTAGTGGATATTATCAAATTATAGCCAAACAGCTAGTCTGTATTTGAAAATACAGAATACTAGATCTGTGAAGCCTATAGCGGTCACGGGATATGAATTAGTTAAGAGGTATCCCATACAATCCAAAACCAGACCATAATACGCTGATAAATGTATCTCATCCAATCCAAAACCAGACCATAATAATTACAATGAAATGGCCGAAGACGTAAAAAAAAGCTACTATTGATGTTCTTCAGCAAAACTAAATCTTATGAAAGAAATTCTGCACCGATTTTGAAGGCCAAAAGAAGGGCCATCAATATCAAAATCAACCCAGATTAAACATAGAAAATATACAATTTTGAAGTTCAAAATGCAGAAAATAACAATGATGTACAGTATGGTCCACAAATGATGTCCCATAAAAAAAGATAACAAAATAAGATTGTACCGATAGAAGTTGCCCAAAAAAAACGAAGCAAGTTGTAATTCCCTATCTAGATTATATAAAAGCTCAAACTAAGTCATCGACAAAGACATATTTAAATATGTCTACAAATTATTTCTTCCAGAAGGCCTGAACCCTGATAAGAACAGTCACCAGCAAGATGGATTTCATGCTCTTCATGAGATCCCAATATATGTCCACATATATGTTGATCGGTCACACTGTTAGTAGGAACAATGTCGCCAACATGAGGAGTTGTAGGGTTATTTTGTTGTGTGGGCTCTGTAGGTCGGAATATTCTAGAGAGATTATTAGGCCTCTCTATTCCTCTGCCCCTTGATCGGCTACCCCTTGGCCTCCCTTTGTTCCTGGATGGAAGTAAAATGTTTGCAACATTACTTCTCCCTCTCCCTCTCCCTCTCCCTCTCCCTCTCCCACTACCTTTACCCCTGGTCCTTCCTCTACAACTAGGGCCTGCTACACCATCGCCACTAGAACTTGTTGCACCATCGCCGCTGGGTATTGCTGCACCATTATCACTAGGGTTGGTTGCACCACCAATGCTAATAGGATTAGAAGCATCATCACCACTAGGGTTTGATGCATCACCAAAGCCACTAGGACTTGTTGCACCATTGCCACAAGGAATTGTTGCACCATCGCCACTAGGGTTTGTCACATCATCAATGTTAATAAGATTTGCTGAAGTTTCTATTACATCATCAACACTAAAGCTTGTTAGGTCATCACCATGAAGATTTGCTGCACATCCATCATCACTAGGGTTGGTTGCACGACCATCACCACTAGAGTTTGTTGGACCACCAATGGTAATAAGATTTGCTGAAACTTCACCTAATATAAATTGCTCAAGTAAGGTTAAAGAATTTCCTTCATGCCATTCGATTTCCTGCCTATTTGAATGCATTAAAGCAGTTGGAACTCCAGTAGTATTCATGGTAGTTTGGGATTCCATTGAACTGTTGGACTGCCTATTTGAATGCATTTCTCCAGTGATATTCATGGCCGATTGGGACTCCATTGAAGTGTTGAGCTCCTGGTTCTCTAACTTATCCATTTCACCCAGAGCAATATTAGGCTTGGCTAAAGCTCAACCTGTCATGGGGTTATATAGAAGCTCTTTGATAGGTCGGCTCAATGGAATATAAAGTTTACTTCCATACTGTAATATTTTTTTAAAACATTTTTTCCATAGGGAAGGGTTTTAATGGCTGTGTGCATTGGTACTTGAAAATTTAGAGGTTTATAACTATGGATAAAAAATAAATAGTCATTTTGAGTCAGCATGCATACATATTCTCTATTGTTTCATTAGTAGTTGGCTTTCATAATAACAAAATTGTAAGAATTGATACAATACTTATACACATGATCCAATAGTGAATGCTATAGATTCAATTATGGTTAGACAATTGATCTGATTATTTTGGCAAAGAGAAGCTAAGTTCACCTAATGACTTTTTAGGTGGCTATTAATTACCAAAGTCTAATGAAAGGCAATTGGAACACTAGTTGGTCCCTTTCCCTTATATATATATATATTCCATCATAATCTTTCTAAGATCAATGCCCAACTTTCATATAAAATACATTATAAAAGGGAACTAACTCTAAAAAAAATTTAAAAATTGATAGTTAATAATTAAATTTGTAAAATATAATTGAAGGAATCGTTGCAATTTTACTAGTACCCAATTAGTAAATGGAAAAAAATTTTATGAAAATTTATATATTAGTTGTAATTATTCTTGAGGTGGAGCATATCTTCAAGCAAATATAAGATTACACTTCTAAGTGAGCACTTTGAGGACAAGGTTCATCTTTAAGCCAAAATAATAGCTAGAAGTAATATGTGGAATTCATTGAACAAACCGTTGAAACCTAATGTAACATATGAAGTTTATAATGGGTTCTATTCACTTAATATTTGAAAACATTTCATATTTAATTAAATACTTCTAAAAGAAGTTTATAAAAAAGAAAAAAATCTATATTGATATAAGCATATTGTGATTATGATATTGCCATAAGGAGTGAAATTTTTTTGAGTCAAAATGATTGAATCATGTTTCATGAATATTGATTTATGTGAATCCATCTCTGGTGATAATAAATTGAACACTTAGTACTCATTGGATTTAGATGATGCCCATAGAGATGAATTACCAACAATACCCTAACTAGGAGGCAATTTTGCATGAAACACCGTAAGATTCTAGTCAAAACTCATAGCAAAATTTTGTCCCAACTAAAATAAATGACTAAAAGAATGAGTTAGATCTATAGAGAAATGTCTCTTATTTGATTATTAGCAATGCAACCTCAGACAAACTTTGCAACAAATACCACAAACTTTGCCCGATTGTCTTCTAGCATGAGAGTCTATATTAGATTTTGTATTTTTTCCTCTGACTTTCTATGACATTCAAATGTGAGTTAAGTACCACTAAAATTTAGAAATGGCTTGTTTTCATAGAATGCTTAAATCAAAACATTAAAGATAAGTTCTTAAAGGGCCCTACTATTTTTATCAATAGTTCTATGGTTTCCTTTTGTGGATAAAATAAAAAATTTGATCTATCCAAAGTATACTTACCTTCCACCCTTTGATGTGTTGGGATAAGGCAACTTAGCTTTATCATGATTTATTGTTTTATTTGTGCTTTCTTGGAAAGTTGCTAAATGAAGCTGAATTCTTCCACAAGAAAAGACTTGGAATAGAAAACCATAAAGCTTATGTTTTTTGGTGTTTTATTCTCTTGTCCTTTGTTTCTATGCAAGGGTTGTGCATATGGAAGTTTCTAAAATAAATTGTAGAATCATGGAATGTAGACACTTTAGCAGTTATTTGCACAAGGTTATGCTGCCATATTTTCTATAGATTGGAGCAAGATGTAAATATTCATATGAAGGCTAAAAGTGTACTGTAACTATAGACACCCTAAAATTGGTAAAGGCCTAAGCAACATGAGTTTTAATCAAATAATGAAAATTAAAGACAAAGTTAGAGAAGTGAGAAAAATAATGAACTTTCAAATTAATTACAATGTCAAGATGTGTGAGTGGTTAATTAATTAAAAACCCTTAATCAAATTGAAAAATACCAAAATCACTTTCAAAGAGGAAATTTAATTATAAATTTAAAAAAAGAAAATAGAAAGAAAAAAGATAAAGAGAAAAAGTTTAAAAGAAATGCAACATCTAATAAATCAACTAACATCATTTATCGTCTCAAAAGAGAAATCCACCCTTTTTGGAATTTAAAAGAATTGAAAATCTCTATTTATCTTCAATTTCACCTTTACCCATGGTAAAAGGTAAACCCTATATCTTTACCTCAACCCCCTTCTAACATCCTATAAATAGAAGGGAAAATCAAGAGCAAAAGGGACCCAAGTTTTATGCATCCTTACCTCAGGCATATTAGAGCTAGCATTTTGATAATCTATTTAGCATTATTTTTATAGAGACTTTTTAGTATGATTTTAGCATCATTTAAGCATTGCCTAGTATCATTTAGCATTATTTCATCTCATGCATACACTTTTGCATTTTCATGTTCATATCTTGATACTCTTGCATTTCATATAGATCTCATATAGTCTTTCATAGATCTGCACTAATAGCATAATCCTATTTTAGAACTGTCACTAAGATTTTGGTCTGAGAGCAATTTTAGCAGTTGTAGTTAGGGAAATATGAGATATTTATAGATGCATTATTTAGTAGTAGTTTCTTGGGCCTAACTTAGTTCACAACTATTCTAATTGCATTCTACACTAAAGGTCTCATGAATATGTGTTCCCTCGTGTACAATAACTTGTTGTTGAATGCTAAATTAGCTTGATGATTTGGAGGGTGAGGTTTTTTTTACCTAGAAAGGTTTTCCTCATGTAAATCTGTGTCTCTATTCTGTCTCATTTTTCTAGTTTCATGATTGTAGAATAATAATCTATATACCATAATGCTACTGAAATTTATTTAGATTAGTAAATTGCTATAACTTTCCTTTCAAGTTTTAACTATGAGAAATTAACTATGTTTGTTTCCACTTTTATGGCATAGTAGTATGCACTTGTATTTTTTTATTAGAATATATTCAAGGAACTATTAGATACATGATGTGCATACTGATCTCAGATGACTTTTTGGGGTATTCTCATTCTCTTCAATTGGTACTAGAGCTCAATTTTGTGAATTGCATGATGCTTGTATGTGAGGATTCACAAAGTTTCTAGTTCTAGGTATTTCATCTATTAAGATTTATTAACTTTGAGAGCTTGAAGAAGTTTTTTTTGAAGAAATTGACTGCTAATTAATCCATTGATGAGTGAAAGTCTTGTAATTGATTTAGTTTTAGGAGACATCAGACATTTTTTGAAGGATGGTGAAGATAGAGAAAATAGAGTTGGTCATATTGAAATGACATTGGTCTAGAGCTCACGGTTGATAGCTAAATAATTCCTGATGCATGAGTATTGGGAGATGTCTCTTTTGTTACTTGGAATGCATATAGGCTATGGAGTTAATCATTGGATGATTTGGAAGCTTCTGAATAGCCTATCTCACTCTCAGATGTATGTACTAGTAGTGGTTGTGGAATTGGTCTATAAGTGGTCCTAGAGTTTTTGTACTATATTTTCCTCTTGGATTCTTATACATGACTACCTTGGATTCTTTTTTGTTGGATTTGAGGGGTTTATATATTTTACTTAAAAATCTACGATGATGCTCATTTGTGACAATTTATTATTCCATGCTCAATTATTTGGTGTTTTTAAAGAATTTTGCATCTTTTAGATGAGAACTGCATGTGGATGTGAATGGGTGTTCTTAAACATAATATTTTTGTAGGTTTTGTATGCTGAAACACAAACTTGTGGTTTTTTGTGGATCTATTGAAGAGCTATTTTCTAGACTTTGGTTCCATCAGGGTGTTGCTGGATGAAATAGTTGTAGTTCTACATGCATGTATTCTTTGTTCATGTTGAGAGGAGGTGAGTTTCTTTCTCTTCATCGAGATGTTGATACATGATCAATTACTCAACATTTTTATAGTGATGCTTTTTTTTAATTCTTGGACAATGGTGCTCGATGTGGACATAATTGATAAATCAGATTTATGTTTGATTTGGTGTTTGAGTCATGTTGTCTACATTATTATTCTCTTTGATCTCATTTTTACATGTCACTAATGTGATAGTGACTTTTCATATTGCAATAATTAGATTTACAAGTTATGTAGTCAAGTGGGTAGGCCACCTATTTAATTGTAGTGGGATAACTTGGATGTGGACTGTCTATATCCATAATATTTAATTTAGTGTTGGTGCACACATGTTAGCTAGCCTTGTTTATGGTTACATGTACGTTGGTGTGGTTTCTTTGGGATGAGAGGATGGATGATAAGTGATTACTTGGATAGTCAATTATGGGGTCTTCTAGCATGGTAAATTTCCTTAGTGTGGAGATCTTGTTTTCACTCAGTGTGATGTGACATGGGCCTAGATGCTTTTCATATTTTTAGGATGGTGCATCATATGCTTAGATAGCTTGGTATCATGTTTTAGTGGGGGCTTTAGCAGTAGCTATATTTTTTCATCACATGGTGATAGATGATATTCTTTAGTGTTGTTGACATTGGAGGGTGCCTTAGATCTTGTTGCTACAAAAGGGTCCTCCACTTTTTTTGGTTCACTAGTTGGAGATGGTATCTTTGTGTAATTGGAGATTTTGACATCTTTAGGATTCAAGGGATCCTTGGTAGAGATTCTTTTATGCTTTTATTTGATATTCTATCATGGTGGCTTTTATGTCATGGTTTTTTGTTTATTACTAGTTTAGAGGTGTGACATGCTATAGTAATTTGATATGATCACATGGAGCATGCTATCTCTTTGGAGGAGATGGTATAGATCATGATGTCATGTTTATGTTGCTGATTCTATGGTTGGAGCTTTGACATTGATCTCAATTTACTTTCTCAATTTTGAGTACTTTGATCATTTTCTTGATACTTCATGATAGTACTATGTTGTAGTAGAGTTTTGTATTGAGTGATTAATTGTAGGTTCTTGTGGATACTTGGAGACTTGGGTGAGGCTAGAGTTCTCTTGATATGAGAGACATGTTGTTGAGATGTATACTCTTGATGAGATTTAAATAGAAAGTTTGAGGAACCTACACCTTTGTTAGATGTGAGTTCGATAGACACCTATGAGGATATTATTCTTGGATGAGTCACAAGATGACTTTCATATCTTAGAGGAGCATTCTTATTCCCTGCTCTTGGTCTATTCAAGTGTTTATCACTTGAGAGGTGTTGCCCAATGTTACTTTTAGGTGCTTTATGTTTTCTTTCATATTCATGGATCTTGAGATGTAGTTAAATGGTTATGGAGGATTCATAATGAGAGATGAATAACATGATTATCTCCTTGAGGTGTATTTTCATTTATGATGACAATAGGATATGGTAGTGGGGTGATTTCTTGAAATGAGAAATGGAGTTATTTGGTCTTCTTTGAGAGGCTTACATCCATATAGATTCATGATATCATGTTATGTTTGATCTCTTGAGGTTGAATAGTTTTGAATGTTGTTATGGATTTTCTCTTGGGGTTGTGAAGGAGATCATACTTGACACAACTGAAATTTAGAAGTATTTGTAGAAGGACATACTCCATGATTATGATTTGCACATTTTTTCTTTGGTCTTGGTTATCTTCTTGGATGTTTGGCTTTACATAACATTATTTTTGAGATTTTTTGGAACTATGGTGGTCACTCTTTTGTGGTCATTTTTTATCACTTATAATTCATTTTTTTTTTTTATGATAAGGTGGTTCCTTGATCTATTTTCTTTGTTGAATGTGGAGAACATGGGAGAGTTGTGGAGAATGGATGAGAGAGATATTTCTTGTAGTGTTTTGCTACATGATTTTCATATCTTTGTGGATGGTCCTTGGTACTACATGGTTATGCTTACTTTTTATTTTTATTAGTAGACTTAGTATGCCTTTTGAGTTTTTAGATTTGACATTACCCATGCAGTGGGAGTTCTTGTATGTTTTTGGTCTTCATCGACTAGTTTGCACATAGAGCTTGAGGTTGTAGTTTATGGGCTAGTTATGTTGTTGGCATGAGTTTTCTAGTGTTGGATACCTTTGAGTTATGGGTGATTGGATGGGTTAGATTTTACTGTGGATGTTATTTTCAATCTTGTGGGTTTATCATTGGATTGGACTAGTTAATTTGGTTGTTGTTCTGGCTAATGTTTTATCCTCTTTTATGGAGGGTGACTTCATAGTTGTGATGTGATAAGAAGTTGATGTTTTTAATTCTTCTAAGTATCTCATGAGAATAGTGGAGTGGTGGCATTCTTATGTAGCCTTTGTTATCACTGGGATCTTATGCTTGTGTTGGTTGGACATGTGTCTAGTTGGAGCACGAGAACATGTGTTAAGATTTATGTGGTTTCATGAATGGCTAAGATGATATATTTTCATCAGTTTGAATCTTGTAAGGTCTTCATAAAGTGAGAAATTTTTGGGATAAGGTGACTGAACCTTACCATGATCTATTTTTTTATTTGTGCTTTCTTGGAAAGTTGCCAAATGAAGCTTGATTCTTCCACAAGAAAAGACTTGGAGTAGAAAAACATAAAGCTTATATTTTTTGGTGTTCTATTCTCTTGTGCTTTTTTTTATGCAAGGGTTGTGCATAAGGAAGTTTCTCAAATTATTTGTAGATACATTGAATGTAGACATTTTAGAAACAATTTCCTCTTGTACAAAAACTCTGTAAGTACAAGGAATTGTTGTGGAGAGTTAAGAGAGAGATGATAAGTTATTTGCATAGGGTTATGCTACCAAATTTTCTCTAGAATGGAGAAAGATGTAAATATCCACGTGAAGGCTAAAAATGCATTATAACTTGTTGTTGAATGATACATTAGCTTGATGGTTTGAAGGGTAGGTTTTTTTACCTGGAAAGGTTTCCTTCCCATATATTTGTGTTCTGTATTTTGTCTCATTCTTGTAGTTTCATGATTGTAGAATAATAATCTATATGTCACAATGCTGCTGAAATTTATTTAGATTGGTAAATTACAATCACTTTCCTTTAAGGTTTTGATTGTGGGAAATCAAGTATATCTACTTCCACTTTTATGTTATAGTAGTATGCAATTGTATTTTCTTATTAGAAGCTATTCAAGGAACTATTGGATACATGATGTGCATACTGATCTTAGATAGTTTTCTGGGGTGCTCTCATTTCCCTTTGCGATGGATTAAAATTCCTTGTTTTCATGTGGAGCTCATGAATGTGGGGATGGGTAGGTGGACAAGTGGGTGGGTGGGGATTTAGAGTTTTATGAGAGATTTTTTTAAAATTCCAAATCGATAAAATCTTGGTTGATTTCTTGTCAAATAAAATCCTTAGGCCAGTTAAGATGATTAAGAAAAATTCTATCTATCAATTGCGCCATTCCTTTTTCAAGGGTATTATTTGATCTAAAATTGTATTCCTAGATCCTGATCTAATGAAATAATTCTATTTTAGTGATTCAACTAGTAAAGTAATTAAAGATAAGGAGATAAGTGTTATATTTCTAGATCACAAAGGATTTTTTTTTTGTTTTTGTATATCCTAAGATTTAGAAGGATAAATCCTTTCCTCTTTTGATTCTTTAGATATGGATCCTCATCCCTCCAAATCTTATAAAGATGGGCTTAGGTGAGTCTCTGAGCAATCATATCCAAATCTATTCTCTTTCCCCTATTCTATGTTAGCCCATGAACTTTCCTTGACTACCAGTCAAGACCATAACGAGATTTTAATATTAAATTAGGGTAAGTCTAATGAATTTTCTCCTAGGATTAAGGATTCAACTACTAAAGAGGATGAACCAAGGAAGCCCACCCCTATTCATATTAAACCTATAACTAAGGATATATATGACAACCCAATATTTAAGAACATAGAAGATGTAGATATCTTTATTAAAAAGGTAAAAGGAAACATGTCTCTCCTAAATTATTTGATGAAGGATTTAATGATAGTGCATGAGGAATTATGTGGGGAACTTTCTTCATGGCGTCATTTCCAAAATTAGTGTTGGATACAATTCTTCAATTGTGTGTTGTCTTTGATGTCACACAAATGTCATATTAGTCATCAGATAGAGTCTACTGAGCTCAGATGGTTAGCAAGGAAAAGAACATAGTCTATTGAGCTCAGAAGGTTAGTAAAGAAGGTTTATAGTGTCTATCGAGTAGACAGTTATTATCGAGCTTTAAAGGTTAATCAAGGAAATTTAGTTGTTACCGAGCTCACTCGATCATCAAAGGGAAATATGGCAGAAACAACTCTTACCGAGCTCACTTGGTTATCAAAGGGAAATATGGAAGAAATAATTTTTACCGAGCTCTCATGAACAAAGAAGGAATTTAGTTCTTATCGAGTTAACTTGGTAGCCAAAGGATTTTGCAGATGTTGCAAAGTTAATCGAGCCAAGATAGTTAACTTAGGAAATTATTTTTGGAAGTACTATTTATCGAGCAGGGTTGGCCAGTGAAGGATTTCATTAATTTTTTGAAATAATGTCTATTTGTTTAAAGTAATATTTGTAGCCGACTGATGTATGGATTATTGGTAAATGTAACATGAGAATGAGTTGACTTGATAATCATAATGGTATAAATAAGAGGTCAAGTTGTGAATTCTAAGTGTGGAAGTGGAATTAATGTGATATGAGGATTGATTATTGTGGAAGTGAATTTGAAGGATGATCAGAGATCATTGAGGAGCAGTAATGCCATATTTGATCAAGGAGGATCTAATGGTATAGAACAGAGACCTATAGTCAGCAAATTTAGTTGCATCTTGTTCAGGTCAATTCATTGTTGCTTTCTAACAATTGTAGCAGTGATTTCAAATCTCTTAACGGAGTTGGTTTAATAGCCATTTTGTAAATCCTCTAACAAGGTGACAGCTTAGTTGAATTGTTCTAAAAGATCTCTAACAAGGCCACTCCTAATAGGGTGATAAAATCCTCTAACAAGGTCAGACCTAATAGTGTGTATTGTAACCTTTAACAAGGTTGGCTCCTAGCAAGGCTCACTTCAGAAGAGTGAAAAATTGGTAGCTAGTTACTTGGTGGTTTTTCCCATATTGGGTTTCCACATTAAATCTGGTGTCTCTTGTGTTCATTTTGTTTTCAATTGCATGCATGATTGCTTGAAGATAAGTAATAGTTTAATTTATCGAGTTACAACATCTTTTTTATGTTTACTGAGTATCAATAGTAACTAGATCTTTAAGACATCTAAGGGATCTGTGGATTAATTTTTGTTAGTAACTGATTCACCCCCCTTCTTAGTTACTCTATCTTTAATCCCAACAATTGGTATCAGAGCATTTGGTGCTTACAGGAAAAGATTTCAAGGATCTAAGAAAAAGATCAAGATGTCTTACAAAAGGGAAATTCCAAGACTTAATAGGGACAACTTCTTAGCATGGAAAGGATTGATGAGGCTTCATCTTTCTTCTATTGGTGATACAGTGCTAGAGTACCTTGATGAAAAATATGAAGAACCTTCTGGTACATTATCTATCAATGATATTTCTGAAAAGAAGACTCAGAACAACATGATGATAGATATAGCATCTGCTCTGAGTTATGAAGAATTTGATGACATCAAAGATTGCAAAACTACCTTTGAAATGTGGAACGATCTTAAAGAGATCTATGGAGGAGATGATAATGTGAGAAGAGCCAAAGTAGAAATTTTGGGAGGACAATTTGATCAAATGAGGATGAGAGAAGATGAAAACATTGCAAAGTATGTTGAAAGAGTTAAAGCATGTGTTAGTGCAATCAAAGCATCTGGAGGAGATATAATGTAGGAGATAGTTAAAAGTAAAGTTCTTAGAACTCTACTTCCTATCTATGCAATCAGAGTCTCTACAATTCAAGAAAGAAGATTTGAAGCAAATAATAAGATAAATTTAGAGGCCATAGTTGGAAGATTGACTGCACTTGAGCTAGACAACTATGATAATTATGTTTCAGCTACCAAGAACATTGAATCAGCATTTGAAGCCAAGCTTTCACTCAAAGAAAAAGGAAAGAAGACAAAGGATCCACAATTAGATAGTGATGAAGAATTAGAACAAAGTTCAGACAGTGATCTTGAAGTGGTTGAAGCTCTACTAGCAAGAAAATATTCAAGAGGCAAAGGGAAATACAAAGGTAAGGTTCATCTAATCTATTTTTCTTGTGAGAAAATTGGACATATTGCTACTAGGTGTCCAAATAAGAAAAATAAGGATGAGAAGAAAGGTCACAAGTACAATGGCAAGAAAGGCTTCAAATCTTTCAAGGATAAAGGTAAGAACACATGTTTCATGGCTAAAGATTCTAATGATTCTGATGATGAAGAAGAAGAGGAAATTGTCTACATTGCTGTGAAAGATGAGTCTGATAATGATGAAGAAATGGCACTTATTTCTCATATGAGTAGAAATGATACATGGATTATACATACTGGTTGTTCTCATCACATGATTGGTGATAAAACTAAGTTTGAACACTTTGAAGACTATGATGATGGAAGTGTAAGATTTGGTAACAATGAGCCTTGTTGCATAAAAGGAAAATGAAGAATCTCTTTGACAAAGGAACTTGTATGTGATAATGCATATTGGGTAGAAGGACTAAATCACAATCTATTAAGTGTGGTAGAACTACTCAATAATGGATTCAAAGTGGAATTTATGCATGGAAAAGCAAGATTTCTAGATGACAAAGGAAATCTGATTGGATCATGCACTCAAACAAAAGGTAACTTATTTTATCTTGAACTTGGTGAATGCTCATGTTTTATTGCTCAAGTTGAAGAAAGTTGGTTATGGCATAAGAGGTTGTGTCATGTAAACTTTGACAACTTGGTAAAAATAAGTAAGTTCAGGAAAGTAAGAGGCATTCCTAACATAAAGAAACCTGAGGTTGGTTTATGCAAGAATTGTCAAATTGGTAAAATGGGAAAGACTAGCTTCAAAAGAAATAACTATCAAATTGAAGAAATTTTAGAAATTATGCATACTAATTTGTGTGGGCCTATTGGGATTGAAAGTTATACTGGTGAAAAATTCTCCATTCTTTTTGTTGATGATTATTCAAGAATGATGACTGTCATGTACCTAAGAGAGAAATTAGAAGCATTTGAAAAGTTCAAATGGTATTTGGCCAGAGTAGAAAAGGAAACAGGCACAAGACTAAAATGCTTAAGGTTTGATAGTGGTGGTGAATTCATTTCACATGAGTTCAATAACTTTTGCATTGAAAGGGGAATCAAAAGACAAGTTTCAACACCTGGAACTCCTGAATAGAATGGAATAGCAGAAAGAAGGAATAGATCTATCATGGACTATGCAAGAACCTTAATGATTGAGAAGAGTATTGCTATCAAATACTAGAAGGAAGCTATCAACACTGTAGTTCATACCTTGAACCGAGTATAGCTGAAAAAGGATTCATTCAAAACACCCTATGAGTTGTGGTATGGCTACAAACCCAATGTAAGTTATCTGAAAGTATTTAGAAACAAATGTTACATTTTGAAAGAATCTAAAAAAGGTAAATTTGATGTAAAAGGTGATCAAGGAATATTTTTGGGATACTCTTGCAAAAGTAAAGCATATAGATGTTTGAACTTATCTACTCACAAAGTCATAGAAAGTGCACATGTGAAAGTTGATGAGGTTGCATAAAGAACTGAAGAAGAAAGCAAAAGGGAACCTGAAGACTACAGGAGATTTGTTTACATTGAACATGATACAATACCAAATACATTTGTCAATCAAAAATCTTCAACTCCTGAGTCTTCATTAACTGAGTCATAGGAAGTTTAAATTGAGTCAGTACCTACCAAGCTGCAAGAACTCAAGTTGTAAATAAAAGCTATCGAGTTAGCATCTATCAAGCCCGAGTGACCAGAATTAGAACTAGAAGTTGAAGCACAAAAGGATAACAATGCAAGTCATTCAAAAGGAAAGGAGCCCATGTTAGCCAAGTATGTTAGGAAACATCATGCACCAGAATAGATCATTGGAGATAAATAAGAAGGAACAATGACAAGATGTAAGTTGAAAAACACTTGTTTACTTGCTAATTTTGAACCTAGAAATGTCAAAGATGCACTAGACAATGAAAGTTAGATTGAAGCTATGAATGAAGAGATAGAAAAAATAGAGAAAAAAAAAACATGGACTCTTGTACCTAGACCCAAAGACAAGAATGTGATTGGAACTAAGTGGGTATTCAAAAACAAACTAAATGAAGATGGTAAGGTATCAAGGAACAAAGCTAGACTTGTATGCAAAGGATACTCTCAAGAAGAAGGTGTAGACTATGGAGAAACTTTTGCTCCTATTGCAAGATTGGAAGGTGTTAGAACCTTACTTGCATATGTTGCATTCAAAGGATTCAAAGTTTATCAAATGGATGTCAAGTCAGCATTTCTCAATGGCATATTGGATGAAGAGGTTTACATTGAATAGCCTGAAGGTTTTGTTGACCCAACAAGAAGGACATGGTTTGCAAACTGCATAAAGCATTATATGGTCTCAAACAGGCCCCTAGAGCATGGTATGAAAGATTGCATAATTATCTCATTCAGATTGGTTTTCAAAGAACTAATGATAACAATAGTTTGTACATAAAAGAAGGACCGGATAATAAGATTTTTTTAGCAGAGATATTTGTAGATGATTTTTTTTCATAGGAAATGATGATCTTTGCAAAGAATTTTTAGAATAGATGAACAAGGAATTTGAAATGTCAATGTTTGGTGAAATCAAATTCTTTGTTGGTCTTCAAATTCAATAGAGTAAGAATGGAATCTACATCACTCAATCTAAATACATCAAGGAGATACTGAAATAGTTTGGTATGGAAGATTGCAAACTAGTTGGGATTCCTATGTGTACTGGATTGAAACTTACCAAGGATGATGAATCAAAAGAAGTGGATCAAACATTGTATAGATCTACGATTGGAAAGTTGCAATATGTAGTGCACACAAGACTAGACATTGCCCTTGTAGTAGGAATTGTAGCAAGACTCTCAGCAAAACCAAAATAAAATCACATGATGGCAATCAAAAGGATAATGAGATACTTAAAAGGAACAAAAGATTATGGATTATGGTATAAAATTGGAGAAAATCTAGATTTAAAAGTGTTCATTGATGTAGATTAGGCAGGGAATGTTGATGACAAAAAGAGTACAGTTGGAGGAGCTTTCTTTCTTGAAAAAGGTTGGTTTCTTGGACAAGTAAAAAGCAAAATTGTACATTGCAATCCACAGTAGAGGTTGAATATGTTGCAGCAGCAGTAAACTACTCAAACATTGTGTGGTTCAAACAATTATTGGAAGGATGAAGCAAGAAATCAAAGAACTTGTTGTTATGTTTTGTGACAACACAAGTGCAATCAACATATCCAAGAATCTAGAGATGCATTCAAAGACTAAGCATATTGCCATAAAGTATCACTTTGTTAGAGAATTGGTATAAATTAGATTGGAATATGTCCATACAAAGGAAAAAATTACTAACATATTCACAAAGCCTTTACCTAAGGATGCATTCTTGTATCTTAGAGGTAAGTTAGGGGTCATTCCCCTATTTGAAGCTCACTTAAATATAGTTTTAGTGATGCATCAACAGAAAAAGAATTGAAGATCTATCAAGTTGATGCAACAAACCAATGAAGACATTGCATATGAATCAATACATCAGGTACAATGCTATTCAGTTGATTTGTGTTGTCTTTGGCATGTTCTATCAAAGAGGGAGAGTATACTGTCATATCTTTCTAAAATTTGCAAAATAATAAGAGTTTGTCTAATAGGGAGAGATTATTATGAAAGAGGGAGTTTGCTATGTTTAAAGAAGAAAGTAAAGTATTCTGTCAGTCAAGACTTGTTTTCAAATTTCATTCTACTATGACATGTTGTGTTGCCATCAATGCCAAAGAGGGAGATTGTTGGATACAATTTCTCAATTGTGTGTTGTGTTTGATGTCACACAAATGTCATATCAGTCATTAGACAGAGTCTACCAAGCTCAGATGGTTAGCAATGGAAAGAATAGAGTCTACCGAGCTTAGAAGGTTAGTAAAGAAGGTTTATAGTGTCTACCAAGTAGATAATTGTTACCGAGCTTTCAAGGTTAATCAAGGAAATTTAGTTGTTACTGAGCTCACTCAGTCATCAAAGGGAAATATGGCAGAAACAGCTCTTACAGAGCTCACTCAATCAACAAAGGGAAATATGGAAGAAACAGTTCTTACCGAGCTCTCACGGACAAAGAAGGAATTTAGTTCTTACCGAGTTAACTCAGTAGCCAAAGGATTTTGTAGATGTTGCAATGTTAACCAAGCTAAGATGGTTAACTCAAGAAATTATTTTTGGAAGTAGTATTTACCAAGCAGGGTTGGCCAGTGAAGGTTTTCATTAATTTTTTGAAATAATGTCTATTTGTTTAAAGTAATATTTTTAGTCGACTGATGTATGGATTATTGGTAAATGTAACATGAGAATGAGTTGACTTGATAATCAAAATGGTATAAATCAGAGCCAAGTTGAAAATTCTAAGTGTGGAAGTGGAATTAATGTGATATGAGGACTGATTATTGTGGAAGCAAATTTGAAGGATGATCAGAGATCATTGAGGAGCAACAAAGCCATATTTGATTAGGGAGGATCTAATGATGCAGAAAAGAGACCTACAGTTAGAAAATTCAGGTGCATCTTGTTTAGGTTAATTCATTGTTGTTTTCTAACAATTGTAGCAGTGATTTCAAATCTCTTAACAGAGTTGGTTTAACAGCCATTTTGTAAATCCTCTAACAAGGTGACAGTTCAGTTGAATTGTTCTAAAAGACCTCTACCAAGGCCACTCCTAACAGAGTAATTAAATCCTCTAACAGGGTCACACCTAACAGTGTGTATTGTAACCTTTAACAGGGTTGGCTCCTAAGAGGGTTCACTTCAGAAGAGTGAAAAATTGGTAGCTAGTTACTTGGTGGTTTTTCCCATATTGGGTTTCCACATTAAATCTGGTGTCTCTTGTGTTCATTTCTTTTTCAATTGCATGCATGATTGCTTGAAGATAAGTAACAATTTAATTTAACGAGTTACAACATTTTTGTTATGTTTACTGAGTATTAGTAGTAACTAGATCTTTAAGAAATCTAAGGGATCTGTGGATTAATTTATGTTAGTAACTGATTCACCCCCCCTCTTAGTTACTCTATCTTTAATCCCAACAATTAGTTCTACACTTTTAAGTCTAATTTTCCTCCAAAGATTTCTTGTAAGGGAACAAATCACCTTTTAGAGGACCTAAATGACTAGATCAAGGAGTGTGGTGTTGATCCCCTATTTGATGTTTCCATTTTAGATAAAAATACTAATTCTATAAATAAATATTGCATTATCAATGTGGATATTGAAGGATGTCTAAAGGTTGCTTCAGCCAAACACATAATGATGGCTAAGGACTATTAACATCTATTTAATGGGGTCACTATATATGAGGATGAGTTTCAAGAAAATTTTAGGGTTGAAGAAATTGTTTTAGAATTTCCAAACTATAAAATAGTCTCAAATTCTATCAATGTGGAAAAATTAGGTTTAGTAGTCTAGATCACCCTAAACTAGCCAAAAAACTTAAAAAGAAAAAGAAGTATTTCTAAGCTCACAAATAAGGATGGGATGACTTTGTTAACCATATTTTCCTCCCACCAAAAGTTTGAATTCAAATACTTGAGCCCACCTAATGGTCACTTTCCATATTTAAGTATTCATAATGCCATGGAAATATGAAAATAAATGAAATAAAACCTTAATGTATTTCCTTATTTCTAAATGACTATGCACTTTAATGTTTTTGCTTGCTTGCAATTCCCTTAGCATTAGATGTTTCATGATCTACGGTGGACACTTTACCACTTTCTCAAAATGCATTACCTTTACCTAATGTGGGCAAGCCCCTTTGTGACACGTAGCTGATAATGACATCATGCATCTATTCTTCTCAAAGGTAATAAATGAATTCTCTATCGTGGCACTTGTTAGAGCATATGGGTTTGAAAAGGTGATACTCTATTTGTGTAGTAAGATTTACCATATGATGCAAATAGATCTATAGTGGACACTTCCCTGCATTATGAAGATGCAAGGATGTTAAGAAATGCGGGCAAGCACCTTGCTGTTGCATGTCTTTGTGAGGTTAGGTTGATTTCATAAGCCACAGGGTGATGCTAGGTGGGGCCAGGTAATGCTGAGGTGTATGCTGAGTAGTTCGTGGGCCCAGAAGTATTAAGGGCATACACATTATAATGAAGATCTTTCATGATCGTTGATCTTATGGAGATCAATGATCAACGCTTTCTCACATTATGAAGATGCAAGGTGATTAAATAATGTTGGAGAGCACCTGAAGGACATGTATCCTTATGGGCCCGACTAAGGCATTAACAGTTAAGGCTAATGGTTATGTGACATCACGGTTAAGTTGGGAAGGTGGCTCAGTTAATTGAGAAGATGTGGTCAACCACATGAAGACTTAATAGGGTGGCAAAATGAAATGAAATTATTGGCCCCCATGGCCCATTTTGGTTGCAAGATTTAGTTGACTTTTAACTTTGTTGACTAATGAGCCAGAAATGACAAAAATTGAGGCTTCTTGCATGATTTGATCCTCACAATCAATTCTAACTACTCTCAAATGAATGCTGAACCCAGTAAACAATAGGAGAACACTCCACCACCCCAGTTTATCCATCCACTTGGTCAAAATGGTTTAATGACATCATTTCTATTAGGGCCCTATTCAAATTTTCTCCAAATCTCTAAAGAGACTTAATGGCAGTGGTTGTGGAGTAACTTCAGTTAGAGAACATCTCAGTTATGCCTAAGTTATAAAGGAAATTTTTATAGATTTTGTTGAGGTCAACTCTTCTTTATTTTATCTGATATTGCTCTGCAATTTCACTGTAAATCCCCTTTGCCTCTGAATTGTATGACATTCTTATCTCCTTCAACCATTGATGTGAAGTGAAAGAACTATTTGCCTCTCATTAGTGTATTGTAGATATTTGCAATCTTGCATGACTATATCTCTTTTGGCCTATGAATGGTATATAAGTGAATCCTCTTTCTCCATATGTCATTCATTTGAGTTCTTCTGATCTACATGTGATTGTTAGATTAAAGCAAGTCTAGATGTGTATATCTTTTGGTGTCATGATGGTTCAATAGTGCACGTATAGGTAGAGATTGGTTTGAACACTCTATTTTTGATGCATCACCCCCCTTAGGTTGGAATAGGTAGATTTTCTTTTGTGCATTCCTTCTCCCTTTTCCTCTTCAAGAGTAGTTAGGTGCACCTTGATAGTAAAGGAAGCTAGCCTTCTTCAGAGACTCAACCTCATAGTTCAAGTCCCATAGCTTGGAGGTTGTTTCCATGTTTCACAAGGTTTTCCTTAGGTAAAAACTTTGGACAAGGGTGCAAACTTTTGTGACAACAATTTTTGACATACCTGGTGGGGCTATATTCAAAAAATTTCAAGTCTACTGGTGTCAAAAGGAAGATTTCAAGATTAATACCGAGGAGAATAGTACTGGATTAGGTGTTCAAGCCTTCAAGGGATTCATTCTTCAAGTACTTGGTGACTTTGAGCTTCAAATACATCTGGTTCCAGACCAAAGTTGCAGTAATTCATGCCCAAAGTTGAAACAAGGGCATCTTCTAGAGGTAAATTTTAGTACCAAGAGCTTTCATTTTCAAATCCTAGAAGAAGGAATACTAGAGTATCTTTATCACTAGTTAGGAGTGCAATAGTAACAAATACACCTGCAAGATCCATCTCTACTCCTCCTACTGTTAGATCTTAGCCTAGATTGCCATCAACAAATATCAATAGATCACTTGTCTATATGGCCTAACCTAGAGCTCATGCTTTTGCCACCTTTAATGGTGGAAGTCCTCTTTTATTGGCCCAAAGACATGACATACCAATAGCTACACTCAAAAGTATGTTGGAAATATTCAAGATGTAATAGGTTACTGGGAGGGGAGGGGTGAATCAGTAACAATACAACTTCTAAGTCAACCATACGCAACATTTACTCATCTATCCTATTGCATAAAAATTATTAAACATTTAAATCATATATGCACAGAGATTTGGTGAGCTAGAAACCTTCCAAAGTAGAAAGTAAAACTGGGGTGGGGATGATACCCACAAAGCTTTGTTATTGCAGTATGAAGTTGGCCAGTTAAGGCTTACAATGATCACTTCTAGTGATCTGCCCTGTTAGGAGCACAGAGGATTGCTAGATCCACCTTGTTAGAGGATTTACAAACATACTTTATAAGTATGCACTCTGTTAGGAGGTTTGAATAAAGACGGTTAAGTCTACCCTGTTAAAGGATTTACAAAAAATGATTCACCTGTTAGGATGAACCAACAGATCAACTTACAATTTGACTGAGTTCTTTATTGTAGATCACCTTCTGTGGTTGATGAAATCATTTTCACTCCTGGTAGACCTTGCTGAGTATTTTTTTCTGCTGATGAATTCGCATATCATATCTTATGTCCCTCCTTTGTACAATATTCTATATCTTTTTGAATGTTTCAATTGTATATATACCATTCCAATAATTATTCATGCAAGGTCAGCCAAACACAAGTGAACAAAATATAACTGAGTCGGCCAAATGGTAAAATAAACTTGGGTTCTTCAGACAGACTTGGTGACCTTCTGATACATGGCATCCACTACATTACTCGGCATCATCATGCACTCGATAGAAGTAGGGTCTCGGTTCATACTAGTCATACAATGTTTCCTAGAACTCAGTAACCATTGGTGACTCGGTAGATATAGTGTCACTCGGTGGAAACTAACTTCTTCGATAACCTCCTGAGCTCAGTTATCACTGAGTGCTTCCTCACTTGGTTAATACTAAGTGCAACTTTACTCAGTTGACACTAAGTGCAACTTTACTCGGTTGACACTAAGTGCAACTTTGCTCGGTTGACACTGTGTCTTTGATGCTCGGTTTGAACTATGTCTCCAGTGCTCGATTTGAACTGTGTTGCCAGTGCTCGGTTTGAACTGTGTTGCTAGTGCTCGGTTTGAACTATGTTGCCAGTGCTCAGTTTGAACTGTGTTACTCGGTGTGAATTGTATTACTCGGTGTGAACTATATTACTCGGTGTGAACTGTGAGATGAGTGTTGTCACTAATGGCAAATAACTTTATGCCAACAATCTCCCCCTTTGGCATTAGTGACAAAAACAATTATGATTCAAAGTTTATGTGCAAAAAAAAAAAATAGACATACAGTTCTGAATTTTCAAAATTGCTCTTTACAAGTCTTATTTACACATATTTTTCTTACATTTATCTCCCCCATACAATATGCACAGTATTTACAAGTCATTACACATATTTGCACAATTTTATCTCCAAGAGTGTGCTATCTCCCCCTTTTTGACAATAATGCCAAATTAAACTATATATATTTACACAGAGAGACCAAAATGGGAGATAAATTCAGAATGTACCTTGAGAATAAGAACCAATGTCTTATCCCAATTTTCTTGCAAAAGTTTTCTGGTGGAGAGTGCTATGTGAACTTCTACAGAGAATTCAATCATATGATCTGCAATTAAGAAGTTTTTGTTATGAATCAATGCTTTGGAATGGGCAATGTGCTTTTGCATTGTGTCCATGATAGGAAGGATCATATTTTGGATGTCAATCAGAGTACACCTGATCCTTGCTTCCTCTCTCAACAATTCTTCTTGTTTCTCTGACAAAAATCTTATTCTAAGATGATGGGATGAACTTGAACTATGGTCAAGCTGCAACATTTGTGCACTAACCTTCATATCCTCATCAATTTTATTCAACTTGTCTTTGATTTCCTTAGTATACTTGATAACATCACAAAGTTTTCCAAAAAGCGAAGTTACATTATTAAAAGAATGTTCAAAATTACTCAAAATTGTAGACATTTCCACCTATTTTAATGCAATATGCTAAGCAATGTGCTCAAGCACATTATTGTCAAATTTCTTCTCTGCTTTTTCAATCAATTTTTCTTGGCCGGAGGTATCCTCATTGAATTTATATACAACCTCTTCTAACTAAATCAAAATGTGTTGAGTAGAATCTACTTCAACACCTATAGCCTTTGTTAGAATATTCTTAGCACTTTCAATAATACTATATTCTTGGTCTCTCTCATGCCTCAGTTGTTTTTGTCTTGCCTTCTGATCTAATAGTTGACTGCCCATTCTCATTTCATCAACTGATGCATTATCCAGATCTATCTTAGGAATGATAATGTCCTTATCCAAGTCCATTTCCTCATCCACTGCCTTGCTGGAAATCATGTATCTTTTTGCTTTTCCTGCAGTGACTTCACCTTTTCCTTTTGAATCTGAAATAATAGTTGATGAGGCTGGACTGGTTGACAAAACTGGAATAGGACTAGCTAGAGGAAAATTGAGAGAAGTGCTAACAGTATCAAAAATTGATGTTCTTCCAAAGATTGATGTACAGGTTGGTATGGGAGAACTAACAGATGCAAAAATTGGAGTAGATGAAGTTGTCAAAATTGGAGTACTAGTGGATACACTAACTGTACATGCTGTAGTAGAAGTTGATATGCCTGATGAACTTACTTCTATAGCTGATGATGCCTTTGTCAATGAAGATGGCTGTAGCTCAGTTAATGAAGTGGTAGACACTTGCATAGGTGGTGCTTGGAGCTGAGAGGAGATAGGTGAAGATTGGGCAATTGATGAAGCTGTTGTGCACACAATCTCACTAGTAGAGGCTATCTCCACAGTTGATGTAGCTGCTTTAGGTGGAGAGTGAGGAAGAGATGCAATGACTTTGGCTGCAATTTTTACAGGATCATCTTCCTCCTTAGCTTGATCAGCTTCTTCTTCCTCATCTTCCTTGTCTTCTTCCTCCATTTCATCTTCCTTGAATTCTTCCTCAACGTTTATCATCATTGAGTGCAGATCCCCTGGAATATCTTCAATATCATCATCACTACTGTCATTGTCCTTGATTTCAACAATATCCTCACTAGATTTATGTAGATGATAGATATGTTTCCACACATTTTTTTCATCATTGACAACATGCTCAATGTCTTTGATAAGTATCAAACAAGTGTGAAATCTAATCATCATATTAGCTTCATGATCTTTCAATGATTTCTTTACTTCTGCATCAGTGAGACTCGGCAGGAGATTTTTTAGGGTTTGTTCAAAGATATCTTTGACAGTTTTGGTTGCAATTACCCATCTTGGTTGCAACCTCTCTAGTAGCTCTTTAGGGATCTGAGAGGCAATCTCATCTCGAGAGTATTTCCATCTTCCCATTTTATTTAATACCAACTCCTCAATCTGCATTTTCTCCTGTTCTGTTCTTGTCTCAAACTTCAATGCTTTGAAGTTTGTGAAGCTAGTACCTTCTTCTAATTGCTTCAACCTTGCCTCAAATGTGAGTGGAGGCTTGAAAAATACAGGTTCCTTCTTCCCCTATCTTGTTCTTCTGGAGAAGACTGCAGTAGCTTGCTTTTTAGGTTTGGTGATAATCACCTTACCTTTCTTCCATTGAGGCTCCTCTTCTTTTTCTGACTCGATTTCCTCTTCTTCTTCATCATCTTCTCCTTTCCCTTCAGTAATCATCAAAGAAACAAGTTTTCTTTTTAGCTTTGCAATCTTCCTCTTTCCTTTGCTAATGACCTGAGGGATTTTGATTGAAAGCTCAATTCTAGCTTTAGCTTCATCATAAGTTCCAAAGACTAGTTGCTTTGGGTCTATTGGTTCATTCACTAGTGCTTCTATGATATCTCTGGTTTCATCAATATTAACCTCATAAGGAAGAGGTTTCACCCATGCAACTCGGGGCCTGACTGCCTGTATGTATACTTTGTCACAATCTACCATAAAGCATACATCTTCTTTATATTCCTCAACCAGTTTTGGTGGAATCCGAAACCTATTGTTCATTCTTTCCTTAAAATCTTCAAAGTAATTATCCAAAACACTGTCAAAATTTTTACCTAACTCTGCAATAAACTCATTTATTTGATAGAGAATGGGAATATCTTTTCTCTATACTACTGATCCTTTTAATGGAAAAGACTTTTGAACATAGAAAAATAACCAGATCAAAAGTGAACCGAATTTGCAGGAATTATTCTTTGAAGTCCTTATGCTTTCCATATTTTTATTAAATTGAGACAAAAGCAATTCAGACAGATCAAACTTAACATTCTTCTTTACTACCTTATATGCTAAATCTAATGCTTCGCAAGGTACACTGTTTGGACGGCTGGAACTGTAAATTTTATGAGCAATGACATGAATACCAAATCTTAATTTAGCATCAGCTACTGTATTGAGCTTGAGTCCTCTACCATCTCATTCTGCTTGGGTTAGCCTTTGCAATTCTTCCCGACCTAGGGTTTTGGTAGTCTTAGCTTTGCTCAATATGGGAAGGCTAGTAATCTTGTTAATCATTTTCTTTGTGATAAGCACTGGTTGCTATAACCATAATTGCCCGTTGTGAACCCGACTGAGTACATACCTAACCCATTTAATTAAAAAATTTCTTGGCAAATGTGAAATGTGGGTTAACCCTTTTGTTTCAAGATGCTTATGCTCGGGTTTCAAATTTCCATCTATGCTCATTTCTCCTAGGGCATTATCAATTTCTAGATTTCCAAGTTCTTGATTGGAACATTTGAAATGAGAGCAAATATCATTTACAAGGAGTACCTTCGAAGGAATTCGAGACTGGGCACCGTTAGGGTCAAGTGATTCTGTAATTGCTGGTACCAATTTGAAGTTCGGTGCCTTCCATTCCACACCTTTAACTAGCATTTCTGAGCCTCTCTTTGCCTTGGAGCTGCTGCTTTCGAATGTCATTGCTGCTTGGTAGGTGAAGAGAAATTTTGAATAGATTTTTCGCTTCTTAAAAAAAAAATTTGCTCGAAATTTCTTTAAGCTTGCTCTTGAATTGCAAAAGATAACTTAGCTCAAAGTTCGTAGTGAAGAATGAGATCAAATTTTGCCCTATTTGATGAAACATTCATCATAAATTCTTGGTACAATGGTAGATGAAATGACAGGTTGTCATCCACTTGCTCGATAGATACTATCAACTCAGTAACTAAGAGAAAACATTGATGTACCGACCTAACTCAGTAGGGTCATGAACTAACCTCGCTTGGTAGATACAACTTGGTGAGTGAAACTTTGTTGCACCCGACCGAACTCGGTTGAGTCTTGAACTGATTTGGGATCAAAGTGTATCTGCATACTGATCTAATCATTTTTCTTCCTTTGGAACTGCTTAGGATGATTCTTGAAAGATGCAGTTCCATACTTTATTTTATGAATTTTAATTGGAAATGATGGAGTCACTCATTTCTTGAGTGACATTTCCATTGCTTGACTTATCTTGTTTAGTAGATTTAGGAATCCATTTTTGCTTCATTTTCTTTTGGATGTTATCTTCTTTGATTTTCTTTTCATCTTCAATTCTTTCTATATTCATACAATTTCTAGCTATATGACCAAGTCTTGTACATATATAGCACCTTATAGTAGTGTCCTTCTTCCTTAGGTGATGTCTGGCACAATTTATGCCAGTATGTCCATATTCTCCACAATAGTGACATCTGCACTAGGTGTTGTAGTCCCATCCAAATATGGCTTTGACAAGTTGTTCAACTGGATTGACTAATTTGGATCTATATTGGAATGCCTTGTGACCATTTTTATTGCATTTGTGACAGTTGCCTTCAAATTTTGTCTTTTCTTTGCACTCATTTGCTTTGTGACCATGCTGATTGCAATTAAAGCATTTACGATTGAATTTTGCTTTTCCATTGCTCCAACATTTGTTTGATGTATGACCTAACTTTCCATAGTGATTGCAAGTAGGTTTTTGATTCTTTTGGGTACTTTGTTTTGAAGATTCACCTTCTTCATTGTATCCAAGACCAACTTTACCTTTTTGTCTATGAAGATTCTATTCATTTTGCAAATTCAATTGATTCATATCTGCTCGAGATTTCATCATTCTTTCATTGACTTGCCTTTCAAAGATTAGATCATTTTCCAAGGTTTCATTGACTTGTTTCTCAATTCTCAGATCACTATGCAAACTTATATTGATTTGTCTCTCAGTGATTAAATCATTTTTCAAACTTTCATTCTCTGATCTTAGAATCATAATTTCTTCATTTTCATTAGATAGTTGTCCTATACGATCTTCATGCTGAAGGGATAGATTATTCCTTACCTCTATGTCTTCATTTGCTTTGTTTCTCTGTTCCAAAACTTCACATAACCTGATGGACTAGACTTCTTATTCTCTTTTGAGTTTTCTTACCTCTTCTTGGAGAGATCCATTCTTTTCTAGAAGTTCTTTGATTGCCTTGTCATCTTCTTCTGAACTACTTGATGGTAACAAATCTTCAATCTTTTCTTCAACATAGTGATGGT
This sequence comes from Cupressus sempervirens, assembly GCA_028749045.1. Lineage (NCBI taxonomy): Eukaryota > Viridiplantae > Streptophyta > Pinopsida > Cupressales > Cupressaceae > Cupressus > Cupressus sempervirens. The sequence continues at coordinate 891,589,136 of CM053783.1, forward strand.
CATTCATTTGTCTTGCAAGTTCCTTTATTCTTTTTAGGGATTGAGAAAGATGCTCCTTTGCTTCTTTGAGTTGAACCATGGCCATTTCTAGATCTAACTTTTCATTTTCAATAACTTTCTCCAGTCTGAATATCTCCATAACTTAGATCTTTTGCTCAAGCTGTCAAACTTTGTCCTGAGAACCAAAATGCTATGATACCAATTGTTGGAAATATTCAAGATGTAATAGGTTACTGGGAGAGGAGGGGTGAATCAGTAACAATAAAACTTTTAAGTCAACCATACACAACATTTACTCATCTATCCTGCTGCATAAAAATTATTAAACATTTAAATCATATATGCACAGAGATTTGGTGGCCCAGAAATCTTCCAAAGTAGAAAGTAAAACTGGGGTGGGGATGATACCCAAAAAGCTTCATTACTGCAGTATGAAGTTGGCCGGTTAAGGCTTACAATGATCACTTCTGGTGATCTTCCCTGTTAGGAGCACAGAAGATTGCTAGATCCACCTTGTTAGAGGATTTACAAACATACTTTATAAGTATGCACTCTATTAGTAGATTTGAATAAAGATGGTTAAGTCTACCCTGTTAAAGGATTTACAAAAAATGATTCACCTATTAGGATGAACCAACAGATCAACTTACAATTTGACTGAGTTCTTTATTGTAGATCACCTTCTGTGATTGATGAAATCATTTCCGCTCCTGGTAGACCTTGCTGAGTATTCTTTTCTGCTGATGAATTTGCATATCATATCTTATGTCCCTCCTTTGTGCAATATTCTATATCTTTTTGAATGTTTCAATTGTATATATACCATTTCAATAATTATTCATGCAAGGTCAGCCAAACACAAGTGAACAAAATATAACTGAGTTGGCCAAATGGTAAAATAAACTTGGGTTCTTCAGACAGACTTGGTGACCTTCTGATACACGACATCCACTATGTTACTTAGCATCATCATGCACTCGGTAGAGGTAGGGGCTCGGTTCATACTAGTCATACAATGTTTCCTAGAACTCGGTAACCATTGGTGACTCGGTAGATATAGTGTCTCTAGGTGGAAACTAACTTCTTTGATAACCTCCTGAGCTCGGTTATCACTGAGTGCTTCCTCACTCGGTTAATACTAAGTACAACTTTACTTGGTTGACACTAAGTGCAACTTTACTCGATTGACACTAAGTGCAACTTTTCTTGGTTGACACTGTGTCTTTGATGCTTGGTTTGAACTCTTTCTCTAGTGCTCGGTTTGAATTGTGTTGCCAGTGCTCGGTTTGAACTGTGTAGCCAGTGCTCGGTTTGAATTGTGTTACTTGGTGTGAACTATATTACTCAGTGTGAACTATATTACTTAGTATGAACTGTATTACTTGGTGTGAACTATGAGATGAGTGTTGTCACTAATGGCAAATAAATTTATGCCAACAAAGTATACCATAATTTACTAGTGAAACTTCTATGTCTCCCTTAGAACACATTCAAAAAGTTGCAAATATCTGAAATATCCATGGTATTATAGAAGATGATGTTCAGTTAGGCTTCTAGCCTCATCCTTGAAAGGAAAAGCACTACGATGGTATAAAGGTTTGGCTCATGGTTCTATAGCAGATTGGGATGGATTAGGAGTAGGATTGTGCAAACACTATGAGGACAAAAGTGAGCATTTGTCACTTTTAGAATAGTTGACTACTATAAAAAGAGCCCCCCATGAATGTATAATTGATTTCAACTATAGATTTCAAAATACATGGGATAGAATACCTACTTCAGTAAAGCCTATCCCTGGTAATGCCTTCTTGCATTACCTTAGAGCTTTTAACAGTGACATTGCCACTACAATCCAAACTATGGGAGAAGATACCTTGCCTAATGCTTATGGCATAGCAATAAAGTCAAAAAAATCCTAATACAAGGAGGTAAGCTATCTCCAAGGCCTTCTGTGCTTTTCTTCCCTGATGTTCCAAATCACCAACCAGCAATGGCTCTTCTTCCCATAACTTCCACATCACAATCCCTTGCTCTAGTCACTCAAGCTTCCACATCTTCAAATGGAATAGATGAAATCAAGGAGATGATGTAATCTATGATACTAAACATAGAGAACATAGATAAAAGATTACAGGGCCAAGAGAAGAAGCTAAAGGATAGCTTCTCTGTGATGCAGAAAGTGAGAAACAAGGTGGTGACTTTAGAGAGACAACAAGCTCAAGGTAGTAAGGCTCATCAATTGCAATATCAAACTCTAAAAAGTGGTAGGCTTCCAAATCATAATCATGGGAATAATTCTTTTGATCAGAATAGGTAGAATAGCCATGCTTAAACCTCAAATGTAAACCAAAGTAGGGCCATAGTTCCTCAAAATAACATGGCCCAAGATAAGGATTTTTGTCCCTCCTGTAACTACTCCTATGCCTATTGCATGTTTCAAAAGGCTGAATCTTATTTGGCTTTGACCATCAAAGAGCTTGCAACAAGACAATCATACAAGGAGGACCAATTTAAAGATACCTTGTATATGAAAGGACAAGGTGATTGCTCCTTTATGAATCATCAAGTGGAGGAACATTGTAATGTAAACTAGGATTCCATTGCTCACAACACTAGGAGCAAAAGAAGAGCTATTGAAGATGCTACCCCTCCTCCTCCCAATCATGCCTCAACTTCAAATGCAATACCTCATGAACAAGCAGTAAATGATCAATCAAATACCTTTCAATAGCAAAGGCGAAATAATGGTAGAAAGGATGTAAGTGATCCTCAGGTTGTTCCATCTCAACCTCCTACAAATGCATCTCCCAAGGCTTCTACTAAAGTACCTAATATGCCATTTAGTGTGGTAGAAAAAATGAACAAGACAAATGTGAATATTTCCATGTGGGATGTTGTTGCTACTATACCCATGCAAAATAGGTTGTTGCAGCAAGAATTGGAAAGTATTGAACCAAAGGGTCAACCACCCAACATGGAAAGTTCCACAAGCCTAGTACAACCATCAAAGGAGGTAGAAAAAAGTAAAAAGGTTAGACCCCCTCCATTTTATGTTTCTCTAATTATAGGGGGTAAACTAGTCAAAAATTGCATGATTGATTCAGGGGCTAGTAGTTCAGTGATGCCTAGGTGTGTTGCTGATGTTTTGGAAATGAAATATGAGCCCATTGTTAGAGATGTATTATAGTTGGATGGTAGTATTTTAAAGACTATAGGGATCCTTAGGAATGTGGAAATGGCCCTATATGCATGCCCTGGTTGTATTGTAACTCAAGATATATTCATTGTTGAAGTCAAGCCACATTTTGCCATCTATTTGTCAAGAGACTTCACTACCCAAATAGGTGGTTACATATCTTTTGATTGGTCATAGATGTCTTTTAAAAAAATATATGGGACCAAAGCTTCAATTAGAGTAGAGCATCTAGCCCTCCATCATATTGAACCCTACACCCCTAATCTCAACATGAATTGCACTATCCTAGAAATGGATGAGAATGACATAATGAATGAGCCTACCACTTCCCTAGCATAGATACTTGATTTTCTCTTATATGAATAGGCTAATGCATATCAATTTGATCCTATGTTAGAAACCCTTGAGACAAGCCTCAGTACATATTGTATATTAGAGAAGGATCCTCTAGTTCCCAATCTTGTGGAGACTAAAGAAGATGCGAGTGAGATATGGAGTATGTACTTTGATGGATCAAGGAATAAGAATGGATCAAGGGTTGGTGTGATGTTGATATCTCCCACACAAGTAAGGTACTACCTCTCTTTTACGCTCTAGTTTAGTTGCACTAATAATGTGGCCGAGTATGAATCCTTGATTCAGGGTCTCCTACTTGCTCAAAAAAGAGAAATTCAAGCCTTAAGTGTATATGGAGATAGTGAGTTGGTGGTTAATCAAGTGAGAAATCAGAATATCACCAAGAATAGTTTGCTCAAGTCTTATAAACATAGGGTATGTGATTTTCTTGAGGGTTTTGATGCATTTAATATTCAAAGCATCCCTAGAAAAGAAAATAGATATGCTAATAGACTTGTAGCAATAGGTGCATCTCATTATGTGCCAGGGAATCTTGAGGAGAAGAAGAAGAAACAAATCAAAATGGTAGTAAGGCTTTCCATCCCTGACAACAACATCCATTGGCAAGTGTTTGAATCTGATGAAAAAATTGTAAGCTGCTTGTAGAATGAAGCATAATTTTAAGATAGAAACCAGTTGAGACTATAGGATCAGTATGGTGATCAAATCATTAATCTCAATTCCAACAAATTGCCTAAGGGCCTCATTACCTTAGAGAGTATTTTCAATCTTGATGACCAAGCAAGAGGCAAAGTCATGAACCTAGCTACTGATGAAGATGATCACACCCCAATCACGGTTGCTAATGGAAAATCCTTAAACATGGGGAAGGTATGTTCTTAGATTGAGCAAGAAATTTTTATTCACCTATGTCAAGAATTTAATGATGTATTTTCTTGGACATATGATGATTTTAAGGGTTTTGACCCAAGGTTTTTTCAGCATACCATAGATGTAATTGATAATGTCAAACTAGTAAGACAAAAATAGAGGCTAGTGAATCCCAAAATTGAACCCTTAATGAGAAAAGAGCTATCCAAATTGATTAAGGCCAATATAATTTTCCCCATCAAGAACTCGTCATGGGTAGCAAACCTTGTCCCTGTTAGGAAGAAGACTAGAGAAATTAGATTGCATGTGGACTTTAGGGACCTTAACCAAGCTTCCCTTAAAGATCACTATCCTCTCCCTTCCACAGAGCAGATTTTGTCCAAGGTCAATGGTTCAATGAGGTTTTCATTTCTTGATGGATTTTCTAGCTACAATCAAGTGCTAGTCAAAGAGTTTGATAGGTACAAGACTACATTTACCACCAAATGGGGTACCTATGCTTATTGTAAGATGCCATTTGGACTAACCAATACAGGTGCTACATTTCAGAAGGCAATGGAGATGGCCTTTAAAGACATGATTGAAAAGTTTGTATTAGTTTACCTTGATGATATCATAGTGTATTCAAAGAATGTAGAAGATCATTTTGATCATTTGAGACAAGTGTTCTTAAGGTGTAGAGAGTTTGGGGTATCCCTTAACCCAAGCAAGTGCATCTTTGTTAGCAATCAAGGAAAATTATTAGGACACATTGTATTTGAGGATAGTTTAACCATTGATCCAGAAAGAACAAAAGCAATACTTGGTCTCCCTCTTCCTAAACATAAGAAAGGGTTGCAAAGTATCCATGGTAGGATAAATTTTGTGAGAAGATTTATCCCTAATCTTGCTACCATGGTAAAATCCCTTACGACTATGCTCAAGAAAAGTATGGTCTTTGCATGGACCAAGGAAGGGAAGGAAAGTTTTGAAGAGATCAAGGTAGCCATAGCCTCAGCCCCTACTCTCATTAATCCAAATTTTGAAAAGGATTTCACCCTTTATGCCCTAGGTGGTGAGTCAAACATTTTTGCTGTCTTGACTCAAACAAATGATAAAGATGAAGAGCATCCCATAGTCTTCTTTAGTAAGGGCTTAAAGAGTATGAAAACAAATACAACTATGTAGAGAAGCAAGCCCTTGCAATCATCAGAGCTTTAAGAAATTTAGACACCTCCTGTCTCATAATAAAATTCATTTGTTAGTACCCCATGTGAGTGTGAAGGATTTCCTTTTGAGCAAAGATATTAGTGAGAAGAGAGCTGGTTGGATTACTAAGTAATGGAATATGATGTTGAAATATAGATCACCAAGCTAGTAAGAGGGAGGGGTTGTGTAAATATATGATATCATATTAGGAATCAGATGAGGAAGTCGCTATGATACTAACAGAACAACAAGAGACAAGAAATGATGACCCAAGGAATTGGATGGATGATATGAGGAATTTCTTATTAGGCAACGAATATCCTCAATGATTAGATAGAACAAAAAGGAGACAATATAGATTATAGTCAATTCCTTATGTCATAGTTGATGGTATCCTTTTCAGGAAAGATTTTAATGGAGCCCTATTAAGATGCATTGACATAGACCAAGCTGAAAGAATGATCAAAGAGCTTCATGATGGTCCTAATGGTGGTCACTTCTTAGCAAGGAAAAATGCAATAAAGATCATGAGGGCTGGTTACTACTGGCCATCCCTATTCTATGATTGTCATAGGTATGTGAGGAAGTGTGAAAAATGTGCCTTCTTCTCTAGTAAGCAAAAGCTTGCAACTCTTCCTCTTTATCCCATTTAGGTGGACCAACCTTTTGCTTAATGGGGATTGGATTTCATAGGCCCTATCATTCCTTCTTCTACTTTTGGTCACAAATATATTTTAGCTACTACAAATTACTTCACTAGATGGACAAAGGTAGTTGCATTGAAGGATGCCACCGAATCTTCAGTTTTTGAGTTCCTTGATAGAATTGTGACCAGGTTTGGTGCCCCTTCAACCAGTATTTCAGATAATGCAAAATATTTTGTAGGAGCTTAGATTTGTGCATGGGAAGTTGACCATAATATCTACTTGAGCACATCCTCAAACTACTATACTATAGGGAATGGTTGGGCTGAGTCATCCAATGAAAACTTGATTAGGATTATGAAAAGAACTATAGAGGATAACCGGAGGTGTTGGCATCAAAAGTTGAGGATTGCATAGTGGGCTAATAGAATAACACCTAAGAGGTCAATAGGAAATTCACCATTTATGTTGGTATATGGTAGAGAAGCAAGGCTTTCAATCTGATTAGAATTCCCATCCCTAGAAATAGCTCAACAGCTAGAGCTAATTTAAGATGATGCCATGATAGTGGATATGGTAGAGCTAATGGAGCTAGAAGAGAGAAGAAGTCAGACCATACAGACCCTAACACATTAGTAGTAGGTGAAAGGGAGCTTTGGTAAGAAGGCTAGGGTTAGAATCTTTAGAAAAGGTGATTTGGTTTTGAAATGGGATGCAGATAGGGAAAAACTAGGGAGACACTCAAAATTTGATGCACTATGGAGTGGTCCCTATGTGATTGTCAGTTGCAAGCAGGCTAATGCTTTTCAATTAAGCAAGTTTGGTGGTGAAATTTTTCCTATCCCAGTCAATGGGATCTATCTCAAACCATGTTTCTAATAGGGGTTGAGGTTTCATGTACATAGGTAGCTTAGTTTTCTTCCTGTTGGTTTTTGGCTTTTCAAGAAGTGCACGAGCACATGTGTTTTACTGAGTTTGCAAAGGAGTAGAGATAGAGCTTTCAATGTTTTACTATCACAGAGGTAGGGTTAGGGTTTCATAATGCATGAGATCCACCTTTTTTATGACTCTATGGCCCAATGGATGCATAAGGTCACTAGTCATACACATAGCTAGCTTGCATCCTCTCTGATTCACCAAAAATGTTAACCATATTTGTCTCCCGCCAAAAATTTGAATTCAAATACTTGAGCCCATCCAACAGTCACTTTTCATATTTAAGTATTCAAAATGCCATGGAAATACAAAAATAAATGAAATAAAACCTTAATGTATTTCCTTGTTTCTAAGTGATTGTGCACTTTAATGTTTCTACTTGACTGCAATTTCATCACTGTTAGATCTTTCATGATCTATGGTGGGCACTTTCCTAGTTTCTCAAAATGCACTACCTTTACCTAATGCGAGAAAGCCCCTTTGTGACATGTAGCTGATAATGACATCACGCATCCATTCTTCTCAAAGGTAATAAATGAATTCTCTATTGTGCCACTTGTCAAAGCACATGGGTTCGAAAAGTTGATACTCTATTTGTGCTGCAAGATCCACCATTTGATGCAAATAGATCTACGGTGGGTGCTTCCTCGCATTATGAAGATGCAAGGATGTTAAGTAATGTAGGCAAGTGCCTCATTGCCATGTGTCTTTGTGAGGTCAGGTTGATTTCATAAGCCGTAGGGTGATGCCAGGTGTGGCCAGGTCATGTGGAGGTGTATGTTGAGTAGTTCATGGGCCCAAAAGTATTAAGGGTAGGCGCAGTATAATGAAAATCTTTCATGATCGTTGATCTTACAGAGATCAACAATCAGCAATTTCTTGCATTATGAAGATGCAAGGTAATTAAACAATGTGGGAAAGTGCTTAAAGGACACATGTTCTTATGGGCCTAGCTAAGGCATTAACAATTAAGGCTGATGGTTATGTGACATTGCGGTTAAGTCACTAATACATTAGGGGTTAATTTGCGATGTTAATTTGCGACGGCAAGAAAAGATAATGTGGTTTTGGCTTTTTTTTTCAATTTTATCCCGATGGCGTCACAATTGTGATGGAAGGCGTCGCAATTGTGATGCCAACGGAATATAAGAGAAAAAAAAAATCCAAAACCCTCATTTGAATGAAATTGCGCGAGACAGGTCGATTCTTCTGAAAGGTGCGTGTGGGAGATCACTTCAGCAAGGTGTAAGGTGAACTCGAGGTGCATTGAGAGGGTCGGGCAGAGACGCGCATCGGCAACATGAATGAGCAGATTGTTTACATATTTCGAATGTGTGAGATCTCCATTCATAGGTGAGTCCCAATGACTCAAAATGATGGTGATGGATCCCAAAAATATCCCTGACCTAGATTGTTATGCAATTCTCTTGAGTCAAAAACATATATGAATTATTGGTGTTATGTGGCATGCTTGCATATACTATTTTTCAGTCTTCTCACATTCACAATGCCTCCATATCTGAATTGTTCAATATTTCCATTCCTCAACTCAGTGTATTAGGCATCAAAGAGAGATTGGGTCACTGCATTTAATGTATCTGTCCATTATGGGCAATTCCTAGTGCATCTTGTTGAACTTAGATAAGATCGAGTGTTTGGTGTTGCAGGTCACCGCTCGATGATGTCTTCACCAACACCTCTTTATCCATTCATCTGTTGAGGCCCTTCAAATCTCTAATTATCTTCTAGTACATATATTCAAAATTGTATTCAAGTTCTTGATCTTCATGAGAACCAATAGAGTGAGGCTCAGGTACATGATGCTCATCACCAACTTGGCATACAAAGCATGAATTTTGACTCCAATCAGCCCTCTGAACTCTCTTTCAATGTGCATTGAATTAAACCAATGGTTTCCTTATACCCATAGAAATCCTTCACGTTCATTGAGGCCAAATTTTCTCTTTATATGTTTAGATAACTTTCCATAGATTAGGATTTCATTAGATATAGAAGTAAATGTATTCCCGTGAGAGCATATTCACTTACATTTGGATTCTTGATATACTAAGCTGATTGTGAATTCCTACTTCATGTGTGAGGAACTTTGAAATTTTAATGGTGCATCCTTGATAATATGGTTAACTCATTTGCAAAAAGATGCAGCCTTCAAGATTACTTTTAAAATTGTCTTTCCAACCCTTACCAATTTTGTCTCTTTAGAGACTTCACAATAACATGATACTTAGATGCCTTTAGGTATCCCCACCTGAAGGCACAACAACACAAATTTCCTGCTATGTGGCAAGCTGAGGCTCTTTTGTTTCATTACAGATCTTCTACTTGCATGGAGGTCTCTCCCCATCATTGGACACACTTGATAACATTCGAGCTTTGGATCGCATACAGGAAGTGCATCTATACACATAAGTATAAACTTCTTCTTTTCCTGCAACACATATAACAAAAATTTTAAGTGCTTGCAAGCTGGTATATACTTATGAATAAATATTAAATCCTGATTTAAATGTATGAAAACAATTTTCATTCCTTTTAAGCTTCATTCATCTCGAGGTGCAATTCACAAACTCAAGAATAGTGGCTTTTGTTCTTTAGGATACCTTTAGGGGAAGAGTATGTGAATACCCCCTCGTGTCTGGAGTCCAGTTTAGAGGAGATGGCTATTTACACTGCTAAGGTTTGTTGAATCTAATTCTGAATAACATTGCTTCCTATTGTCGAATCTAATCTAATGCATATTTTAACTAGACTTGTAGCTTATATGTTTTGCAATTTTTGTTAGGCCTTGTAGTTTGTATAATTTGATTGCTGGAGAGCTTCTACAACTAAGCAAGAAGGCCGTTGCACAAGTTATAGCTGTGCGCTCGGGTATGAAAATTGTTTTTTTTTAATTCTAATGTATATTTTAACTAGACTTTTAGCTTATATGTTTTGAAATTTCTTTTAGTGGCTTAATGTTGTAAGGTCTCTTGAAATAAGACCTTTAGGCAGTTGGTCAAAGTTTTACAAATAATCTTAGGAATAAAGTCAAAGAAAGTATTTTTAAAATATTAAAGTATTAGCTAGGTCTAAGAAGATTTGTGTACTTTCGACATTTTTGCTTTGTTTTTGAAAGTTGTAGACCAAAGTTTTCATAGCCCGATTTTTGCTTCCTGCAAAGAACGATCATGTCAGATAATATAAGTGAAGAACAAAACAGGGATACAATTGGTAGATTGTGGTCTAACTTGAAAAGAAAAGGTGATGGAAAATGTTATTGTCCTTGCAATATTTTTAAGGGCTTAAACCATAGAAGACTGCTAATCAAAATAGTTAAGAGACATTGTAGGGAGAATGGTCACATTGAAGGGGGGCATGACTATCATCCACTGGTAAGTCATTCATTATATGATTTTAACAATTTATATACATATGAAATCACTTGATGATGAGTTGATGATCATGGTTTATGTATTTTAATCAATTTTATATAGGTTGATCTTCCCAAGGAAGTACATGATATGAACCACAACAATCCGAAGTTTATGGTTTTCAAAGTGGAGGAACATGGAGGTGCAAATATCCAAGGTGAAGATAATGATCCCATGGAAGATGACGATCATGCACCAAAAAACACAATTGAAGAGGATGGTATAAATACATTGATCCATGACACATCTAGTCCAAGCGTATCTGATCATGATGATGATGATAGCCTCAATGTACCTCTACTTTAGAAGGCATATGAGCCCCTATACAAAGACTCCCAAACAACTCTTCTCTCTGCTATATTGTTGTTGTTGAACTTGAAGGTTATGAATGGTTTATCCAACATAACAATGTCACGTATGTTAAGGTATGTCATATATGTCTTTATAGTTAACAAAGGGTGAATAATGTACCACTAATATTGTTTATATTAACAACTTATATATTTTTTTTTTGTAGATTGATAGGCGAGTTTCTGTTACCATCATCAAATATTCTACCTCGCTCATATCGAGAATTAACTGCTGTTATGAAAGATATTGGAATGGAGTATGAAGCAATACATGCTTGTCCCAATGATCATATTATATATTATAAAGAACATGAATTTGCAACACAATGCTCTGTATGTCATACGAGTAGATATCGAACAGATCGACTAACAAAAAAGGTGCCTCAAAAGCTTCTTCGTTACATCCCCATTATTCCACGGATGCGACAATTATTCAGGTGCAGTAGCTTGGCTCAATTTATGAATTATCATGCATGCAATAGAAGTCGAGATGACATTATTCGAATCCCTGTGGATGGTTCGGCATTTATGCACATAGAGGAAAGGTGGCAACACTTCAAAGAAGAACCTCGTAATCTCAAGCTTTCATTGGCAGCGGACGGTGTCAATCCATTTGGAGAGATGAGATCTGTTTACTCAGTGTGGCCTGTTTTTGTTATCAAAAATAACATTCCTCCGTGGATGTCAATAAAGAGGGAGCACATTATGTTGGCAATGATTGTTCCAGGTATCTTATCATTTGATAGTTATTAATTTACACGTACTTACAAATCTTGCAATAAAATGGTCACAATAACTATGTAATGTTACTGTTCATTCAAGTAGGTAAATATCAAGTAAAAGATATGAATGTATATATTGAGCCTCTTATCAATGAGTTGGTGGAGTTACGGAACGGTGTCACTATGTATGACGTGTCTAGAATAATACAACAAAGACAATTTCAATTCCATGCAATACTTGCATGGACAATACATGATGCCCCAGGGCTAACACATTTTTGTGGTATGTTATAGTGAATTCAAGTTGCGCACAATAATTCTAATTATAAAAATCAACATATTTAATAATCCAATTACATCATTATCTTGTAGGTCTTCAAACAAAGGGAAAATTTGCATGTCCAGTTTGTGGTCCAAAGATGAAATCTTTTCATTCAAAAAGTTTAGGAAAGCAGGTGTTTGATGAGTGTAGACACTTCCTCCACAGGAATCATAAGTATTGAAGTACGGAAAAACATCTTTTCAATGCGAAAGAAGAGACTACATCAAAGCCATGAAGAATGACACCTCGCCTATGGAAGTTGGAATATAATAGAATTAATTGTCGAGGTAATGCCGTTCCACCTAATGGTTTATGTTTGTAATTTATATATTTCTATTGTGATTTTTGTTGACTAATTGTGTAATTGATGATCGTGAAGGTCATCAAGGCAATACTGACAACCTTCCAAAGGGACTAAAAAGCTATCTTAGACAATTTAGTAGGTTGCCCTACTACGAGCACTTACAAATTGTGTATTTTTTTGATACTATGCATATTGGAAAGAATATAACAGAGACATTGTGGAAAATATTGGATGGAAGGCGTGACAAAGAAAAAATTGTCAAAATTTGTAATGACATACATGAATCCAATCATATTGCATTGAAAAATTTCATTCACTCAAATAGCAATAGAGATCAAATTAATATAAGTGCCCTTCCATGGTTATTAACGGAGCAACAAAGTGATGCCATAAAAGAAGTCATACAAAAAATTTGATTTCCCACAGGATTTGCTGCGAACATAAACAATCTCATATCAAAAAAAAGTGAATTTGGGCTAGGGCTCAAAATGCATGATTGGCATACTTTCGTCAAGGTAAGTTATGTTCTTCTGTATTTACAATATATTCATAAACTATGTGAATTGTTCGTTATGTTATGTTAGAAAACAATGAAATGATTGGTTTATAATTACTGTAGTACATGCTTCCTCTATCTCTCCCAGAGCACTTCAACAATAACATCAAACAAATGATATACAATCTTGGAAAATATATGAGGTAAGTAGTAATATCTGCTCAATTTTTTGTATATATTTATTATATTTGTGATTTGTTTTTTTTTCTATGTAATCTATTGTATATTATTTTGTAAAGTCTCATATCTATATATTTTTTGTGACTTGAATCTCTTAATGTAGGTGGTTGTCATCTAAAGAAATCCATAAAGAAGATATATACTATTGGAAGAGAAGAATTCCTCATTTACTGTGTGAAATGCAAAAGTGTCTACCTCCAACTTTTTTCAATGCACAGGAACACTACCTCATACACCTAGTTGAGGAGATTGAATTGTGTGGACCTGTACACACTAGGTCAATGTGGATGGTTGAGAGGCATTTGAAATTTTTGAAGGCTTTGGTTTGAAAAAGAGCACATCCTGAGGGTTCTATGGTAGAGGGATATATGGTATACCAGACTATGGTGTACATTACTGAATATCTTCCTAAGTTTGCATCAAATATCCATGTAGATCACATTTGGGATCTCGAGCCTTTTAAAAAATTAGAAGGGGAGTACTTGGTGGGGAAAGGTACATTGAGGAAAGTGAGAGGTAATAAATTATAAGATGTTATTGTAATAAATTATTTCTTAATCTTCAAAATAAATCGGTTGTAAGTTGTCTATTTTTTTTTTGTACAAGTGCTCGAGAGTGGGATGCACTACATTTGTATATTGCAAACAATCTTGATTGGATGACGGTATGGATTGAACGATGTCAACAGTTTGGTCCCACATTAACATGGGAATGTGTATCTTCATTGGTTAAAGAAGCTCATCGTAATGGAGATTCCAATGTTACGCAAAGGGAAATAGATTTAGCATGAGGTTCAAGAGATTTCCAGGTACATACAAATTTATTAATCGCCCGTATGTTTATCAACTCACGATACAATAATTTTGATATGTTTCACATATTATTGCTGGTTAAACACCACAAGGCTATGTTCTGTAATCGTCAAAAATTTCACGTCAAAGTGTTGGATGGTACGAAAAAAACTTGTGATTCAGGAATAACTGCAGTCTTTCAAGTGACTAATATTTCATCTAGAAACGACTTACATCTTCAAGAGTCTGAAAATCGATACTATGGCATTTTGGATGAGATAATTGAGTGTGACTTTAGTTCCTTCAAATTAGTACTCTTTTTTGTCAAATGGTACAGGCTACGACTTAATCCAAATGATCCTGATAGAACTGTTATTGAACATGATAATGGATTTACAATGGTTAAAACAAGGTCATGATAATGGATTTACATAAATTGGGTTGGTCATTTGTCGTTAGACATGAACCGAGGGGAAGGCCAATAAAGTATAATGTGATGGAAGAAGAAGATACTGAAGAAGTAGAAGATGATGTAGATGGTGATCACGATCGACAGTTATTGGATGATGTTCCTGACACAAATTTTCATGAAGAAGAAGAAGAAGATGATGATGACGATGATGCTGCTATTGATGATGATGATGAAGATGATGTTGATGTTGATGATGATGTTGATGATGATGATGACAATGACGACGACGACGACGATGATGGTGAGGAGGATGATGATGACAATGACGATGATGATGACGAGGACGATGATGATGATGATGATGATGATGATGACGATGATGAGGATGATGATGATGAAATTTAGAGGTATGCCATCAATCCTTAATCTATTTAATATTCATTTCTTGCTAGAAATATATTTGTCTTATATATATGGTTACATAGTTTATTCATTATCTATTTAAAAGCTACAAGTTTCAACTACAAATAGAATACTACTAATCCATTTTAAAATTACTATAATGGGTTTTGGAAGAAATTATAGTTATCTTAATTAATATAAAATATCTAACTAAATTTCAAAATGTTATGCAAGTGGCTTTAGTCTAGGTGTTTCCTCCACCTCCACACACATCAAAAAACTTCAAATAGCATGTCCCCAAGGTGACTAAGCCCTCAACTCATCAGCTGATACAAAAACCCAGTTTTAGCCCTTCACTAGGACTACTTCCCTAGTAGGCTTATAATGTGAGCCTGATTTAAGTGTTTTATTGTGTACCTTTTAATGTTTTTAATTTTTATGTGATGCTAATGATGGATGTGATTATGATTATGATGTGATTATGCTCATGATAATTGAATTACATTTGCAGGAAATTGAACCCCTTTCAGGAGCATCTCGCACAGTCTCATGGATCGATAGGTATAAGTCAATACTCCTTATAGACAGTCTATTTAATACACTTATTAATAGTAAGATTGATGTCTTCTAAGATCTCTCCCATTTGCAGGTACCAGTGAATAGGTATTTGTCAGAAGTGTCTTCCTCGAGTGAGGGAAATATAGGAATAGAAGAGGAAAGTGAGACATGCAGTTTATCTAGAATAGGGAGATTAACTAGAGGTCAAAGGACTAGAAGGAAATTCAATAAATGCCTAAAATTTTTCCTTTCTCAAGGGGGGTCATGTTCTTATGATGATGAGATGGAAGGCGACATCGAGGTGCCCTTGAGGTACCAACATCTACAGAAACATTGGGTACCCAAGGAACTTCCTCCAATAAACACTGATTTTTGTGTTAACGAGAGGATATATCGCATAACACCATCATCACTACATGGTTTGGGCCTATTTTCTATGGATGGCATAAAGGTGTCTTACAAAAAAGTTTCTGAATTGATGGAGTATGTTGGACCATGTTATGATTACAAAAGTTGGATGCATAGTGTAAAATATAAAAAAAGTATGCGTAGGTATGCCCTCTCAAAAAATTATATACAACAGCAAGACAATAATCAAAGTAAAAGTGTGGCTATATACATTGATGGAAGGCCAAAAGCGATAGGGAATATTGTGGGTTTTATAAATAGTACACGACCTGGGTCAACTATAAAGCAACCCAATTGCATATTTGAGGCGTGCGAGGGAAATTGTGTATTCATTTGTGCGATAAAATCAATTCGTGTAGGGGAAGAGCTTCTTATTGATTACAATTTGAACCGCATAGATACAAACGAGGCTACTATCATGGGGGTGGTACATACTATTAAACCAACTTCTAATCAATGACTCCAACATACCATTTAGTCAATAAATTTTTGACTAACATTTTTATACTTCATATTTGACACAGGGGCACAATATGGAGCAACCGCCCAGAGGGGATGCTGACGATGCTCCCAGCTCATCTACACATGAGCAGGTAAAACTCATTTGTAATTGTGCAAACTAGATAGAAGCAAAATGTTATTTTTTTAATGTTGTTTTCTTTATTGTTTTGGAGTAATTTTGATAATACTAATACTATTGTTGTCACAGAGGGCTAGTGGTCGGAGGGAGGGAAAGGAACCTGCAGTCCCTCAGCAGGCCTGAGGAGGACCCTTTCTATATCAATTTAGCAGAGACCAATGACCCGATCGGTTCGATTAAAATTAATTTAAAGAAAATTAGCAAAGAAATTCTACGTTTGGCAACCATAAAGTTTATGACTCAACAAATAAAAGATAGGGCATTTGAATTGTTGCACATCTCTGAGTCCTTAAAAGTAAGTATTAATGAAATTTTAAATTATAACAAGAGTTCAATAATGGTTTTTATGTTATGCACTTTTATGGCATTAATTAAAATATGGATGCGTTGTCTTTACAGAGTTTTTTGCTTGATTTCGAGCCCCATTCCCATGATGAGGGTGCTGCAGGTGGTTCAGGTAGATCGCATGTTCCATTCGCCACTTCTGTTTTCCACTGAATATATATAGGAATGATCATAATCATTGACAATGCATGCTCGAACAATCCCTTTTTTTAATGCTCTAACAATCTTGTCCATGCTAGTCCACGCATTCTATATTTATGCATGCTCTAACAATTTTATTCTTCAGCTTCACATCAATTGAATCCTACGATGACGTTGCCTCCATCTAGGACAACGAAAAATATCTTTCTGACTGCTGAGTCAGCAACACGCAGCTTACATGCATCGATTGTTGCACCATCTGCTGGTACACAAATCCCTCTTTTTCTCTCTTATGACAGCAACAAATAGTTTCTTTTTTACAACTTTATAACATCAATTATCATTTGTTCTTTTATACTTCGATCATGACAAAGACTTATGAAGCTTATGAAACTTTTTGCAATAGGACCTACAACATCATTTCCTGGATGTTCCTATGTTCCTAGTACGGGAACGGTGAAGGATGTCACATTGATCGTCAGTGATGATGAAGGCATTCCATTAAAAGTAGCCAAAGTTCCACGTACTTAAAGTTATTATTATTCTATAGTGATATAATAGTAATTTAGTTTTTGATCACTCTTCATCGACTAATGATCCCATGATTGTTTTGTAAGGAATGATCTTTTTTGGAGAAAACTTGGTGATGAGTGTTTGTGAATATTTGGGCCCACCATGCGTACTTGGTGGAACATCATATCCTAACTAAAACCCCAAACCACTATTTTGATTTCATATCATTGCTATAATAGTTTTCCTTTTCATCCATTTCTTGAACTATATTAAAGGTAGCTTCACTTCATTTATGAGTCTAACATGTTTTTTTTTACTTAAAAGGTGGAATCAGCAACACAAACCGTTGAAGGATGATCTTATAGAGAGCATGACCCAACTCTTTGGACCTCATGCATTCGAGAGAAACAAGCTCCTTGAAAAAGCTGGTTTATGTTTGAAGTATATTAGGGACCAGTACAGAAAAATTTATGGGATAACCCCAGGTACGAGCGTCCGCCCTATGTTCCTGAGGCTGAGTGGCAGGCTCTAATTTTGGATGGAAAGTATAAAGCTGACAAGAAAAATAATATTACACCAGTGGAGAGTACAACAAGGTATGTGATACTGTTGAGAATCTAATTATGTACTAATTAACCTCCATATTTATACTATCTAACATATTTCAAACTTTTCATAGATTGCCTGACACATCAAAGGCAACAAAGGCAAGACTAGAAAAGCACAGGACACACAAGCTTGGCTCTGGTGGTTTTTCGAAACTTCAAGCAAGAGTTGTAAGTATTAGTAAATGAAAAATTGTATCAAATTTTTTTAGATAATGTGAAGGGAAATGCTAGGACTCCCTTATTTAGCTCATCAATTATAAATAGGTCAATAGAATATAATAACAGTAGTGGATTTTCATATTCAATATAAACAATTCAACAATTGAAGTCAAGACTCTGAAATCTAGATTAGTGAAGAAAACTTGTGATTCACTAATATGACATTATTTAAAATCTCACCCTTGACTAAATTTTCCTCCAATAGTTGAGAATAAAGGCAGTGATTGAAAGAATGAGGGAATGCAACATCACTTGTAGCCATTTTTATTTCCAAAGAGCTGAACTAACTCTTACCCAACTTAAGAATTTGGAGAAAATATGTTGGTACAAGCAAAGCATACAAACACGCAACATTTATATAGTAGATTGCTCCATCAAAACTGCTCGATTTTTGTCCTATTATATTGTGATGGATATAGATGATTTTCTGTTGATATTTTAACTACCCTCCATTGGTTGATGAAACAATGCAAGTAAAATTCACCATACCACGCAAAAATGTAGGGCTCAGAGTTCAAGAGATGCTTCACAAAAGATGATAAGAGAATTGGCTTCCAACAAGGCTATAGAGCCGTGGCTAAATGGCTACAAGTTGAAATTAGTGTGGAAGGTTCTAACACTGATGCATCTCAGCCACAGGTAAATAAGCTAAATGAAATTTATTTCAAATTGAATACTTTACCAATTAGTCTATTTGATGTTAAGTTCCAATATAAAGTGAGTATATCTGTTTTAAGCAAGCAATGATAACAATGCGTAGGATGTTGGAATGCAGCCTGACAATCCTTCTACACAATCTATAGATGTTGAAGGTTCGCATGATGTGCATCTTAGTGGTGGAGGTATACATTTGCTATTAAATTTTTTATATGTAATTGCAATTGGTGTTTGGATTAACATAACATTTTGTATAGCAGCTGTAGAGGATCGAGCGGTCAATGTTCATGACCGTGTTGAGGTTGAGTCCAGACAAAATGATGTGGTCAGATCAGGTAAAGAGACACAGTTATGTTATTTAAAATAATTAAATACTTGTAACAATTATAATAAATTATTTTTAATTTAACTCTTTTATTTTTTATTATCAAGAACAGAGAACAAAACAACTGATGAGGGGGGAATTGATGATGACACTGATGCTCCTCTTAGAGCTTACATAGAAAAAAGAAATAGAAAGAAAAAAAAGAAATGATTGTCACTACATACCTTAATTGATAATGACTGTATTTTATGTCTCAATGAATTTAACTATGTGCTAATGAATGTTCATGAATTATGTGTTAATGCAGAATATTGATGAATGTTGCATGTTAACGAATCTAATGTGTTAATGAATGTTATCATGTGATATTGATTGAATGTTATCATGTGATATTGATTGAATGTTACATTTTATTAATGGTTGAAAGAATGAATGAATGTTAGATGTTAACGGGGAATGTAGAGTGATGTTAGGGGGAGGGGGGTGGGGCCAAATGAGCTTCCACCTTCATGTGGTTGGCCCTGTTTAGTAGAGAATATTAAACTATTCTCGAAACAAAGTGAAGCTCAAATTGGCACAAATAGGGAGTCTATATGATGTAAGGGGTCATTTGAAGTCCTAGGGTGTCCTAGGAAGAGTTATGGGTGGATGGTAGTGTTTACATGATGTAATAGGCTATTAAAGCCCCTAAATGATGTAAAATGCACTCAAAGTGCAAGATCCATTATTTCTTGGTCCTTCCCCAATATCAAATGCTTTAATTTTGATCTCCCTAAAGTCATCTCAAAGGCTCCCAATTACATTGATACATGGATGCAAGAACACTGGCAACAACCTCATGTGTTAATAGGATATGGCATAAAGCTGCACAAGATGACAAGTTGTTTTGGCTCTTGGTGGATTTTGGAAACTATATTCTCTTTCCCTTTGGCCTATGCTTAATCCATTTGCTTCTTCTTCTTCTTTTCCATGTCCATTTCTCTAGGACCTATTATCTTAATTCAAAGGGATATCTATGATGAGTTTGGATTCCTCTTCCAAAATGATTTTTTCAACTGTTAGTTCCCAAAAAGATCTGATACCGTGTCACATAGCCATCCCTTCCACATAACTATTAGAATAGATACCTATATCTTTATAAAAACCTTGGATCTTATCTCCTATTTTACTCCTTACCAACCCTCGTATACTAGAGATAATTGGGTTTCCTTGGTCTGGATGGATCTATTTAGTTTCTTTCCTTCTCGCTATGTTCAAGCAATTTAGGTTGCTGAGGTTCTCATTAATATCATCAGTTAATTTTATTCTAGTTTCATAGTGGTTGGGAAAACAATGCATTAAGAGTAGGAAGTAGCATTGAAATTACCACTAACCAATCTCTTGAGAAGGTATTTTATGCTTGATTGGGTGTGTCTCTAAAATATAGAGAGTATATAAAAGCTTAAAGCAATTTGTTCATATTCAGCTTTATCCATCTTGTATTCAAAATTGAACAACATTTATAGTGTACTGATCTTTATTGTCAGACATTTTCATTTATTTTCTTCTTCTATTATCTTTACAGTTAAAACATCTCATTTCACTATTTTAATCTATATCTATGCCCCAATTTTCATATCCATGATAAATCTATTACAATCTAAGACTATGGGTTTACTCTGACGGTCATTGAGAATGAGACTTTATGGTTGATCTTACAAATTAAGAGGGATTTTTATAAAAATCTAGAAAGTGTTTTTTCTAATAACATGAGCTATAGTTAGAGGAAGGCTATAATGAGTATAGTTGAATTTGTTAGATCAGAAAATACCATTAATCTTCAAGGTTTTTAGTTTACAAGGTAAATAAATTATGAACCTTAGTATTAATATTAGGTGTAACTTGCTTAATGTGGACTTACTTTAGTAACATTATTCAAGTAAATAATGTGAGGAGACTAAAATAGAGGCTTTGAATTCCTTTCCCGTGGAGAAAAACAATGCAACTATAGATTTGGTTTTCAAGAAAGCACGACAACCTCTGGAAAACTGTGAACAATTTTGCCCTATATCCACTATTTTACTATCTATTTCAAATGCTTCTTCATCTACTGAAGTTGGAGATTGTGATTTAGAAACTGTTGAGTTAGATAATGAAAATGCATTCACTGAATCACTGGATGAAAAAATGCAGTATGGCCTTTCTAGCAAAGATGTTAATTTTGGAGATCTAGTGCAATGCCTGACAGATGTCATTCCAACATGTAGAGGTCCAGCAAGAAGCTGAGCATTGCTCATCTACAAACATTGCAGTCAAGTACAAAGATTGCCCCCTTCCATTATCTACCCACCTTGACACTTTTGAGGACAAGGTTAGAGAGTATCCTTTCTTTTTGTCTTTGTCATTTAGACTTTTACATAGACATTTCTTTGAAAGCTCATTAAAAAAATTATTGAAATTCTTCACTCAAGAATAGACATGAATTACAAGTATTATTTCGCATGGAAATACTTGCCTTAGAGATTGCTAGGAGCATTGAAGAGAAAACAAAGAATAAATTAATAAAAGAAATTTGTAAACTTCTAGAAAACATCCAATTTAATTTGCCAGGAGGAATATTTGGTGGGGAAAACCTAAATGAGTTTGCAAACAGAGTTATTGCATCTAGGTAACTATCTAACTTATTAATAGATTGTGTCTACTATATTTTAATATCTGAAAACACTTAAATTTATCATATGTTCATATAAGCCATGCCCTTCTTTGCAGGTATATTAACTGACTGGACATGGTGATTAGAAAAGTATATAAGGATATGGAATTTTATGTATATGATGATTTAGGGGATATCTTCAATTCTATGTCCAATGAGGATAAAGATGCTGATATGCAGAAAAATGAGTCTGATGTATTGGCTTCTTCTCAAAATAATGTCATGGCTACTAATGGTGGGAAAGGGAGAAATGCAGGCTAGATAGGACAATTATATCATCAGATGTTTTCCTCGTATGATGATCAACATTCTCTAAAATTGCCACAAGCTGAAAGGGTTTCAAGAAAGCATAAGGGCAATGATTATGAACGTAGACTTAAGAAAGTTGAAGAAAATAGGGAGTGTGCACATAGATTTGAACATTTCACAAGTAGAGCTTGAGATTTACAATCTGTGTGGGCATCAAAACATGCTAGCCATATGATCAGGAAGCAATCTAATAGCCAAGTAAATCAACTGAAGAAGAAACATATAAAAGTTATAACGGTATGTCAGATTGATATTGGACTATGTTAATATTTTTTATTAGATAAGAAAGAATTTTCAAAGAATTCTGAAATAATTTATGCTAATATTACAACTAACATGTTTTGTTACAATTTAGACTAACTTTGTTTGTCTCTTTGTTAACCTTTGTGGACTTTAAATAGGATTCTAATGATGAGGACCAAGTAAGCAATAATGCCACTAGAGGTTCAACCCTCTATTTTCTTGATGTAAGTTCTTCAAACATTTTAGTTTCTTAGGAATAACTTAATCTAACCATTTTCTATTCCTTTTTTGACTTGAATATAATAGGAGTTTGATGATGAATACCATGTAAGCAACTATGATAGTAAATGTTTAGCTCTCCATTGTTTTGATTTAAGTTCTGTGAAGATTCTAATTTTTATAGGAATATTTTATTCAGAGCATTTGCTAACCCTTTGTAGACTTGACTATAATAAGAGCATGATGATGATGCCCATGTAAGAAAAATGCTACTAGAAGTTCAACTCTCTTTCATCTTGTTGTAAGTTCAAAGATTCTAATTTTATTAAGAATAACTTAATCTATACATTTGCTAATTTCCATTTTTGAATGAGTTTATCAGAGATATGTTGGGTTGATAATGGACTATGCTAATATTATTTATTAGAAAAGTAAGAATCTTGAAAGGGCTGTAATGTCTTGTTCAAATAGAAAGTAAGATTTAAAGGTTATGCTATTGTTACAACTAATATGTTTGTTTTTCTCCTTTTTGATTATCTGCTAACCTTTGAGGACTTTTAATAGGAACCTCATGACGATGACCATATAAGAAACAATACTACTAGAAGTTTAGCTTTCCATTGTCTTGATGTAAGTTCTTCAAAGATTCTAATTTTCTTAGGAATAACTTAATCTGACCATTTTCTAATCCTTTGTGGATTTGATTAAAACATGAGCTTAATGATGATGACCATGTCAACCATGATGTTAATAGAGGTCTTCATGTAAGTTGTTCAAATATTCTAATTTTCTTAAGAGTAACTTAATCTAACATTTGCTAACCCTTTATGGACTTGACTTAACAAAAGTCTCATGGTAATGGTGGTGTAAGCAACAATACTACTAGAAGTCTTGGTGTAAGTTCTTCAAAGATTATAATTTTCTAAAAAATAACTTAATCTCATCATTTTCTAACCCTTTGTGAATTTTGACTATAACAAAGTTCTAATGATGATGACAATGCAAGCATCAACGATTATGTAACCATTTGTAACTCTTTGTGGGCTTGATGATATAGAAGTCTAATGATGACCACCATGAATAGAAGTTTGATGATGACCACCATGTAAGCAATAGTGCAACTATAGTTTCAGCTCTCCATTGCATTGATGTAAGTTCTTCAAAGATTCTGTAAGACATTTTTCAATCATATTGTTTCAGTGATCTATTGTAGTTTGAATGAGGTTTCAGATTCTACTTTTCATTTGGTTGATGAGGCCACTTAATATGTGAATATTAGTTGACATGATATTTTATCTAGAAAGACATCCAAATTTATAGATAGTTTGTGATTTGTAATTTTTGATTATTAAAATCCACCAGCAAAGAGATATCAATCAAGAGGTTACAGAGGTCACAACTAGCTTAAGTTCTCTTCCTCCCTTCCATAGTGTGTGCTAAGTTTTGAGTCCCATAAGCTGCTTTAGTCTCACAAATTCATTCATTCATTCATTTGAAAGTCTAAAATTGTAGTACTTTAAAAACACATGTTTGCGATCTTTTCTCAGAAAATATATAATTAATTGTCAACATTGTTCTTATGCAGGTGCAAAATAGAAGTGATTCAGTATGAAGGCCAATTTTTGGGGAATCTAAATAGAAAGTGATATCCAAACGCACCCTTCGAACCTTCAAAGTAAAAATTCCATTCAATTGATTGAATAATGTAGGCCATTACCTTTTCATACAATTGGAAAGAGCATGCAAGCGGTTTGAAGTGACTTCCATGGATATCATAGCTTTAATCAAATTTTTGCTACTATCAACATCAAAATATTCACCTGTTTTGAAATGGGATATTATAGGTTTTTGGATTAATGATATTGTAAGTTTCATGTTCCTCTACTTTTTTCAATGAATTAAGGGTTTCAGTATATCTTTTTTCCTTTCTTCCCTGGGGTAAAACATGCTTATTTTGGACTTGGTTTGACAATGAAAGTTTAGTATGCTATCTCAAGCATCAGGATGGAGGATTCACTAAAGGGAGAAAATAGATTGATGTCTATTTTCTGCTACAGATTGGATAAAACATAATGTAAGTACAATTCATCTACTAACAGCATTGATTGAATGAAAAGAGTCAAGGATCAAGAAGTAACAGCTTTAAATTATCTTTACACTTCTGTGATGTCAAATAAATGTTTACTAGATGACAGTGATCTGAAGCTCAAATGCAATTAATAGTCATTGATGGGTATAAAATAATTTAGATGTGTGAAGAATTAATGGTGCAACATTTGAAATGAAAAGGTAAGATTTAGATTAATATTTAGAAAGGAAACATGAGTATATTGAGAAGATTTTTTGTGACTACAAATTTCATGGAGACTTAAGAAATGGTGAAAATTGTATCAGTTTGCTTTTGAAAGGATGTGATAATTGCTTTGCTGCAAAGGGATGGGTGTTCTTCTTAGGACATTGTTTTGAATTGTTAAAAGACTACCAGCTTCAAGTCATTAGACTTAGACTTACTTTAACATGGAAAATTTGAATGTTTTAGATTAAATTTTCAGTGATTTTTTTGGTTTTGGTAAGATGTCTTGGTTATGATTATTTACTCAACAGTTTTTATTTATAGAATCTTCTTATGTAATTGAATGATTCACTTTTTCCCAAGATAGGCATGGGCACAATGTTGGAGTTAATGTGGAAAGCCAATGTTCTGGAGCTACATTGTTGTCTTAAATCTTTTGCAGTTGTGCTTAAAATTAACGTAACACAATTAAATTTAAATCTCTTGATATCTGGATCATCAATCCAAGCATGGCTGTAGAGAATCGTAGCTGTGTAGACACCAAATTTGAACAGTCCACTTATAATTGAGAAATAGATTATTGGTAGTGTCCTCATCTACTTGACAGATTGAGCATGCAGAAGCTTGGTAGGTGCCTCAAACCTAGCCCTAGTTTCATTGCCAACCATAAATTTGGTGTATACACGAAAGCTGTTTTGATCTTGTGAGCATTGAATATCAGGATCTCCATTTGACTTCTCGTTATTAATGCCTTGACTCACTACTGCTGGATAAACAACCTAGTTGAAGTCCAGTGCAAAGAGGTTGTTGGCTACCAAAGATTTGATAAGTGTTACGAAAATATTCACTGTAACAATCTCCTTCTAAATTGAACTCCCAATGAATATTAATCTAGAATTCTTTTGGCACCATCTTTTTTATTTGTTTTTTAATATTCTAAATTCCTACTCTAGCCTCATTGCTCTATTTTTGTTTTTATTCTATTTAATTATATATGTAATATTACAATGTGAAATTCAATGTTCAGATGTTTGTGGATGAAGTAATGGAACTTGTGGAGCTCACTTCTTTGAGAGGTGCCTTGGTTGGGCTTCCTGGACTGAATGCCCTATCTACTGAATAGTGTAAGCGGTTAATAATAGCAGTAGAGCTTGTGGCTAATCCTTCAATTATATTCATGGATGAGCCAACTTTAGGCTTGGATGCTTGGGCAGCAGCTATAATTATGAGAACAGTAAGAACTATAGTTGACACGGGGAGAACTATTGTTTGCACAATCCATCAGCCTCATATTGATATCTTCGAGGTATTTGACGAGGTAAAGATTTGGTTTTCTTAAAATAGCTTTGTGAAGCATTTGAAATTGGCATCTTCTTAAAGCTAAATGAAATATGCTGCAGCTATTCTTAATGAAGCGAGGAGGTCAGCTTATCTATGCAGGTCCACTTGGTCACAATTCTAACAAACTTATAGAATATTTTTCGGTAAGATGCTATCCACTACGGTTTTATTCTGTTGAGAGATTTAGATCTGAATCTGGTACCTTTTGATGAGCAGTTTGAATTTTGAAGTTGTAAGTAGTCATAGTTTATTGTGCTAGAACCAATAGGAAGTTGATTTTATATACAAGGAATTGGTCATGCCAGATAGTGTTGACCACTAAGCTTTTAGCAAACATTCTCAATACATTGAGCTTAAGAGTCAAGCACTAGCTGGAATCATCATATATGTTTCAGCTAATTGAAAATGATTCATGTAGGCCATTGAGGGGGTTCCACAGATCAAGGAAGGTTATAATCCAGCTACGTGGATGCCGAAAGTAACTTCTATGTTAGAAGAGCACCGTCTAGGTGTCAACTTTAGTGAAATCTATAAATCATCAGACTAGCTTAAAGTACGAATTTTTTTTTTTTTTTGTTTTACTCCTTCCACCGTCGCAATTGCAACGGCGTTTCCATCGCACCTACAGTAACCTCGACGCAATTGGAGGGGTTGGCATCGCAATTGCGATAGAAAACATGAGAATTACGACGCGGTTGTCGTCACACCTACCCTCCAATTGCGACAGGGTTGCTGTAGGTGCGACGACAACCCCGTCACAATTGTGATGAAAGACACAAGAATTACGATGAGGATGACGGGACAACAAGGTGGCTACATAGCGATGGATAGGCATCGCAATTGTGATGGCAAGTGTAGATGTTGTAAATTGCGACTAAATAACTACGATTTCTATATCTATCGCAGTGGTGACACATTGCTGTCGTAATTGCGACACATAGCCATCACAAATTGATGCCAAATCTATTAGTGAGTTGGGAAGGTGGCTTTATTAGTTGAGAAGATGTGTTCAACCACGTGGAGACTTTACGGGGTGGAAAAATGAAATGAAATTATTGGCCCGTATGGCCCATTTTGGTTGCAAGATTTAGTTGACCTTTGACTTTGCTAACTGATGAGCTAGAAATGACAGAAATTGAGTTTTCTTGCACAATTTGATCCTCACAATCAATTCCAACTACTCTCAAATGAATGTTGAACCTAGTAAATAGCAGGAGAACACTCCACCACCCTAGTTTATCCATCTACTTGGTTAGAATGGTTTAATGGCGTTGTTTCTGTCAGGGCCCTGTTTAAACAAAATATCAAATTTCATTGTATCTGAATCTATGCCCAGATCAAATTTTCTCCAGATATTTAAAGAGACTTAATGGCAATGGTTGTGGAGTAACTTCAGTTAGAGAACATCTTAGTTATGCCTAAGCTATAAAGGCAATTTTTGTTGATTTTTTGAGGTCAACTCTTCTCTGTTTTCTCTAATATTGCTTTGAAATTTCACTATAAATCCCCTTTGCCTCTAAATTGTATGACATTCTTATCTCCTTCAGCCATTTATGTGAGCTACAAGAACTATTTTCCTCTCATTGGTGTGTTGTAGATATCTGCAATCTTGCATGACTGTATCTCTTTTGGCCTATGAATGGTATATAAGTGAATCATCTCTTTCCTTGTGTCATTCATTTGAGTTCTTTTGATTTGCATGTGATTGTTAGATTAAAACAAGTCTAGATGTGTATATCTTTTGGTGTCATGATGGTTGAATAGTGCATGTATGGGTAGAGATTGGTTTGAACACTCGATTCTTGGTTCATCACCCCCCTTACGTTAGAATAGGTAGATTTTATTTTGTGCATTCCTTCTCCCTTTTCCTCTCCAAGAGTAGTTAGGTGCACCATGATAGTAAAGGAAGCTAGCCTTCTCTAGAGACTCAACCTCATAGTTCAAGTCTCACAGCTTGAAGGTTGTTTCTATATTTCACAAGGTTGTCCTTAGGTAAAAACTTTGGACAAGGGTGCAAACTTTTGTGACAACAGACTTGTAACCAATCAAAGTTAAATAATATCTTCAATATAGGAAGGGGAAAGTACCCTTCCACCCCTAGTGAAAATATTTATGTGGAATGTTAAGGGATTAAATGTGCTTAACAAAAACAAACTTCAAAAAAAAGTTTAAAAACACTTGAGTCTAATTCAATCCTTATATAAGAAACTAAATTAAATTTATTAACGAAACTATCATTAGGGAAGGAACATGGGTAACAAAAGATACCTGAAAGATAAATATTTATTAGCTAACCTTGAGGCAATTCTATCCAAAGAAGATTTTATTTGGAAACAAAAATCCCTAGAGATGTGGCTAGTAGTAATGATAAAAACACTATATTTTTCCATAATAGTGATAAAAATAGAAGAGTAGTAAGTAGGATCACCAAAATAAAAAATAGTAAAGGGGAAACTCTTGAGAAGACCTATGCCATCTCAAATGAAATAGTTATTTACTTCTCTAGCACATTTACATAAATAATAAATCTAATCTAAATGCCTAGGCTAATATGTTTTCTTCCATTCCAAACTTTATTATGGAAAAGGATAATAAGAGTGTCAAAAAAGTTATTACCTTTGAACAAGTCAAGCCTATGGTCTTTCAAATGCATCCTAATAAAGCTCCTAACCAAATGGATCTAATCCAAAGTTTATTTAAAAATGATAAGATATCAATGGAAGATATCTTTATGAGGTCATTGAAGCAACTAGGAGCTTAAGATGACATTTAGCTAAGATTAATAACACTATTTAAACTATTATCCCTAAAAAATATAATTAAAATTCAATAGGATATTTACGCCTATTTACCTTTGTAATATAGCTTATAAGATCTTTTCAAAGATTCTAGCTAATAGATTGAAAAGTATTTTACCAAAGATTTGTTGGCTCTTTGGCTAGGGTAGATAGTATGAGGTTGTCATTTATTTAAACATGTACTTAGTATTAAGTGAAAAAATTATGGAGATGAAGTTTTGGTTGATAGAACTAGAAAATTGTCAAAGTATCATGAAGTTTATATATCATCAGAGATAATATTTTAATTGGAAAGATTCATAGAGGAATTATTGGCATGTTCGTAGTTAGCATATGGTAGAGTGGATATTGGAATATATATTATTGTAAGTTCACAAGTCATTTGGATCAATACAAACATAGTTATTGTAGATTTACCAATTGTAGCACTAAACAAATAGAACAATACAAACTTAAGGAATTATGTTTTTAATCAAAATAATTACTTAACTTAGGGATACTATCTTAGATGTTAACCCTAAGTAGAAAAATTATGGTTTTGTATTTTGAGACATTGTTAAAGCATGAAGGGCGATAATACAAAAAGTGTGGTGCAAAGAATAAATTTGGAAATGCAAAGTTGTATAGCATTGTGTGAAAGTATTATGAATGTGATGGGACTATTTGTGATGTTAACTTTGATGTTGAAGGAACTAAGATATAGTTTATGCAAAGTTGGTATAGTGAGCTGCAAAAATCATATCAAATATTGAAGATATTAGTAGTTGTAAAGAGGTTATTGTATCTATTCATTTTATATACACAATTATTGAAAAGAGATTGATTTGAAGTGAAGAACCTATAATGGAACAATCATTATTTTTTCAATTATGTGAAACCTACTACTTTCTAGTGAGACAATTTCTTTTTGGTTTGAATTCTATCACGTGGTTGATTGATGAAGAGGATTTGAAAAAAGGAGATAACAAGAACACCTAGAGAAAGGTTGAATTATTTGGTGTATAAAAGGAGCACTAATATGAAGTAATAAATTGATACTATAGTGTATTGTTTATCTACTTAAAGTATGAATTAAAATATTACTTGAGCAAAGACTGGAAGAAGATCAAGTAAGAAAAGTGTCTACCAAGCCTTACTGAATTGTTAGTGCAAGCCAAGAAGAAATCAACAGAAGTCAAGTGAAAATTAATAGGTTTCACACAAAGAAGAGAAATAGGCACAAGTTGAGTGATGTTAGTTTATGCCAAGTAAAGTTTAGTTGGTGCCGAGCATTAGTAAACTTTAGTGTTTTTTGAGTGACAAAACAATATAGATGTTGAGTGACAACAAACAATATTAAATTGAATATTTGATGAATCTAAGTTGACTAATTTGATTTCTTGAACTACGTGAAGCATGTGGAAGTTAACTATGATGATCTAGTGGCACAAAATTTAAGGTAAACCATTTTGAGGCGAATTAAAGGAAGATTGAAGAGGAAGTTTCTAGAGGAACCAAATGGAAAAGAGGTAAATCCTACCTAACCCTAAAATGGATGATTGTGGTTAAGTAGGTTAAGTAGAGAAAGATCTAAATTCACTATTTATATAGATAGATGGTTAGAAGCAATGGTTGTCATGAGTGAAAACCTAAGGAAGAAAAGGAGTCTAGGGTATTGCTTCATCTAGTGGCCAAACATAAGAGACTACAGTTGGTATATAAAGAAAGAAGGCTTAAGGGGATGAATTCTTGAAGGGTGAACAAGCTATCAGAACGAAAGAGCATGAATGCCAAATAGAATGGAGGACTAAAAAAAAGATCTATAATCTACAAGTGAGTTGTAAGTTTTTATTAGATCAAGTCCTACTATTAATTTCTAATAATTGTACTAGTGTAGATATAATCCTTTGGATCAAGGTTGACCCAATAGTCATTTGTAAATCCTTTAACTAGGTGACATGTTAATGGAATGGTCTAAAGTCCTCTAACAAGGCTCACTCCTATTAGGGTGATTGAAATCCTTTAAGTAGGAAACATTTAATAGTATGTATTGTAACCTTTAACATGGTTGGCCTTTCATAGGGCATCACTTCAGAAGAGTGAGAATTAGTAGCATGTTCCTAGTGATTTTTCCCAAATTGGGTTTCCACGTAAAATCTATGTGTCAAATTGTGTGAATGTTCTTATGGTATTTAATGTTTATATTTCTGCAAAGTTATTTTTACCTAGGATAATAACCTAAAAAGTTAAAGTATTGTATTATCTAATGGATGCATGCATGTTAAGGTTTTATGGATATGAATCTATTTAACATTGAATTTTTTTATTTGTACATCTAGACCTTGGGTGACAGATTCACCCCCTTCTCAGTTATTCTAAAGAATTAAAACAATAATATCATTGTATATTTCATGTTAGGGTAGTGGGCTCATCTTTCATACAATTTTAAATTTTAATAACAACTCATAATAGGGTCAAGGTTTCTAAGAAGGTTTAGTGCTCTAAAAAGGACTGAGACACTAGGGTCAATACCTTTCATAAGATACTTTTGATTAGTGGATCATTTTGTGGGTACCATCCCCATCGATACTTTCCCTTGGCTAGGGTTTCCCTAGATAAAAAAATAATAACATTATGTGTTGTATTACTTTATGGTTATTTTTAATATTAAGCTTAATACATTTATTTAATGCAAGTTGTAAAAATCATTAATGATATCCATAAATGGGAAAATGTTTGTGGAATACTGATTCACCCCTCTCAGTATTTCCTATTTCTAACAATTAGTATCAAAGAATAGTTACTCAAAAGAGGCCTAAAAATTTGAGTAAGATCTCTATAGATATGGATTACTTACATAATAACTTAGAAGAAGCTCTTGAGAAACTTGATGCACTAATAGAAGAAAGAGACACTCTGAAGGAAAAGTATGAAAATGCAAAGGACTACATTGAGAAGCTAAAAGATAAGATAGAATATCTCAAATCCAAGAAAGATCCTAAATATAAGATCAAGGATAGTGATGAGGTTTCAAGGGTTAAGAAATAAAATGAGATCTTGAAGCATGAGATACAAATTAGAAATTAGAAATTGATTTTGAAGGATGATGACAAGTAGATTGCATCAGATTTGAGATCTAAGAATGTATATATGAGAATGAAGCTTACAAAGGTGATATCTAAACTTAAATATTAAAATTTACAATATGTAGAGATTAAGAAGTACAATCCAATTGTTAAAGGAGAGTTGCACAATCTAAGAAATATCTTAAAAGGTTGTATTCAAGTAGTGAAAAGCTTGATGAGAAAATTTTGGCACATAGACCTTCTTATGATAAGACTAGTCTTGGATACTTTGTAGGAGAATCATCTTAAGATATCCAAAGTCTCTAAAAAGCCATATCGTGTGAACTAACAACTTGAACTACAACAAGAATATCTGAATAAGGTTGAGTCAAATAAATTTGAAGATGTACCTAAATAACCTAAACCATCTAATGAGTAAGGAGGCAATTACTTGGAAGATACTAGGAATGCAAAAAAGTTGGTCACAAAAAGAATTATACTGCATTTAAGTATATTGACCCTATTTGTGGTTAATTTTATAATCTTTATTCTTTTGGACATAGAGCTAATGAGTCTAGAAAGCCTAAATTTAATAATATGCATCAACATACTAATCCTACAACTAGTAGACCTATTAGAGGAACCGATGTTTTAAGAGATGGAATCATGTATTATAAGTGCAACAAATTTAGACATATTGATAGATATTGTAGATTAAAAATTAATCAGTCATGATCTAGATATGGAAATAATGTGATAGCATGCCATTTTTGTAACAATATGGTACATACATCTAGATTTTGTAGGATAAAAAATGTAAGAATCCCAAATAACATTAGGAAAAACATGAGAAATCCTAACTTTAGTTCATGAGAACAATGTTAGAAGAAATGAGAATAAAAAAAACATCAATTAGAAAGAAAATGTGAAAGAACATGTAGAAAATCTTGATGAAACATTTGTTAAGGATAAGGCTACAACAAGTCCAAAAGATTGTGTAGAAATGACATTAAGTGAAACAACTAAAAATAAATTGAAGTTAGTAATTGTTTCTAAGAAACCCCTATCTATTTGAGAAATTATTTCATATTAAATAGAGGGAAATTAACATCAAAAAAATATTTAAACTCTTAGAAAAAGAATAAAGGGTTGTACAACTAACATGAGGTAGATACAATTGTAAGGAAGCTATGGTTAAGTGAATATATATTTTTGAGTTCATATGAGAGTGCTCGAAGAGAAATAAGTTCCCTAGTTAATAGAAATAACTGTTTGATGCTTGCGTACTTGTGCAATTAACACAAAAATTAATTTGAAAGGATTTAAGGGATGAAATCAGATTTTTGAGTACCATTTGATTGTGTAAGAAATTAAGAAGAAAAGAAGAATGAATTTTAGAGAAAATTGAAGTATTTTGAAGAAGAATCAAAAGTGAATTCAACAAGCCCTAAATTTCATAATTATAAGGCATTTATCGCTTGTGCAGTTATGATTTGAAAGTTTAAATTGGAAAGAATGGAAACCCCAATAGTTTCTGATATAAATTAAAGACCTAGGTATAAGTTTAAGAAACATCCATATATTTATTTGGAAGATGACCCATCTAGTGCATTTTTACAAGTACCTACTAGAGATTTACTTGTAGAATATAATTGTGCATACATTTACCATAAATTTGAGACAATTTGAGAAAATTATATCCACCATGTCATGAACCTTGTGTACAACAATGACTTATCATTTAAAAAAGGGTTTTAGCATTTAGGAAACCCAAACATCACCAGGTATATGTTCTTTGAAGAGTTTGATTAGCACAAATGGACACTAATAATTATGAGTTGTACTCATGAAGAGATATTTTGGGTAGGTGACATTCCAGACATGATTGATAATGACATGATTCATAAGTGGACTAGATTGAGCAATGAAGGCAGTAACCCTATAAATGTGAAAAATGTTAAGAAGCCAATTGAGAAAAAGTTGAAATCAATATTTGATGTGAAAAATATGATGTTAGACAAGATTGAGGAAGTTGATGTTACTCTTATCAATAAGTGAATAGAAATAAAAATGAAAACCCTAAATCTCAACCCTAATTTCCAAAAGGAATGATTCAAATTGATTAAAAACACAAGAGAGTCTTCAATGAAAAAATGGATCAAGTGATGGAAAATAGGGAGAAAGGAGGGTTACATGATCTTTCTATTGTGGGGGAGTATGTGCCTAAATCTTGAAATAGATAAAAGACTAATACTAACCTTGAATTTGGAAAATGCTATTTTCTATTGTTTGTATGTAGTTTTTGGAAAATCTACAACCTATTATGGACTAGAAATGTCAAGATGGAGAAACCCAAAAATATTTTTTCTTTTTGAAGTGAGGATGATCTTGAAACCTATTGGTGGGGCACAATCTTACCTGGGCACAATTTTACCCTGAAAAGTCAACCTTGACCTACACTACTCCAATGGAATTTCTATTCATAGATCTCACAAGTTTGATGAAAAGGGTATTTTAATTTTCTCTCTAATTTGTTGTTCTACACCTCTATTTGCAAGAAAAATGGTTTTTGTTGTTTGGATGAGGGGTCTGCATTGGTCAAACCCTGGTTTGGAATCAACCTCAATAATAGAATTGAAATAGAGAATGCTAGCAAGTAGTAGATGTAAATCTAACAATGAAGCTATGATATTCAATATAGATATGAAATTGTATTTGAAATGTAAACACGTATATTGATATGAATGTTTGAGCATAACATTAACAAATGTAAATCAAAACCTCCATAATTGTGTGCTTAGAATCTACCTTGAAAGAACTATGAATAGATCTTGAAGATGAATAAATGATGTTGAAGGAAGATCACACAACCAGGATGGCTAGATATAGGGTTTTGAATGATGAATCTTGAATGTTTGAACCAAATCAATTCAAAGACTTGAATGCTTCAATCCTTGATCTTCAATGCATTCAAGTTCTCCATTGACATAGGAGCATTAAATCATATTTAAACCATAACCCATAGGAATAGATCTATATTAATGTTGAGCTTTCATTTTGTATGATGCTGAATGGTAGGACTCCTTTTGAACTCCTCTCTTGAAAAGTTAATCCGAGGATCAACTCCAAGGTTCTAGGTGATCTTCTGACCTACTAGAATCCACTTAGTTGAAGATAAATGTGAATGTTCATCAGGAAGCCTTTGTTGGTTCTAGAATGATTTGGATAAGATGAACGATATACTTGCTGCCTCAAAAATCCACACAAAAAGCTATATTTTTTTTTTGTATTTTCAATTTTTATGATGAATGCAATCTAACAATACAACTATATGAATTCCTAATTTAACCAAGGGGTTAGTAAAGAAAATAATGGAGATAGGGTGATGAGAAGTTTAAGAAAATCACATGAAAGTAAATCCTCATGGACATAAACCATGGAAACAACATGTCTTTGAGTTAAGCTTTCGAAAAAGATTGATAGGTAACCAATGAAAATAGTAGCAACACTTTCTCAATTCCACTGATGCAATTGTCAATGGGAATTTAGTAATCATAATATGTTTTGCTTTTCATCAAATTGCAAGGCCATGGAAAGTGTGCTCATGTGAGACAAAAAGTTATGTAGGAACAATATGATGATCTCTTCTCAAACTAAGTACGTCAACAAAATTTGTAGACCCAAAGAAAACAATAGAATTAAAAGATCACACAACCAGAAATAATGCAATAAAATTTTGGCTCAATTACATTCCATGAACATAAATCCATAAAATATAACACACTTGGGCAAGAATCACTAAACTTCAAATGCAATCACCAAAAGTATATATACTATTACAAAATAATGGTGGCCCCAATTACATATTACAATCCAAAATTTATAAGAAATCTTCTCCTCAATTTTTGTTGAGCTTTATGCAATCATATTCTTTTAAACTAATAAAACAAATCTATTTATGTACGAACTATCTATTTAACTCATGCCAAGTAGGACTCCATCCATTTTTATATTATTAATTGGATGCATGAGCCTTTACATATCATAAAATAAAGAAAGAATGAGAAAATAAGAAAGAGAAAGCCTTTAGCTCATGCAGAAGTGTCTAAAAGTGGCAAAAGTAGAAGCTCCATCTTCACAAGGCACCCATAGGAGTTAAATTACCATTAGAATGCATTTTTTATGCATGTAAAGCTCTAATTTTAAAAATATTAGTTAACTGTCAACGCATCTCTGAGTTCTTCTAAATATTCTAGAATACTAATAAAAAGGTGCACCTATGCACTAGGACACCTAGCACACTTGTGTAGCTCAGAAGCAGGCTCCAAAAACTGCAAAATTTCACTAAGTATTAAAATTGAAATTCTGGCATCTAGGTTTTGTTCCCCTTTATATCTGAGTTATATCTGGATATTTTCCCTTGAATTTCTTGATTATCTTAGTGACTTGAGCCACATCTAGAAAATATAAGGCATTATATGTATCTTTCACTTTCTACCTGTAGTTGCCCACTTCTATGCGAGTTTCTACAAAATCTTCGAGTTTTACATTAAGCTCTAATAAAGCTTCTTCCATTTTGAATGCATGTTTGATATCTTCATCATTAGAAGCTTCTTCAAAAGTCTTTCAAAATTTCTCAACTACTACTTCTACTGGTACTAACTTCTCTTGTGTATTATCCTAAAAAATGTCCAGACATGCATCACTATAATGTTTCTCAGCTTGCAAAATTTTCTCTTGGGCTTGGTCCTTGAGCTTGTGAATCTCCACATGTAATGTCTCTATTAATTTATTGCTATACACAATCTTCTCTATCCAATCATCTATTTTTTCTAATTCCTTAGCTATATATACAATCCATCAACATGCAATACCTTTGGCCTTTAATTCTTGTAATTTACAATCCAAAATTAATGCCTGCAAATCCTTGCCCCAGGTATGTACCTCATCCATCGGACCAAAATCTTGATTCAAAATGGTATAAGCCTATTTGCATTATCTTTCATGATGTGTAATAACTTCATATTTCCTTGTATAGTCATTACACCTTTCTCCTCAAAACTTTCTCTCTACTATTGACAAGCTCTCAAAAATAGATCCAAAAGGGTTGTACCCTTGCCTCTTCTCTCAATTATTGTATTCAAAGTATCCTTTAGATGCTCAGGATCCAAGGGACCAACAACTTTGCTTAGATATCCCTTTAGGATTTCATTTTTCCTCTCAAGTCTTATCAGTTCCACCTCATCCTACTCCAAGCTCCTAAATACCTCCTTCACACCTATTGTAACCATTAGTTTTGTAGTATCCAAGATAGGCTTCCCAAGCATGACTTCCTTGATATGATAATATCATATAGTCAATTCTTCAATATTAGAATGTGAAGGATGGATAGCTACATGAGAAAAAAATTCTTGGTTTTAATCACTCATAATGAAGGCTAATGCCTATGCATCTTTTGGAGGTGAATCAGGCTTCCTTAGGACTTCAATCAATTCCAACCTATCTTCCTCCTTTGTGGTGAATTGCCACTTTTTATTTCTTATTACCTCTTTTCTTAGCTACCTTCGGATATGCTATAATAGAGATTTTCTTTTTGACGATGAAGGAGTTTGTTCTAAAATTCCCTTTCCCTTATATTCCCTTTTTGGATTCCTCTCCTTTTGCAAGAGATCTGCACCAAGAGTCTCTATATCTATGGATCCCACAACTCTCACCTCTATGTCTTAGGAAGTTTTCTCAGGTTGTTCACTTATCTGCCCTTCTTTTGACACTTCCTCAGTAAATACTTGTTGTGGCTCTTCCTCCTGTACCACATGGACTTGCTCTTGTTCATTGTTAGGAGGAAGGGAAGTAGTCGATCCCTTATCAACACAAAATGTGACTTGCACTTAGGATGATGGTGCTACCTCAAGCCATTGTAATTTAGGTGGCATCTGACTCCACTCCTCCTATTCAAGTTGATTGGTTGGTGTATCCCTAATTATTTCTCTAACCAACTTAGTACCCATAGGTATAAAGTCAAAATCTAACATTTGAAGGACATTAGTGCCCTCCACATCCTGCTCATATATCCACTGTTGCATCTTATCTTCTAACATTGTAGTTTGAATGGGTTCATTAGGGATGGATGGTAGTGTGATCATGGAGTTTCTTCTCCTTTCCAACTTTGTAGCTCTCACAAG
Organism: Cupressus sempervirens; assembly: GCA_028749045.1. NCBI lineage: Eukaryota > Viridiplantae > Streptophyta > Pinopsida > Cupressales > Cupressaceae > Cupressus > Cupressus sempervirens. The sequence continues at coordinate 891,627,332 of CM053783.1, forward strand.
ATGGGTTCTCCGATTCAAGGGTAAATTATCCTCTTCATCCTTATCATCATGTTCTTCATCTTCTTGTAGAATAGGTTCAGGGATTAATGGGAAAGAAATTATTTTCTTGACTACCTTTTCTCTTCTTTTCATTAGAGTCTTAATATTTCTTCTTTCAACTATGGAGGAGGAAGCTTGTACTTGCTACTAAGGTATTTCTTGAACTTCCATTTCATCTCCTTCTTTGCCTTATTTGACTGGAGGCACTTGGGGATCACCTTGAGCTTTTGTGACTTCTACATTTTCTTCTCCCTCCTATGAAGGTGCCTAAATTTCTCCCTCCTTTGGCTTAGCTTATTGAGGAGAATTCCTCTTCCTTTTTCTCTTACCTTTACCCTTTTGTTCCCTATAATAACCAATTGGCCTATCAAGTTGGTGCACCATCTCAAGTCTCACTGGTGATTGTACTGTAAAAGTAGGCACTATGACCTTAGCTCCTTGGCCTTTGCCTGGGTGGTCATGTGCATGGAAGATCACTATTTGAGGAATTTGATCAAGTCTAAAAGGTTTCTTGATCCAATCCTATGTCAATTTGATGATGTACCTCACTTTATGATTGATATCTATATTTTCTTCTTTATCAACCTCAACATTCATGATAGGCCTATTTCCAATCCTATCCCTATTGAACAATGGATCAAGCAACTCCTCCAAATTTTGTTGCAAAATATTTAATGGGATCTTTATCTTTAGAGCCTTTTCTACTAGATATAAAGTTATCCTATAATAATCCCTTATGTAGACATCATAGTGATTTATTGCCTTCATCTAGTGATCTTCAAGGGCATCTTCATGCTAAAATATTTTACCAGCTAAGTGTTGTACTCTCCCAATGTTATCAAAATATAGTTGAGGAGAATTATACTTATCTAAGGGATATTGATCCCATTCACACTCAAAAGAAGGAATATATTGTCTTCGATCCACCTGGAAAGGTCCTATAGTCATAGGCTGCATCCAACATGTTTTGTGGTGCTTTCTAACTTTGCCATATGTAGAAAAGATTTGTCAGGAGATCTCCAGGAGAATAAGTCTATCACAAGGATACTTGGGGAGCTTCTTAGGTTTAATAGTTGTACCCGCTACCCTCAAATATGTAAATGTTTGGAACTTGATATAATAAGCTTCAACTAGTGATATCTATGTAGCTACCTCCTTTGATATTCTCTTCAAATAATACCCTTTTATGAACTAGATTATTGTGAATATGAAAGCATCATTTAAAATTCTATACGCTTTGCTTTGCTTTGAAAACTTTTTCTTGACCAGCTAAGGTTATACAATATAGGGCCATGGGTTTGCATCCTGCATGCTACCCCTCTTATAAAGCCCTAAATAATCTATTTCTCTTGCATCTAGCAAGTATACCAAATATGAAGTCATATAAAATATCCTATTATTCTTCACCACTATTAGTTGCTCACCCAAATTCTCACTGAGAGTAGAACCCCAATCTAGTGGCATCTCTACTTTCTTTGTTGTCTCAATAAAATGCATCATAAAAATATTTAGCTATCCAGCTATTGACAAACCCATAACTTTACTCAAGAGTATGACTAAATATCCAATATCTTCTTTCATGTCTACTTTGCCTACTTTCTTTCCTACTGGAGTCTTCTCTTTAAGGTATGAAGATTGGATGATCTTAGAGGGCTCATTGATATGTTCCCTATAACATCTCTCCACTTGCTCATAGGTTAGTCTAATGGACTGATCTGCCCTTGGGAGATGAAACACCTCTTCAATGTTCTTGGGTCAAAGATTGAGAATGATTTCTCCAGTAATGCTCTTGACTACCCTTTCTTTAGGAAGAAAATGTTGTGCGAGTGTCATGATTAATTCTGAGGACTGTACTGACATTGGTGTGATGCTACATTGACTAGCCCTAATCAGATCAATGTGGATATCATCTGAGACCTCTCATTTGGTTTGTTACAAAGTTTTAGAAACTCACCCAAATCTATGTGACCTAAGTCTATGTCCCAAATCTCTACATACTCATCTTGAAACCATGATTTTGTAGGAACATCCTAGAACTTGAATACTACTGGTTTAGGTGCCATTTTCTTAGCAAGGGAGGATGACAAAGATGCCATTGTATCTACACAAAAGCACATCCATTAGTTTTTACTTGAAGAAAAACTAATTAAATTAAACCCTACTATTGACCCACACAAAAACCCTTAAATCAGACTGCCCAAAAACACAAAAAAACTTGATTCAAACCCTTTAAAATGCTAAAACAAAAAATTAGTGCACTAGGTGCACTTGACTGGTGCACCTGATGCGCCCCTTTTTTTAAAAAGAAAATTTTATTATGTGTTGCACATTAGTGCACCTCATGAGGTGTGTTTATGCAGAACTCATACTTGGACTTAAGTGCAAAGGGTTTGACAATTTTAAGGTGCGCATTAGTGCACTTGGTTAGGTGCACTGATGTACACCTTAATTAGGTTTTGCTTGCTCAAATTTTAAGTTTATTTAAGTTTTTTTAGTTGTGTGAAGAAGACAAGGTGCACATTGGTACACCTCATGAGGTGCATTGATGTGGTCCTTATTTTGGGTTTTTAACCTTGTTTGTGTTTTGCACAGGCGGAGAAGGCAGAGTGATGTTAAAATTTCTTAGTAAACAACTATAGAATAAAAGAGTAGGAGGATGTAAAATTAAAGAAAAAAAGGTAGAGAGAGGGGTGGGGGGGGGGGTTCTATATCCCCCCCACACATACTTTTTGTGTTGTGCACGTCCACAGCTGTGCATCTACGCATCACAACTATCTCTCCTTTCTCTTATGAGTATTTGGCACACTAGCACACCTATTGAGGTGCACTGGTGTGCCTTTTATTTTTACAAAGGACTTATCTCCTCACAAAACTCTAATTTTCAACAATTGGGTTACTAAGTTAGGACCCGATCTTGACAAGAAACCCTAAAAGACTTCTACACCCTAGACTAGGGATCTAGGAAGCTAAAAAATAAGGTAGGGGTCCCTATTTCTAAACAAAATGGGGTGTACATTGTGAAACCACAACAATTAAATGTAATTTAATAGTCTACTATTTTAAAACCCAAAACAATCAACTTGAAAGTGGGAAAAGAAAGTTTCTAAACCCCAAGATCCCAAAACTTCTAGAAATTGAAAATGGGACTTAGGGTTAGGGATGAGGTTGACCTTTACCTAGGTCAAGGTCAAAGTCTCCTTTGACCTAGGTCAAGGTTGAGGTTGACCTTGACCCAAAAGATCATCCTTGACCTAGAGGCCAAAATCCTCAATTTTACAGAGTAGTTTGTCTGAAATAAGATGGAAATAGAGATAGAGAAGCATAATAGGGGGAACGCATCTAAATCTATGAAAATACCCATTCAAGACACTTGGCATGAACCCAGATGACTTACTCAGAGGGCTAAATGCTCTTAACATGGAAGTGCTTCCATTTTAAGACAATACATTAAGCCCCCACTTTAGCAAGAGTATGGACTCGATGCAAACTCTTGGTAAAGGAAGATAAGAAAGAAGAGATTCAACTGGATTCATAAAAAGATAAAATAAAACTTAGCTAAGGACATAAGACCCTAGTCTAAGTATTCTAACTTAATATATATACATAAGAGTGCAAAGAGAAAATCAAAACAACCACATAAAAGGGTTAGTAAAAACACACCCAATTCAACTAGCACAAGAAACCTTGCTAAGAAATATTTTTCACACTAATATCATATTTGGAAAGCTACTATAAAAATATAAGTGATTACATAAGAAATACAATAACAATACTATAAATAACATAGCTTCATGATCCAGTCCTACTAGCACAAAAGTGAAAAAGAAAGAAAGGAAAAAGTGATTACCTTGCCTAGTAAGATGCCTACCTTACCATTAATCACCGAAAGAGAGGGAGAGACAAATAGGTGGCTAAACCTGATATTTCACCCATAAAATATTCTTGCAATTCTCAATTCATCTTTTAATAGATTCTATAATATTCATAGATCTACCTTCTTGTATCAATATGAATATGAAATATGTGTCTTCTTAGGATTTAGCAACTTATGTGCATTACCTTCGAAAGATTTAGCATATTGAAAAATTTGAAAAATGCGTATCTCTTCAGGATTTAGCATATAAAATCAAAAAAACTATAGTGCAAGGAAGACCATATATATACCCCCTCCTTATCGTGGCTGTCTACTAGATATGATAAGGAAGAGAAAGAGGATACCTAATTCACAATGTAAGGAGATATCTTGTTTAACAATAATGTACAGTATGGTCTTAATGAAGGGTATTGACCCCAACATTGAAGAGCATTGATAATCGTGAAAAGAATATGTCACTTATTCAAAAAGGTGTTGGAATTACAAATGAGAAGAGAGTAAACTTCTAGGGGGGGTGAATTAGGAGTTAAGACTTGGACCCATAAAACTTTCATCATTCATTCATCACATGCATTAACATACTAAAATCACATGTAAAGAATATGCATCTAAATCATGTAAACATGTAATCAAACACAAATAGAACACTAGATATGATTACCTAGAAACCCTCCAAATGAAAAGGTAAAATTGGGGTGGGGATGACACCCACAAATCTTCACTATACAGCAATAGAGTGTATCCAATGAAGGTTACAATGATTTTACCATGAATCATGGTCTACCCTGTTAAAGGCTTACAAAGATTGTTAAGTCTCGCCTTGTTAGAGGATTTCAATACACTATTAGAAGTGTACCTAGTTAAAGGACTTCAACTTACAATTAAGTAATCACCCTATTAAGGATTTCATGTAGCATGTTAGGACCACTCTATTAAGAGATTTAACTAAAATCACTTGTTAAAATGTCTTAACATAGATCTTGTGGTTGACACTTACTTGACTGATAATAGATCACCTCTACACAATCTCTAATTGATCCTTCATGATTTGATGTATCAATGCTGTATCCTTCTCTATATCCTCTGTTCTCTAATTGATTCTATAATTCAATCTTAGTTCTAAATCACCTTCAATGCTCTACAAATTGTCTTGTTTGCTCTTCCAATTTGATCATTCACCCATCATACACTATCATTTCATTGTTAAGAGTTTAGGGTTTCATCCTCCTTAAGAAGAATTTGGTGACTTAGGGTTAGGTATGAATCTATGGCTGAGATTCATCCATTTTTCCACTTAAACCTTCCCATTTTCTAATTGGCTAAATATAATTACATAGGGAATTCAAATATAGATTCATCCTTATCTCCAAAAGATCAAAATCTATCCTTAAATCAGCTTAAAAATGGTTTACATAGTTGTTTGTGCCATTACAAACAAATATGTCAAAATTGTGTCACTTAGCATATGAAGTCACTGATTTTTGGCATATACTATATTTCTACTTCTAACTTGGCACTTGCATTACTCAAAATCCACTATTTACTCGACACTTGAATCAATCAGCATGGTCTATCTACTCAACACTTTGAGTGACTTAGCGTGGTCTATTATTTACATGTTGTGCTTGACATGTATTACTAGTTTGGCATGAATTGAGTAAATAGCTTAAGTGTGTTGACACTCACTTATCAAAACCAATATGAGATCAACAATCTCCCCATTTGACATGAGTTTCAAAAACACTTAAATATACAATAATCAACCTTAATCTTCTCGAGCATAACATATCCATGACTTGGCTTATATAAAAAACTTCAAAATTTCGAAATTCTGCAATGACCTATATACCTCAAAATTGATAACTCCCCCTAAGTTAATGTGTCTGATTTGTATCCAAAAATCCGTGCTTCTCTTTGACTTCAATATGCTATATCTAATATTCTTTCATTTGATATACTCTATCTTAGTTAATATCTTTGTCTATTTACTACTTTTCTCTCCAAAAATGCATATCACCCGAATGATATAACTCATGAGCTAATATACTCCCTCTTGTTCATACTCCTTTCTTTTATTATCTCCTTTATTGTTTCTCCCCCATGTTATATTTCTCCATCATGGTTTATTTCTCCCCTTTTCTCTTTATTCTCCCCTTTTTGACACTTATGTCAAATGGGTTATACACTTATAGTGTATTTGTCCAAAAAGGATTTATGGACTTCCATTATGATTTTGAGAGCTGCATCCTAGTTGTCACAAGCAACATCCAGTGACTTGATTTAGATTGCAAGCTTGACAGGAAGGTGTAGTAGGTCATCTAAGCTAGAAAGATCGGGGTCTTTCTTCAGTATGGTCTTGGCATAACCTAGTTCCTTGTGTAGTATCTCCATGTGTGGGGTAAGGGATGCATGTATACATGTTAATTTGGCTCTAGTGCTAGCCTCATCTACTATCAGTATAACTAATTGACTTTGTGTTTGAAGCAATGTTCTAAAATGCTTCTCACTTTGAGCTAGGTTCTAATATGTTAAGATTTTTCTCTAGACTCAAAATATGGCTCTTGGACTCTTGAGTGAAGAGCATAGGATCACATAGCTTTGTGTATAATGGGAATATATTCTCAAGTACCTTCTTCACCTATTCAACTTTAATTTCCAATGTAACTTGAGTTAGTGCTATTTCACTTGATAATTTCTCATTCACCTTTCCTTGGAAATTCTACTCAAACCATTCTAAAAGTTTTGTAGTAGTATCAAGGTCTTCATTACTGACCTTTTTCACTATATCTATCAATTGTTCTACTAGTGGCTTGGTCTCTTCAAGAGTTGGTAGACTAAATGCATCTAAAAAGATGTCTTTAATATCTTGGAGAGCTTGCTTCAAGGCTTATGTCTCTATAGTGAATTACCTTATCAACCTTTGATGAACTAGGGCTTGGTATTAAGATTTACAATGGTATGGCTTCCATGCTCAGCTCCTTAAGAACCTATGTAGGAGGACTTCCAGATGTTGGTAGAGTTACCAATGCTTGGATGGCTTCCTATTCCTTCACCTTTGGTGTTTTCTCATGTTCTTTAGTCTTGCCTTGATCTATTACTATGACATGAATAGCACCTTGTTCTTGTGCTTTAGGTACAAAAGAATCTATCTATCCCATTTTCTATTGTCTTGCAATATCTTTTTCTTCTACTTGCTTCTTCTTAATAGTATCAATTTTAACATCTATAGCAACCTTAGTAGGTATATTTACTATTGTTGGAATTGAAGGTTGTACACTAGTAATTGAAGGCATGACAAAAGGTGGTTCTTATGTGTTCATCTTTGCCCTTGTAACATCAATTACTACCTTTTGAAACTATTCTACACTGACCATGTTGGAGTTCATTTTGGTAAGGAACATATCAAGTTGATTTAAACTTGATACTAGGAAACAAAAACAGGGACAAGCCTTAAGGATGAGCTAAATCCTATATTCAGCAAGGCTAAATCTTAGTTCTAGGTCAATATTAATAGATTCATTAGGACTCACTTCACTTTAGGCTTTGCCAAGCCAAGGTGGTAAAACCTAAGGGATTTATCCTATTAACTTGATATTATTTTGTGCAAGATTATTCCCTCTAGCAGAAATGGTCAATATTCTTCTATCACTTGCTAATAAACTTCTTAACTAGAATAGTCAATTACAACTAAATAAAGTAATAGAAAACAAGCAATGACCTGCACTTTTATCTCTTCAACACATAAAAAAGTAAATTGATTTATTTTTGTGAATGTCATGTAGTTAAATGAATGATTAGTGTAATCTTGAACTTTGAAATGGACTAGTGCCTTATCCAATGGGATATAGAGTCAAAGATTAGCAAATGTGGATCTTTTTTCAACAACTTGTGATTAAGAGTATCAACATTAAACTCTAAGTTTCATTTTATTTCTCATCTTTTTCATAAACCCTAAACCTTATCAATTTTAGAAAGTAATTGGTTTTGCCTCTTTTTGAGGTTGAAGTTTTTGATACTGCCATGTTTGAGGCTTGAATTTCTTCTACTTCCTTGTCAGCCATTTTGATCTACAGACAAAAACTAGATGTAACAATTGCTTTTCTCTCAAGGAAGTCCTGAATAGCAAATTAGAAAGCACAAAAAACTCTGGAACTACTCAAATTCTTTCTTTGTAAATGGCAAAAGGTGATTGTGAAAATAGAAAATCTTCAAAAATTAATATGTGCAAAACAACATTCACCTTGCATTGATTTTAGCATGCTTGAAATATGATATCAATCCATTCTATCAACTCAATGGAGCATCGCCATTAATATCCAATGATGCACTTTTTGTACTGCATTCAAATCCTATTGGTTGAGAACCTTCTATTATTTTTTAGCTTAAGGAATGACTTTATTTTACTATTAAAACAAGGGCTATGATGCTATGACAAAGATAGATGAAAAGACCCTTCATAAGATCATAATGTTACAATAATGGTTTTCTAATATTATGAAAACCCTTTGTCGACTAGTCAAATACAATGGCAAAATCCTTTACAACCTTACGACCCCTTTTTTGTCATAGCATTGACACTAACTTTATCCTCCTCTATGATCATATAGGAAATGGCTTCATAGCATCACATATTACCCTTCCTTAGCCTATGATCCTATGATTGCAGTTACATTCAGCTTTTCATAACATCTCTCGTAATCTATCAAGCCTTTATGATGTCATGACAAACCTTCAACCCTTCACATTGTAGCATCCGTGGCTTAGCTTTTTTCATGTGTGATCTTACGACCATGTCTTAATTATGATATCGAGAGACACCTTTTATAATGTTTAGATCTCATGATGAAACATTCATCATAAGATCGAAGACCATCATATGCCATTTAGAATGTATTATAATATCATTCGCTGGTCCCATTAATCCTGACAATGCATACATTTGGCATTAGTACATTTGTTTTGACCAATTAGGAAATGAACACCTGTTTGACAACATATCACCTTTTTTTTCCCCTTTATCTCCTTTATGATCTTACAATCGTAAGCCACCATATCATCGAAACATCTCAATATTTCCTTTACAACCCTTTGAAGTCCACCTTTTCATGGTATCATAGCAACCAAATTCATTATTCCTGATGTTGCAATAAGCCTCCTTGCCATAAAATTAGAGATAACTGTAATGAAAACCTTCTAAATTGATACATGATCATACGATACAAAAGAAATTGTATGATTGGGAAGACTTCTTTTCTCCCTCGCAACACCATGGCACAACGTTTATTGTGAGATCGGGAGACCTAAAACCCTAACTTGTGACACTCTGTTAACCTCTTATTGTAACATTGTGAGAAACAATGTTCTTAGAAAAAATGAAAACCCACTTAATTTCAAAAAACCTAGGGTTAGGGTTTAGACCAAATTCATGGAGATTTTTACAATATGAGATTAGGATAAAAAAACCTAAACCACTAAACCTCACATTTGGGACAACTGATAAAATGACTGGATCAGGGCAACATTTTCTAGGGTTTCTTTTGCAAATGGAAATAAGATAAATGCAACCCTAACAGTCTATCTAATCTTTTCACCATAACTTTGAAAAATTAACCCTAGTGAAAATGAGATCTATCAGACCAAAACTAGATTTTCATAGAGTTTTTCTTGGAGTGTAGATTGGTCTAGAATCTTTTTTAGATCTTCTACAGTAAGTGGACTGATGTTCTAAGCTGAAGTATTAGAAACATCCTTTACATTTATACTCTTAGTTGCTATACTTGTGACATGAGGGGGACTGACACTCGACACTTGTGTGTCCTACAAACTCTATTCATCTTACTATTGCTCAGCTATTGTCTTGTCATTGGTTTACTTTTCAGTTTCCTCCCCAACCCTATCACTTTTCTTATCATTATTTTCTTTATTATCTTCATTTTCATCATCATTTTCATCTTGTCTACCCTCTAAAGGGTCAAATTCTTCATGTTTCATAGTGGTCAACCCATAGATATGTTTCCATATTTGGGTTGATTTCTTGACCACATCTTCAATATTATTTTGAAGAATATTGAAGGCTCTATATTTAGGTATAAACCTAAAGACATATCTTTTGACAACCTTAGCAATCTATCCCTTTGTTAGCTCTGGCATCATTTGAGTTAATATGGTTTCTTTGACCTATTTTTCCAAATGTAAAAAATAATGCCACTTTTTCTCAACAATATCATATAGACCTTTTGGTGTTGAGTTGGGAAATTCTAGTGGAGTATTCTTAAATTTAGACATCATGGCATATAATGCCTCTTCCACTTGATTCTTTTCTTCTTTTCCAAATTTATCAAAATTAGTATGCTTCAAAATAGATAAGTCTACATTTCTTTTGATATTTTCACATAAATTTTCAAGATTAGATAAGGGATTATGGCTTACCACTTTAAATTGATTATTTTCATATGATTCTGTCCTTTCCTCACCTAAATATGGTTGTGCAACATATTTTCTTCTTTATTTCTTTTATACTTGGCCACCTTGCTCTATTTGCTTGGTCTTTTCCTTGGCCTTTTGAGTTTTTGCTCATGTGTTGGCTCTGGTGGTAGGTGTTATGGGCTTGGTTGGGCTTGGTTTCACAATTTTCTTTGCCTTTTCCACTAGCTATGCTTTAGCCTTTCTCTTCTTTGGCTTGACATGAGTAGGTGCTTCCTTGGCTTCTTCTCTATTGGCACCTTTTGTTTCCTCCTCTTCCTTATCCTCTCCCATGCCTTGAGTTAATGGAAGAGGTTCTTGTGCTTGTGCTTGGTCTTCCTCTTCATCCTCTTCTTCTTCTTCCTCTTCCTCTACACCTTCTCCAAATTTGGCCTTTAGTTTCTTCACCAACTTATCTTTCTTCTTAAATTTGGAGGCCATTTTCAACTCCATGGTAACATTTGATTTCACCATTTCATAGTTGCCAAATATATTTGCACTTTTATCAATTTATTCAACTAGGAGTGTTGTGATGGCTACTAAAGCTTCATCAACATTAATTTCATACCTAAGTGGTCTTAACCATCTAACCCTTGGTGTGGCAGATTGCACAAATGTGTAATCAACATCAATAAGAAAACATATGTCATTATAATTGTTCAACCAAAGAATTTGGTGTCCTCATTCTTTCCTTCATTAATTTCTTAAAGTCTTCAAAATAACTTGTCATCAATGTTTCAAAAATTTTTCCCATCTATTCAATGTACTCATTGATCTACATTGCAATTGACCTATTGGTCTTCCATCCTATGCTACCAAAAGAGGGAAATGTATTTTTTAAATAAAAGAATATGAAAACTAGAATTGAACCAAATTTGCATTGAGCACTCTTGGTTTTCTTGATAGCTCTAAGAATTTCTATTAGTTGTTGTAGCTGTAGCTCTGCTAGATAATAAGTATGATCTTTCTTTCCAATTTTGTAACCAACATCCACAACTATGTAGGGTACACTATTAAATCTACTAGATTGATAGAATTTATGAGAGATTACCACTACAACAAAGTTTAACAATAGATCAGTAATGGTATCTATAGTCATACCTCTTTTATTCCAAACTACACCAATGTTCTTCTCAATTACTTCCTTGGAGTCACTTTTGAGTGTCTTTGGTTGATCTAGGGTTGGATAGCTAGTAACCCTATGAATTATTCTTTTGGTAATTTTGATATGTCCTCTTTCCATCCATAAAGATCCATTGTGAATTCTTCTTAACATAATTCTTATCCACTCAATTTTAAACACATTCAAAAAATCTAGGGCTTGTGTCAAATGCTTTTTCTCCACAATTTTTTATTCCTCCTTCAAAACACCATTCTCACATAATCTTTTGTATGCATCTCTAATTTCTATATCTCCTATTCATCCTATTTTGCAATTATAAAACTTCTTTACATCTTGCACCATGATAATGTTTGGCAGGATCATTGACAAAGCTCCAGAAGGATCTTGTTTATAAGATATGTCAATAATGACCTTAAATATAGGTTGTTTCACTTCATTACTAACAAGCTAGACATTAAAAACCTCCTCCCCTTCTACATTTTTCAAAATGGATGCCATTTTGTCAACCTAGGGTTTATGCAAAAGTAAATTGCGTAGCTTTTCTTATGATAAATACCTTGTGAAATCTGTATGTTGGTGTGAGATCATTTCTAAATCTTCACAAATTATTTAGATAGGTTTTTGAATTGCTTTTTTTTCTAATTTCTCTTTCTTGAATTTGAAATGATGAATAATGAGCATAAATCAATTATATACCCTTTGAAAACCTTGCATTTAATGCTTAGTGCTTATACAACTATAAGCTTGACATCAACCAATTTTTGGGTTCACTTGGCATCTATTGATATTTCCATCACTCAATAGCTACTACAAGTTTGACATGAACTAGATTGTTTGGCAGCTCGACATCTTCTAGCATTCCACTTGGCATACATATGAGACATTTCATGCTCAGTAACAACATGAAAAAATTAAAAAATTTAACTTGAATTTTCAACATCTTGCATCTTCATTCATGTTAATGTATTCTTTTTAGTACTATCTCCTTTTGGAACTGATGTATGATATAACACTTGAATATCAGTCCCACATACCTCTTGATTGTCTAGTTTGATGAGGTGTGATCACCTAACCCATTGGGTGAAGTGATCCCTTCTCTATTTGATGTAATGCAAGCATCTTTATTTTTCTATGCCTTGTTCATCTCATCTTTTATGTGTTAAACATCTATCTTGCCTTTTTCTTTATCAAATTCACAACTTGATGCCTTTGACCTAGTTGGACAATGTTTGCTGATGTGACCAGTCTTCAAATAACTAAAACATGTAGTTTGACTCAACCACCTTTTGTAATTACCATAGAAGTGTGTCCTAATACAATTCTTAGGAATATGTCCATATTCTTGACAATAGTGATAGCTATATCTTGTATTATAATCCCAATTATAAAAGTTTCCATTGTTTCTTACCTTAGTTGGCTTGTTTGATGACCACATAGATTTGGATTTGCATTCAAAAGCTCTATGTCCATACTTTTAATAGTTGTAGAAATATCCTTCAAATCTTTTATGCATGGTCTTGGTTCTGTATTCATGTGCTTAATGACCTTGCTTGTTACACTTATGAAATGAGTCATGTTCTTGGGTTTGACATTCTGATTTGTATTCTTACTTTTTCACACATTAGCATTATGTCCTTTCTTACCACAATTATGACAAGTAGCTTTGGAGCTCTTACCTTTGATGTTCCTTTCTTTAGAAACTTTGGATGATTCTCCTTCTTAAATACTTGTGTAGCCCAGTCCTGATGTATCTTTGTTGGATCTAGGGGATCTTAGTAATTGCTCAAAATATTTGATGGCTTCATTTGGCTTGTTGAGACTTTTAGAAAATCCCTTTTCTCTTTTTAGATCAATCTGCAATTGTTCATTCTGCAACTTCAAAGTAGTTATCTTAATGTCCTTGACATTTAGTTCATAGTTGGCATTCATTATTTGACTTAGAGTATCCAATTGCATGTTGGAGATCTTGGTTAGCTCTATTGACTTCTCTTCCAATCTGTTTGCTAGAATTATTTTTTTTTGTCCAATCATGGCTTTGTCTTCTAAGGATTTCTTCTTCTATTTAGTCACCTCACATATTAGTATAGCTTGTGATTCTTTATCTAGCTTGAGGTTTCTAATTTCCTTAGCTTGGATTTTATTCTTTTCCATTAGATCTATAGCTACTACATAGAATTCATTGGAGTCACTATCTGCAAATAGCTTGGTAGTGTCTATCTCTTTGTATAGTGTGTCATTCTCTACAATAGAAAACTCTTTCTTTCTCTTTAAGGATTTCTTAGTTTCTCTCTTTCCTCATTCAGATGATGTAGTATGAGATGTATTTCAATCTCCTGGTTCTCAACAGTCTTTCCCAGCTTGTAGAATTTTGTTTCAAGATCTTTCCTCAAAGTTGAAAAGCTTCTATTTGAAAGAACAAGGCTCTAATAACAATTGTTGAAATTACAAGTGGGAAGAGAATAAAATTCTAGGGGGGTGTGAATCAAGAGTTTAGACTTGGACCCATAAAAATTTCACCATTCATTCATCACATGCATTAACATGCTAAAAAAAAATGTAAAGCATATGCATCTAAATCATGTAAACATGTAATCAAATACACACATTTTTGGTGTAAATAACTATTCACTATTTACACTTTACTTAATTTTACTTAGGTCAATACATTATTTTATTATTTCTGAGGTGAGATACTTAGGAGTTTGCATACTCATATGAGTTGTCATGTTGACAACACTGGAGTAAGAAACACTAATTTAGCACATGGTGTCTACAACATTGGAGTTCGCATAATTAATTGAGTTGTTCTTTTAGATAAAATGTTAGCTTTCAAATAAAATGAGAACAAATATTCAATCATCAAGCCCCCTCCAAGGAAGAGAGAAAGGAAACTTTGGAATGGGGAAAACAAATCTAGCACCAAAGTAAGGGTAAAAGTTTATAAAGAACATAATTTGAAACATAAAGAAGAGGTGATGACCAAGGACAAAAACCTCTCATATAAAAAGATTATCCATAGTCAAAAAATCTATCAATATGAAGAAATAATATTATAATATAAATAAATGCCACTAAGATTAAGGAAAGTAGTTCCCTAGTCAGAGTAAAAGAAGAAAGAACCTTTCCCCCAAGGCAAGAAGACAAGGGATAGCTCTATACAAAAAAATTCATAGCAAATATATCTTGAATAGATCATAATAGAAAATAGGAATAGAGAATACCAATTAAGCCCAATAAAAGACCTAATGGATCCTAGGAGACTAGATGAAAATACACCTCTTGCCCTCTAGTCTAGAGACAAGAGGAAAAAGAGATCTATATTATATCAACCAGAGAAGAATTCCCTATATCAATATTATGAAGGAATTGTAAAACTACAAGAGAGTGAGATATAATTCCTAAAGCATCTCGTTCATGAAAATACAATTAAAAATGTCTACATTCAGCAAGTAAGTTCATATTATGGTAATGAAAAAGATATTTGTACTTAGATAAGGTATCTTTCGGTATAGGTTTAAAGATTTCTTTTTTGGAATTCATTAATTCAACATATACCTATTTTTCCAACTCTTGACGAATATCAGAGTTATCCAAGGTAGGTATAGCAAGAAGTTTATGAAGAGGAAGATGATGATTGCCATCACCTTCCTTAACTTGAGATTTCAAATAACCAACACCATGCAAATCCTATTTAGGGGATACTTAGTACCATGCTCATTAACTCCAAGATCTAAACCTTTATAACCTTTTTTATTGATCATTGTATATCCTATAGTGTAGATATCATGTAAGTCTTCTATAGGAGGTGATTGTTTATCATGCTCATGAGTAAAAGTTGTATAAGATGGAACAATAGGTTTAGAAGTATCTTTACCCTTTATTTTAATATCACCATGAATCAAAGGAGAAGGTAAATAAAAGAAGTTTTTCACATCTATATCCTAAACTATAGCTTGAATACCATCATAAGAAGAACAAGGATTAACAGATGGAGAATTAGGCATCAAATTAAGAATAATAAGATTCAAATTAGGAAGATTACGAGATGATGTATCATCTACCAAATCCTTCACATAATCCAAAAGAACAATAAGTCTACTACATGAATCCTTAATGAAAGTTTTAAAGGTAGAAAGAGTAGTATCGATTAAATTCACAAAGGCACAAGCAAGAATAAAATGAAAGATCATGGACATAATAAAATGAATGATACTATTATAAACATCATAATTATGGTAAAGAGATGCTAAAAGAAAGGTAATAAGGAACATAACCACACACCAAAGCATCTTCATAATCTTCATAGTAAACTAAAGGTAAGAAATGTTTTTGTATTTTATGGAATATATAGATTATTTTTGTATTTTTGAATTTAAAATGCAAGAGCATAAACTAAATCCAATCTTAATCCAAGAAAATACCTAACAAATATGAAAGGAAATATAACACCACAAAGCACAATAAGGCATCTAATTTCACACAAGATAATATGAAAATAAATCCAATTCAAGATCTAAATCTAACACCAAAAAGAAAGAGTTGTCTATCACAAGTTCACTAAAATGAATAGAAAGAAAATGGAAACCATAAATATCAACTCTAATTTCCAAAAAAAATGATTCAAATTGATTAAACAAAAGAGTGTTCAATGTAGAAATGGACCAAGTGATGGAAAATGGGGAGAAAGGAGGGTTATATGATCTTTCTATTGTGGGGAAGTATGTGCCTAAATCTTGAAATAGATAAAAGACAAATACTAACCTTGAATTTGGAAAGAGTTATTTTCTGATGTCTATATGTAGTTTGTGAAAAATTTGCAACCTGTTATAGACGGGAAATGTCAAGATAGAGAAAACCTAGAAATCTTTTGTCTTTTTCAAGGGAGGTCAACCTTGACAATCTTACCCTGGGGCACAATTTACCCCAAAAAATTGACCTTGACCTACACTACTCTAACAAAGTTTTTGTTTGTTGATCTCGCAAGTTCAACGAAAAGGGTATCCAAATTTGCTCTCCAATTCGTAGTACTACCCCTGTATCTGCAAGAAAAATGGATTTTGTTATTTGGATGAGGGGTTTGCCTTGGTCAAACCCTAGTTTGGAATAAACCTTAATAATAGAATTGAAATAGAGAATGCTAGCAAGTAGTAGAAGTAAATCTACAAACAAAGCTATGATATTCAATAGTATGCAATTGTAAACAAGTATATTAAAATGAAAGCTTGAACAAACATTAACAAATGTAAATCAAAACCTCCATGATTGTAAGCTTAGAATCCACCTTAAATAAGTATGAATAGATCTTGAAGATGAACAAAGGATCTTGAAGGAAGATCACACCACCATGATGGCTAGATCTAGGGATTTGAATGATGAATCTCGAATGTTTGAACCAAATTCCTTAGGCTTAAATGCTTAATTCTTGATCTTCAATGGAAAAGTTGAATGCTTGAATGGTAGAATTTTCTTCATAAAAAATAGATAATAAATTTTGTCATAGATAGTGGATCACTTATAGATAGGCATGGATAGGAAGTTGATGTCAAAATGAGTGAAGAAGGCTTCCTTATATAGTGATCTAGAACTCTAACTCCTAGAGAAGGCTAACATAGGAGCATTAAATTTTATTTAACCTTAACACCTAGGAATATACCTAGATTAAATTTAATTTAAGAATCTACCATTCTAAAACCCAAAATAGCCAACCCAAAAGTGGGAAAAGAAACTTTCTAAAGCCTGAGATCCCAATACTTCCAAAAATTAAAAATGGGACCTGGGGTTAGGGATGAGGTTGACCTTGCCTTAGGTTAGGATTGAGGCCATCCTTGACCTAGGTTAGGGTTGAGGTAGACCTTGAACCAAAAGGTCATCCTTGACCCAGAGGCCAAAGTCCTCTATTTCATAGAGCAGTTTGTTAGAAATAGGCTAGGAATAGAGATAGAGAAGCACAACAAGGGGAAAAATCTAGATCCATGGAAAGACCCATTCAAGGTGCTTGACATGACCCCAAATGACTTACTCAAATGGATAAATTCTCTTAACATGGAAGTGCTTCCATTTTAAGATGATACAACTGTTAAGCTTATCCTTTAAGGTTTTGATGCTCTGATACCAATTGTTAGAATATATATTTCACCAATATAACCAAGAAGGGGGGAGGGGGGTGAATCAGTTATCCAACTAATATCACAATTATCAACCTTACTAAAATTTAACCATATGAGCAATATAATCAAAATCCATAACAAGATACTCATACACAATAACAACAAATATGTTAACTAGGGAAACCCTTGATTATAGGGAAAACCCCGATGAGGATGGTACCCACAAGATGATGTACTAATATAAATATTTCATGCTAGAAGATGGATCCCATTAGGAGTCTATAACAATATTTATTACATATCAGTCCCTTTTAAGAGACTTTGAATCCTTGTTAGGAGATTCCAACCATGTTAAGAGTGTGCCAACCTTGTTAGGAGCTGTGGAAAATAGCTGTCCCATTGCCCAAATAGCTTCAAGGTTAAGACCAATGATCCCACTTCCCAAATGATCTAACTATTATTCCTTGCAAAATAATAGAAATGAATAGTACTTCCTTCCTCTTTCCTGTCAACTAGAGTTCTTCTCCTTTTGATCTTGTAATCAGATCATGGATCTCACATCCAAAAAGAGGAGATTGAATAGATACTAATTCCAAGAAGAATGATTTGTTCATGATGAGATCAAGGATACTGATGCAGTTTCTAAGCTAAAGAATGATAATGAGATCCTAAAGAATGAACTTGAAATTAACAATCTTAAGACAAGTTTGATGGGAGATGAAAAGAAAATTCAATTAAATTTGAGACCTAAAAATGTAGATTTGAAATCCAAACTTTCAAGGTGACATATGAACTTGAGACTACAAGATATGTGGGTGCTAAAAGTTGAGTCCCACTTTTGGGCAAAAGCTGGACGTGTTTTTCCTCTTTTAAAATTTTCTATCACTTGATGTCCAAATTTTAGGCACATTAAGAGTGAATCTTGGAAAACTTCACTAATATAAAATGTAGTGCTTAGAGTTTAGTTTTCAAATATGTAATTTTTTGGAATACCCACATAGTATAGATTATATTTTGGCATGCATGTTCAAAAACCAGTTTTTCAAAATGGATATTTTAGGATCACACTACACGTGTATGACCACCTTTTTTGGGAGCAAAAAACTAAATTTTTTAAATTCTTTTTGGGGAAATGTACCTAACACACAAAGATTGATGATAATATTTTTTCTTTATTTTTGTTGAATATTTATTTAACCATAAAGTAGATTTTGAAAAATTCTAGTGTACAACTACCATAATTTGATTAAAAAAATTTACTTTTTTATATGTTGAAATACATTCTATGTAGATTGATGAAATATAATTCATTTTTCAAAAAACATAAGATCACAAACATGTTATTAAAACTTTAGTTAATCATACTATTTGAAGTTTAGGTACCAATTTGACTTGATAAATATTGTAAAAATAATAAAATAGATCGTATTAGTATAAAATTTACATTCTTAAATATAGAAAAGGTTTTTGTTTCATCAAAAATTTCATTCAAAAAGTCCTCCAAAATATTACAGCAAGGCATAAATTCCATGTTCCTGTGCTTTAGCTAATTTTTTTCTAGCACAACCATAGACTTGGTCCTACTAAGCCTTTCCCAAGCCAAAAATCAAAGCAACCCATGGCTTGTGAAATTTAAATTTTAAAAAATGGGTACATGTTTCAAAATGGGTGCCTATTTCTAAAAGTGGGTAAAAATGAGATTTTAGGTGACAAAAATAAATTTTTCATTTTTTTACCTAAACGAGTACCCATTTTGAAATGGTTATCCATTTTGAAAATAATGGGTACCCATTATGAAACGGGTATCAATTTTTTAAAACTACAAGTACTCATTTTTTGAATTTAGGATCAAGCATTTGTACCTAAAGCGGGTACCTATTTTTCAATAAATGGGTATCCATTTCTAGCGACATAATTTAATCCTCAAGGACTTCAAAAATTTTGGTACTCAACTTCTTGCATTCACCCAAGGTACAATATACAAAACTTGAGAAGTATAATACTATTGTGAAAGGAGAGCTTACACAAACAAAGCAACATCTAGAGAAGTTATATTCAAGCACTAAGAAACTTGATGAACAGATCATGACATAAAGAGCTACTTATGATAAGACTAGTATTGGATACTTTGAAGGTGAATCATTTAAGAGATATGAAGTTATCAAGGAACTAGATCTTCTAATCCAATAGCCAAAACAAGAAGAAGAAGACCCAAGCAAGGTAGAACCTAATCAATATGAGGAAATACCTAAATAACCAAACAAATGAGAAGACAATTTACTAGAATATAGTTTACATGAAATGAAATTGGTCACATTAATAACGATTGTATAGGTAAGTATTATGGGTCAGTGCAAGAAGTTGGGTCTCACTTTTGGCCAAAAAGTGGAAGTGTTTTTCCTGTTTTTGAAAATTTTTGTCAATTGATGTCAAAATTTGAGGTATTTAGAGATTGAATATTAAAAAACTCTAGAAATAAAATTTTTAGTGTTTGTAATCTAGTTTTTGAATATGTAATTTATTTGTGCACCCATATGATAGATTATTTTTTTGGTATGGATCTTTAAAAAATACTTTTTCAAAATGCCTGTTTCAGGACCATACCATGCTCATGTACGGACACCATAATTTGACACAAATAAATGATTTTTTGCAAATCCTTTTAAAGGGAGTTTCCTAATACACCTAAGATTGATGAAAATATTTTTTCTTAATTTTTTATTGAATAATTTTATTATTATTAATTATTAATTGGCTATAAAGGTAAATTTTTAAACCTCTCATGTACGAACCACATAATTTGATCAAAATCTCACTTTTTTCAATTTTTTTTTTTTTTAACATCAAAATAATTGTATTTAGATTGATGACATATAAATTAATTTAAGAAAAATTATAAAATAAAAAAGTTATTAAAGTTTTAGTGAATGTCACTTTTTAACATTTAGGAGATAGTTTTGATTAATAAATAATGGAAAAATAGAAAATAAACTAATAACACTATAAATTTACATTTTTGAAATCAGAATAGCAAGACCTATACTGGGTTTTTTTCTCATCAAAAAATTCAATAGGAATGACTATAAAAAATTACGACAATACCAAAAATTGTCGATTAAATACCTTAGAAAAAAAAGGAGCACAAAGGCATGGCTTGGTGGGACCAAGCCTATGTCATGCCTTTCCCCAAGGCAAAACCCCATGTAAAAGTCAGGAGCCATACCAAATTCTTGCTCATGTCTCACGGATCGGGCACCCAATTTGTAATTCATAAATTGGGTTCCCGATTGCTTTGAACCATTATACCGACTTTTTGAAAATTAGGTACTCGATTCTTTTAAAAATTGGGTACCCAATTTATAAACGGGTACCCAATTTTTAAAGAATCGGGTGCCCAATTTTTAAGAAATTGGGTACCTATTTTTGATGTACCTGTTGGGTCCCAAAGGCTGCCCCACTGACCCAATTTCAATGATTGAAATGATTGAACAACAGTTTTGACTTGCCACATTGAATTTCATCACGCTTATTATATTTTCTTGTCCTCTTATACAATTTGCAGGCTACTGATTCAAATTCAAAATTGGTGCAAACATGGGATCAAAACAATGAAGAAAGAAGAAAGCAAGAGTTCTGACAGATGAGGAGATTGCAGCAAATAAAGAGAATGAAGCACAAAGTCAATGAGAGAGAGGACAGAGAATTAGAGACTTGAACAATGTTTCAAAGGAGAAAGACATTGAGGATACCACGATGGATGAGGAAGTCAAAGAAGAGAACCCAATACAAGAAAATTCAGATGCACATTCTAATCATGCGTTCAATATAGGTGTGTCTCCAAACCCTCAAATTTTCTCTCATGATGAAATTGGTGATTTTTTAGAAGTAGGTTACGATTTAAATGATTTAGATTTTCTTCATGAGAAGCAATTGTCAAACGATCATGCACAAAACACTCCAATTGAAATGCCTGCCCCAAAAGAAATGCCAAGAAAATTTGAAAATGATATTCAAATCCCAAATAACAGTGAAAATAGTAAAGTGTTTGAAAATAAAAATTGCATGAATGTACACATAGAAACACCAACTACTGAAAAAACATGTCAGGATGATAGTAAAGCGTCTGAACATAATTTTCATATTCCTAATGATGTGTTAGATAATCTTGAGGGATTGGTTTCATGGAGAAAAATTAGGACACATTCTAATAGATTGTATAGGCATTTTTTTTATAATAAGAAATTTGGGTTTCAATGTCAGCTAATGTTGCAACTAATTAAAATTTCTAAAATGTGAAAAGTAATGAGAAGGTTGGGAATGTATGCAAAACCCAAGAATAAAAATGAGTCTTTAAAGAAAGTTCTATCCACTGTTGCTAGTGCCTTTGATGTTATCAGAAAGAGAAGTCTATCTAAAGATAAGAATGCATCACGAAAAGCAATAACAACAGCTTTACTTAACAAATAAACATCTAACAAAAGATTGATTAACAACATAAGTGGATATCTTAATGTGAATCGTAAGACTTTAAAAAGAGCTATAAAGAGAAGGGTTAGCTTTGAATTTGATCCAACAAATATTTTATGGACTTCTAGTGGTAGACTCCTAAGATGTGATATGAAACTTACTAGTGAAATCAAAAGTTTGATTGAAAATTTTTGGCATGATAATACAAGAGTATCACCTAATTCAAGAGATGTTCTTAATTGAGAATTGGGTCAAAAATACATGATCCACATCCTAAACACCTTTTGGACATGACTCAAACTGAATTGTTTAAAAAAATTGTAGATGGTAAGGTATTAAATATTACCATTAGTCAAAGATCTTTTGAAAAGTGTAAATCATGGTATGTAAGGATTAACAAGGAAAGAATCACATTTTGTTGTAAAACTCATATTCAATTTCATTACCATTATGATGTATTTCAATCTATACATGGTACTATGCATAGGAAAGAAATGTTGCAAGAATGTGGTATAAAAATACCACCTCAAACTATAAAAGATTTCATATCAGGTTTGTTTTGTAAGCCACCTAATGATCAATACTTTCTTTTCAATGCACGTCTTTCTAGTACATGTGATATGTGCGGAAATCTTTCTTTGTTAGATGGATGTTTGCATTAAAAAGCTTTGACTACTTTTGGACAACAATTAGTTGAGGTAAAAAGATTCAAAACTATTGAATATCCATCGAAGGATGGGAAGTTTGGAAGAAGGTGTGATCTAGTTACAAATAAAGTTAGTTGTCATGCATTTATGGATGAGTTTAAGAGTGTGATCATACCAAAATATGTTAAACACTCTCAATATTCTAGATGGCTTGATGGACAATTTCACATATGTAAGAATACATTTCCAATTGGTACTATACTTTCAGTTGTTGACTTTGTAGAGAACTACACGCTTACACTGCAAGAAGAGGTACAATCACAATATTACAATTCAGTGCAAGTAACAGTTTATGTTCATATAGTTTATAGGCATGCACCTGATAGTACAAAGGAGGATCAAAAAATATTGAGAGAGCACCATTTTTATTTAAGTGATAATAAACTCCATTCATTTGAGTTTGTCCGATATTTTTTCAAGGTATTTTATGATAATTTAAAAGAGAGACAAATTCAAATGACACAACATTGGATATGGTCAGATAATTGTATAGGACAATTCAAGAATGCTAGAATGTTATATTGGTTGAGTAGGACACATAAGCAAACTAACATCCAACATGTGTGGAGTTTTTTTGAGGCTGGACATGGTAAAGGAAAGCATGATGGTGCTGGTGCATGTGTGAAGAGAGCCCTTAGTAGAGAGCAATTAAAATTTGAGGAAAAAGCTAAATTCAAAAATGCACATGAGATTGTCAAATGGTGTAACAAATATTTATACATGGGATCAAGTCAAAACTCTACAATCAAATGTTTCTTCTACCTAGTTAAAGAAAATAATATCCCTTCAAGATATGATTGTGCTACAATTAGTGGTTCAGCTAAATGGCATTCATTTAGGAGTTCAGATTCTAACACTTGGACTATATGGATTAGGGATCTTGCTTGTTTTTGTCAATTTTTTCTTGCAGGTGAATGGGAAGAATGTGAGAATACAAAATGGGTTGAAGATTGGCAACAAAGATCATTAGCACCTACTGACACACATTTTGAAGATGATATAGTAAATGAAGTCTAGAAAGTTACTTTTGCATCAGAAGACTATGATCATATTTCAGACCTCATAGAACCTAGTATGCACAATTTAATTAGATTTTTTTGCGATCTCATGCTTCAATTTATATAATTTGCATATGTACACGAGTGATTAAAGTGTTTCTATACTTTATCTTATCTTGTAGGACATGTTTATGCTATTATTGCACCTAGTGATAATGATGAACAGACTAAGTATTGGCTAGCTAGATGTGTGGAACTTAAGAAAAAATTGGCATGTCATCAAGTAGACGATGATGGTTTTGAGTATCCAATTGGATTTGTTGTTGTAGCTGACACCTGGCTACGTAGATACCTAACAAGAAGAAATGGTTTGCCAACATTTGAAGACTACCAAACTGAAAAGAAGATTTTATACTATTCTCATTTGGTTGTGGCAAAAAATATCAAATTAGAAAGATACAAAGGGAGACCCGTCAATAAGGTATTATGGACAATTTCAATGGATGAGCATGAGACAATCATAGATGCATTGCAAAAGAGAGAGGATGTAGATGGTATAGTGGGATGACTACATTTAAATCAAACACATGTAAGTTTTTTCATTATTGTATTATTTTTATATATATGTACTTATATAATTTAATTACATGTATGTTTATGTTGTCAATACCAATTTAGAGAACTTATATACCTCTTATTCAAGTCTCAATTACAATTTATGCAAATTTAAATGTTAAAGTGAATCGAACATCAACATCTTGTGCAATTTCACATAGTAAGTACATACAAATTACACATATATATTTACATAGTTCAGATACCTTGAATATTAATTTATGTGTTTATTAACATGTGTGTTTTTGTTTTACATTTTTATTTTACAGGACCTCATTTAAAGAGATGTGTTCAACCAATTTTATGTTTCAAATGAGTTCAGTGAACTATAAATATATCATTGACATTGTCTTACATATATTGTGAAATATGTTGTACAAACCAATTCAAAAATGAGAGTTTACTTCTATTTGAAAGTTAAAGGTATGTGCACTTGATAAATTATTATAAATTAATTGTCAATTTAAGTAATGACCTCCTATTTTGTTCCATTACTTTTACATTCAAGCATGTTTAAATTAATGTTTGTTTGAAGTTTCAAATTACTATTGATTGTAATATTAAAAACAAGTCACTTGCACATGGTAATTTAAATATCATTACTCATGTATTGATTATATGTTAGATCATTACTTATTGTATTCATTGTGTTGATTATATCTTTCATTACCAAACAACACATTAAGATCACTTATGATGTATATTGTTAGGTACGTTATCCATACATGTGTGTCTTAAGGGGACATGGGAGTCCTAATAAGTCATTATGTCTATTATAGGTTATGATAAGTATTCATATGTTTACTACCACATAATAGGTCTTATTAAGTGATAATGAATCTTACATTACCGAACAACACGTTAAGATCACTTATGATACATTGTTAGGTACATTATCAATACATGTTTTAATCAAGCAGGTCAATTTTATTTGTATGAATCTCAATGCATAAATTTGATGTGACATTTATCCAATAATGCTCTATAGATAGTTAAAATTATTGTTCATCTTGCATATATACTTACAAAATGTGTCATATGTTCATGAATAAAATATGTCAGAATAAAGAAAATGGTTTGAATATACTTAAAACATGGTGAAACATAGTAATATATGTACTACATACACAAGCATGATAAGAAATTGTAAAAAAAAGTACATGGTCTAACATACATCATAACATGATCTATGAAGTGAAAAAATGCATGGTCTAACATACAGTTTTAACTATCCTAACACAAAGTGTACATACATCATAAATAATATATATACGTCATAAAAACACAATCTATAGGTGCCAACAAGACCTAATCTATTTGATCAAATGTCCTCTTTGCTCCACGTGAAGAGGACTCAGATGGATCATCATGTGTAATATGAGTTGTCTCGTCATGTCGGAGACCTTGTGTAACATGAGGCACATCTCATCATGTACTTGCTTAATTGAAATGGGACTCAAAATCTAGCTTGAAAATAAATTATACCACATGAGATGGGTGTCCCTCAGTAACAGGAGGCGCATTGTCAAAACTACCAAATGCAGCAGTGGTGAGGTCCTGTAATTTACAATACATCAATTTTTTTAATTTTATTTTAGAGCATAATGAACTATACATTATGTACATAAATCACAATACTGACCTCAAATGACGATGTAGGTACCTCCATCTAGCTAAGTCTTGTGCTCTCAGCAACACTCATGGTGATGTAGTCCTAAAATTATGGATACATAAACGTTTAGTCAAAATTAAATATACATGAATAATTACAAAGTACATAATTTGTACACTACATTTTTTATACACTATAAATTAAATATGTTTATATAATGTATATATCATACCTGAGCGGTAGCCAATGTCATAGATGTGTCTACAGGTATGCTAGCATGATAATCATATGATGGAGTCAAAAATAGACTATACCAAGGCCTTTATAGATGAGTATGATATCCATGCTCCTGTTCGTAAAATCAAAACACATAAAATATATATACATGTGAGTCAAAATTGTTCAAATTATAAGTTAATAATAATGTACATACATAAAAATAATACAAATTATTTGTCTTCAGTCAAAAGTTCATAACACATGTATTTGAGGTTGTGCCTCAGTGGTAACTGGAGTAAGACTTATACTAACATCAGTATGTGTAGATGCAGACAATCCCTACAAAATCAAATAAAAAGAACATATGAGCACATGTTATTAAATTTGAATTTGAATGTACATTTTTATAGTGTAATTCAAAGTGCATACTGTATAAGGGACACCAACATATGTAGGTCTTGGAAAAAGACTATACTGCCTCCTAGGAGGAATAGTATCATCCATCCTCTATTATTTGAAAAGTACAAATTAATATAGTTAATACAATTACACATGTATGTAGAAAGTATATAATTATGTGCACTATATATTTATATTGAAATTAAAATTTTACTTGCTGCTCTTGACTCTCTCCAAGCTCTCCCTGCTGCATGAGGTCAAAAAATGATGACATGTCTATCTCGTCACTACCATCACCATGGGCAGCATATACATCATCATCAAAATCTGCACCCTTAGCATAATGGCCATTGTGTGCTGCACTAGGATCACTCTGGGGGCCTATGCATATGCCTCCACAGCTAGTACAAACATGTCCAAGTGGAGGAGCATGTACCGCCTGCATCCAGTGTTGTACTAAATTTCCTAAAAGGGCACTCAAATGGGTAAAAGCAGATGAAATTGCATGATGATGGTGAGGAGTAGGCACAACAAGCATAGGAAGAGGTACAAGGGGCTCAGCTCGCCTGCGATTTCTCATTTTGTTACTCAGCTTTGCCCCAGGCCTATCCTGAGGCATCCCTCTACCAACCCCCTGAAATTATTTCATATCAAAATAGTTGGGTTTCAAACCCAACTCAAACTCAGCCCATAAATTCCTAAGGAAGTACATGGGCACCTCATGGTTAGTGTGTGGTGGATGGTCAAATACCATCCACCACCACTCCCAAAAATGCGCTGCTATGTGCGAATGTGTACACCACCTAATGGAAATATGAGGCTTCTTATCACTAATTGGTTCACCCGTCTTAGGGTTTACAAAATAATGTTGAAAATTTCCTTTACCTATATGCAGGTTATAAATCTCTCTGTATGATAAGCCATCAGAGTAGAAGCCACACATGCTTTCCCTCCACAATCTAAATGAATTGATGTCTATATCAAAATGATGAATGGATTCAACCATGCCTTGCATGCTATCTGCAAGACGTAGTAGGTGAGAGGGGGTGCCTCTCAAGTTGGATAGCCTCTATATCACTCATGAGGTCATTGAGGTTACGCCTCATGGTCTTGCGGAGCTCATCCATGGTGGGTGGTGGAGGTGGAGGTGGAGGTGGAGGTGGAGGTGGAGATGGAGGTGGCGGAGGTGGGGGTATGGGAGGGGGAAGGGGTGGCGGTGGGTCCATCAAATATAATATAAATATATATTTAAACAACATAAAACATAAAACACATCAAAAATACATCACAACATAATACATGACAAAATTACTATTTAATAAAATTTAAATCTAAAATTTATCAACTAGATCTATATAAATGTGCATATCTTTATTAAAATCATATCAATTAAATAAATAAAGTTAAACACTTAAGTCAAATTGAACATTAAATACTAAATTTTTAAGTATGAACTCATTATGGATTATACATGTTCATGTCTCAGGATGAAACAAAGTTAAGATTATGACAAGGTTATGGTTTACAATTTTGTTATGTTAACAGTTTTCATGATGGCTAAGCTTAAGATTATTATAATGATTGTGATCCTTTAATGTTAGGGAACTTACCTAGGATTATGGTTTTAGTTAAAATTATATTTACCTATTTCAGATATTTATTATGGTCCTTAGACGAGAGTTGAGGTTACAATTATCTAATGAAAGCTTGGAGATAGAATTATGATTTGATTAAAAAATATTTATGATTGTAGTTTGAATCCTAACTATTATCCGCTTTTTAATGCAAACTATAAGTGTAGATCATGTCAGGTAATGAACTAATTTACATGTGAACCCTATCCCTAACCATATAATAATCCTAATTCTAATCATAATCCATAATTCATTACCTTATGAAGCTTTGGCTATCCATTTTATTGCCAGAGTAATCCCTTGGCTATCTACAAAATGGTCCTAATAGATTTATATAGAAGACCAAATTGATTTAAATAAAATGAGTAGGAAGAAGACAAACTTACACCCAATATTCAAGGAGAGAATCTTTTAACATACTTGAATTCTACCAACCAAAGTGAGATAATTAGAGTTCTAGTTGTTGAGTTTTCCAAAGATTTTCTTGTTGATATAAAGACACATTTCATTTATATGTTAGGGTTTACTACAAATGGAATCCCTAGGTACCTAACCACTTAATTATGAAATCTCCATCCAATACCATATTTACTACACAAGGTAGGGGACTCAATATTTAGCCCCAATAAGATAGATGTAGAGACATAAATCTTACTACCCGATACAAAGAAAAGAGGTCCAATTTGATCATTAAATGACTCGTGTTGCACTCTTCTAGCTTAAAAAGAATACAAATATATTATCAACAAACTATGTACATTCGATACTTATTAATTATTTGGAGAGTAGATCCTCTAACTTTTAGAGACAATTGGTTATCTCTAAGGAGATAATGTAATGAGTCAATGTTCAACAATAAAAAATAAAGAGGATGCAAGAGGACACCCTTTCATAATTGATCTAGAGAGTCCTAAAAATTATGATCTAACCCCATTAATTTCTTTACTAAAACCTTGACACCAATCATAAGAGAGGACACCATTTGACATTTAATATTGGGGTATGTGCAGGATCATGGTGTGCCAAAAAGTGGCGATGTGAAAAAAAGAGTTTGAAGACTCCTAAAAGCGCTTCAAAATCCGCTCTAACTTTTTTTTACCTATCCAGGAACCAAACCTGGAAGGTTAAGCCGAGCCTTATCAGATATCCGATATCATATTAGATATTCGATATCATATCGGATATCCGATATCTCGGATATCCGATTTGATATCGGATATCCAATTTTAAATCCAATATCTTACTAATAATTAAAATCATATAATAATATGATATATTATTTAATATTATTATTGATATAAAATAATAATAATAATATTAAATAATATATCATACTATTATATTATAATAATAATATTATTATTTAATATTATTATTATAATTATTATTATAATTATTATTATACTATAATATAATAATATTATTATTATTATATTATAATCGTATAATATTATACTATAATAATAATATTATAATAACATATTATATTATAATAATATAATATAATATTTCATATATTATAATATATAGTAATGTAATATAATATATATATAATATAATATAATAATAAAAAGTAATATCTTATAATATAATATATAATAAAAAATTATAATATATTATAAATTATAATAATATAGTATAATAATAATATTTTATATTATAATATATAGTAAATTAATATAATAAATATAAAATATAATATAAAAATATATAAAATGTAATATATATGTTATAATATATATATTATAATATCGGATATCTGATACTTGCGCATGGATTAAACACAAAATCACAGACCCACGGCCCTTATTTTCACGCGAATTTGGGCCAGTCAGATCGGATATCAGATAATAAATCGGATATCAGATATCAGGTATGTCCCCCCCCCCGACTCATTTTTAACCTAAATTTAATAGATTTTAACAAGATTTTGTTTGTTTTAGTTGAATCTAGGGTTTTTTTGACAAAAATGGTTAAAATTTAGATTTTTTTTTAATATATATTACGTTTTGCAATTCAATAGGAATGGTTGATCAAAATGATGACACTGAGGCAGGGAATAATATTTCTCGCAACCCACCACCAAATGATCCAGTATCCCCACAAAATCGTCCAACAAATGATCCTCTACCTCCTCAAAACCCTCGTCGAATCAAGGATTTGATAAATGAAAATCTCACTGAGTTGAGAGGTTTGCATAGAACATACAATAATGTACCTGCACTGGCTCCTATGTTATCCACGTTAAACACCATAGTGGATAACATTGAAACTCTTACAAACCAACAAAATGCCGCTCTTCGTTGGTGTGATGAAATGCACCAGATGTTTGATGATGGTTTGGATTATGATGAGGTCGCGACCCTCAACATAACCAAAGATGATTTGGCAAGCCTTTTTGCTAACCCAAAAACGGGTATACTAGTTGACCCAAAAAAAACCAAACTATCGATTAAATGGTGCACAAATGACGCCATACGTGCAAATTTTTTGGACTGTTGGTGGATGGTCTTTGATATCCCTCCACATGGTAATTTAGACATACCATTTTATTTCCTTAAAAAATTATATGCAAAATTTGTGTTGAAACTTAAAGTGAACTATTGGAGCATGAAGCCCAACATGGGCTTAGGACTAGGAGCTCCTCAGGATAGACCCTCTTCCTACTTGGCACTTTTGTCCCCCCCCCCCCCCCTGATATCTCCCCCCCTCCTCAAGTGCAGCATCCAGATATTATGGCAGAGGCTAGCTCTCAGACCATCAGAGCCATTCATAGGCTAAGTAGCCTAATGATATCTCAGGCTAGGTCAGTCTTGCCTCCTTGTGTTGATGATGTTGGTGCCAGTTCATCATCGGCTAGCTCATCACATGTTTGTGTGGCTCACACTTGAATTACATGCAAGAATATTTGCCTAGGTCCCATAGGTGATCTTCCTGAGTATCATTTTGTATTAGACGAGGATACACCAGACGCACGTGCAGAGGCTACAGACCCTGATGTGAGAGAGGAGGGGAATGTAGAGGCATGGACTCCTTCGGTGTCGGTACATGTATACATTTTTTTGTTATGACATATGTGATTTAAAGTTAATTTTTATAATAGAGTAATTTTAATTTTTAAGCCATACTGACTTTTACATGTATGTGATCTTCATTTATGTTTAGTTGATGACCGAGGAGGAGCTCAGACAGATAGATGATGCTACACTCTCGGCCATTTCATTTGGCCTTGAGACATCTATGGTACATTATGTTGTGTTCGCATTTCTTTTTTCTATTTGATATTGTAGCATATATGGTTGCTAATCTTTCTTTTATCTTGCAAATACCACCTGCCCCGAGGGGACAAAGTGCGGGGGGTGAGCCAGCATGCATTGACAAAGGAAAGGTAATTAGATGTTTTCTAATTGATTAAATATTGATGCATTCTTGTAAATTTTTTGTGGTAATCTCATTTAATTACATTATTTATTGTATATAGGGTGTGGCTACTGGCAATGAGCCTGTACAAATTCGGCATCCTAGATCATCAGGGATTTTCATTCGCACAGAGAGCCCCATTGTATGTATAAGTATCATTTATTTTTTATTTTTTTAATTGATGCAGAGGAAAGTATGATTGTTGTTCTATACAATTTCTATGATTTTTTCTGTACCAATAATGATTCATGTCTTGCATATGTTCATTACAACTTAAATAGGCTTATATGCACCTATCCAACCGACCAAGTTGGTTACAAAGGTTTATTTAATCAAACAAATACCAAATTACTACTTTCCCTCCAAAACTAATATGACCGTTTGAATTTGAAATTCAAATTTCAAACTATAGTTTTTATGCATTCCCTAACTTTCTAAACTATTCCATTGACTCAAAATTGGTCATATGGATTTATTAAATGCAACTAAATAAATTTCCAGAAAATTGAAGTTTTTATTATTTTTTCTCCAAACCACCGTACACTCTAATCTCCCCCTTTCAACTGAGATCACATATGACATATATAAAGGTCTACATGACCGTTGGAACAACCATATAGGCGTTCCCAACCATAAAACAAACAAACAACCACTTTTTGCTAATACTGTTTAGAATCTAAATACCCTATTCTAAGGCCTTTTGGTCCCATGGAGTCACTTGGTTTATAACCACACCAAAATGCTTGTAGGCCTTACATGTGCCTTTATTACAAAACATAGACCAACTTGTAAAATATGGACCAAACCTTTATTCCAACTTCCTAATCTACTTGAATCCTCACTTTCATGGAGTGGCAAGGTGTCCGGCAACAAAGATACTTGTTCCCCCCTGCCACATAGGTTAGGTGCCCTGCGCCACCTTTCCTCTCTCTCATTTTGAACACTAGTCCACCAAGTGAGTGATGTTCCTCTCAATCTTGTTGTTGCTACTTTTACCTTCTTATCTGCCTCTATGTCTTCAAGATCAAAGTAGTTCTTAAGGGCCTCTATCCACCCTAGCACTTCTTCACTATCCATTTTACCCTGGTATATTAGAAAATCAATATGGTTCTTCCCACCATTACCTTGTACTACCTTAATGATTCTCATAAATCTCCTTTCTTCAGGATCATCTGTTGTCTCATGCTCTTGCCTTGCATTACCAACCTCTTCTTCTTCATGGTTCTCTCCATGATTTCTTCCTCTAACCTCTTCTCCTCTAGGTTCTTGCCTTTCCTTTTCTAAGGATTCTATCCTTGCAATAAGGTTTAGCCTCTCTCTTCTCATCTGTCTTTCTTCCCTCACTCTAGATGCTTCAAGTTCTCTCCTCTCTCTTTTCTCTTTTGCCAACTCTTCTCTCAATTCTTCAAGTTCTCTAGCCATTTGATTTTTAGGAGGCATTTTCACAACAAGTTTTCTTCCTTCCCAAGGGCCAACTCACTGATTCTCTTTCTTTCCTCACCAAGAAATCTCTGGACACCACTTATGTACCTTTCAACTCTGGGACACACAAGGAGGAATTAGACACACCAAGGCTTCAACAAAGGGACTAACACACTAAGGATTTTCAAGATTATAGGTCTTGGTCACACTCCTAAACACCCAAACTTCAAAACCCTCCTTAAAATGGCTTAAAAACTAGGGCCTGCTTGTTCAAACCCAAAAACTCAATTCTAGAACGTTTTGACTTGTCTAATGACAAGATATGATCATGACAACCTACATGAACCTATCAAATGACACATCTACCATATGAAATCCTAAAATCCTATCTCATGCCCAATTAAAACTTTCTTCCACATATGAGTCCAACATTATAACTTTGTATGCTTCCATGAGCCATAATTGGTGCAAGGATTGCCCAATTGACTTCAAGAGATGTTCCATGACCTCTGTAATGCCTTGGATCTTCAATGTTCCCCTGATGAGCATGGGATGCTCTTGCATCACTTATCTTCATAAATAAATTCAAAACTAATTTCTGTGATATTAGCAACTACTATTTTGTATCTCATAGGAGACTCCTAGTGCACATGAGGTTCGACGGGACAATTATGTAGATTTGATGACGCAGCCACTCACTCCTGAGGAGGAGCCTACAATAGTAAGTTGTAGTTTGAATTCATGATTAAATATGTTATAAATTTAGCATGCTATGAATTATAATGTTATAGGTTAAATTTTAGATTCATCTGACAAAGGTATTTGAACATATACAGCCCACAATCACAGAGGTACCAGCATTGCCGAGAGCATACGAGAGGACTCCTGACCGGCGCAGGAGGTCAACGAGAGAGGTATTTATTATGAAATTTTGATAGTATTAATCTCCAATACGGAAAAGATCATTATGCATTTGAGTAATTCAATGTTAGATACATAGAATCATATAAATTTAGTAGTCTAACTTTGGGTTTTCCTTTTTTGTTTATGTAGGAGGCATCCGATCCACCTAGTGCAGCGAAGAGGCTGCATTTTGATCATCCACCAACACCCTAGGATAGTATAGTTTTCGTAGGATGCATCATGAGACATTTTGAGATGGCATATGCCACATTGTATATAGAAACATTGATATTATACACATTCTGATGGCAGGATCAGCCACATTTTGTATATGGATCTATGTATTTTGATATATATATATTTGAGTACTTTGTCTATGGATACATGATCTTTGATATATATTTGTTTAAAATTTTGTCTATGGATACATGTATTTTGATATATATTTTTATCATTTATGTGCACAATGATATACATATTAATTTAGTATCTAGTATTGTTCAATTTATCGTGGATCATGTGTCATGCCCTAAATTTTACTAGTAAAAACACAACAATTTTTTTTTTTTTTTAAGCTTATGAAGTCGCATAAGAAATTACATATTGTAAAACAAGGTTATCATTGAATAGGAGTTCAAGACTCATGTGAATAGTGTGAAGGTGTTAACATTTTAGTCACAGGTGGTTTTCAAATAGATTGGATGACAGTCTAGTTCAAGTTAGCGTCACGAGTCAAACGAGAAATTTCAAGATACAACACTCATAAATTAGTGAGGTAATTCATATCCTAACAAGCCTCTGATACTAATATTCTATTAGGGTCTATCAGTTGTATCATATGGACTAGGTCGTGATTCTAGCATGTAAGGGAAGGGGATCAGAATTACTTATTATCCTCATTACCAATGTACACACATTCATTAATCATTACAATATATATTAATGTGACAATTAGTATATTACTATATCCTCATTATCTATCAACATTTCTTCCTCACCAAATTATTGAGTGCACAAAAAGATTGTAAGCAATCTACTAAGTTTTAAATTTATACAATCAATGGTATCACATAACATCTATGGATTGTTATTACCAACTAGTCATTTACAATACCACAAGGAGAAAACTTTCTTTCACATTTTCAAATGATAATAATGATGTCAAAGCAAATCTGTGACTCGTACCAATGCTTTCATAACAATATAAAATCCAAATGAAACATGCATATACAACCTTATCAATATTTTCTTCTACACGTACATTAGGTAACAATGATACAATCTCCTTCCATCACAATGGGGCAACATAAGGGAATTTTCAAAATCATAAGGAACATGGACATTGAAAGATATGGACAATGAGTAGCATGAACATTGTCCAACATGATCGTTGAGAACATGAACAAGCTGGTGAATCATCCTTCACAAATGAGGGCACAATGTCAAGTTTTCTCATCCAACATCAATCTGCAAGATGATCATTCCAAGCCATTTCCATTGCTCCCTTGGACACAAATCTGCATATGCAACACAACAAAATAACAAGGACCATGGGTGCTTTCTGTATATGAGCAATGTTAGTATGCTAATAGAAACCAAATTTAAATAAAGCTTCTACAAACTAAACAAAATTCATAAACTTCAAGATAGACTAAGATGAGCTCTCAATTGAAAATATGAGCCATTAATGGGCTCTCTCAATGAGAAGCTCTCTTGTTGAGTAGCTTTGTCTAAATAGATAGGATGTATGCTCAAGCTTTATGCTTCAAAAAGGGCTTCAATGGATGATTGTGGATTTTTGGTGTGGATAGATGGCTTTAGTATGGATTTGGCTCTCAAAATAGCATTATAACTTTACTTCATGGATTGTGTTATTTTGCAAAGGGGAAGGATCCAATTTATAGGCAAGAGGCTTGAGGGATTGAGGGCTAAGATGCAAGGATGGGAAAAAGCTTATGGAAGGCTCAGATTGCATGAGAGGAGAGCACATGGATTGTGCTTCCTTATAGCCAATCAAGGAGTGACACATGTCACATGGTGAGAGGATGGAGGAAAGGGCAAGGATGAGTCAACAAAGGAGGCTCAAGAGATAAAATCTTCATAAAGACCCTCATAATGACTTGTAAGAGCAAAAAGGGCTTGTAAGAGTCATTTATGACCTAGTGGACTTCATAAAGTTTTATGGTTGAGATATTTTGAGGGTGATGAGAGCAAATTCGACTTGGACTTGATTAGAAATGTTTTAAGCTTGTTTAGGCTTGTGCAAATGATTAGAGGATGGATTAGGATGGTTTAGGATTAGCTTAAGGATAGGCAAGTGGATGGCATTTAATGAGGGTGGGTGAAGGAAGAGATATTTGTTAACTTTGGCTTGGGTTAGTAAGTTTTAACCCATGTTTAGGGAATGTGACAAGGTTAGGAGGGGATTAGGATTAGGTTTAAAGACATCTTCTAGAAGAGTCTAGATTTTGGATGAGGATAAAGACTTTCTAGAATAGTCTAGAATTTCCTAGGATGAGGATGAAGACTTTCTAGAAGAGTCTAGAACTTCTTAGGGTGAGGATAAATTAGATTTTTAGGAAATAAATAAAGTTTTATTTATTTCAAGGGTTTGGGTTGAGGAGATATTTATTAAAACTTTTTTAATAAACATGAGGATTAATATTTAATTTTAATTAAATATTTTGAATTGGGGTTAGGGGTAGGAAATGATGAGATTAGCCTTTAATCGAAATTAAAGAAGGATTAGAAGATTTTGGAAGAGGTTATTGGTCATAAGGAAATTGGCCAATTTTTGGGCAAAAAAAAAATTTTTTATTTATTTTAGGATTTTTGGTCAATTTATTAATTAAATAATTAATAAATAAGGAAATAATGTTTAAATAAGATTTAAACATTTTTGGGAGGGATTCCTTAATTAAATATTTTTAATTAAGATAAAGGGATTTAATGGCATAAAAATTAATTAATTAATTAAATAATTAATTAATTAATAAATGATGATGTCATCAGGACTTTTTCAGAAAATAAAAATACTTTATTTTCTAAAGGTTTTTAGGTGTCTACACTTTCCACCCAACCATAGGCCTCAAAGAGACCACCCCCGCGCTAGGGAACAAGGCTCAAACTGGGATACACATACAATCTTTCAATGCATAAACATTACATTTCAAACTTGAACAATTTCCCCCCAAGACTATTTCACAATGGCTTCACAGATGGAACCATAAACATAGGGTGAAGGTGTGTTCTAAAATAGAGACTTGCCATACCAAACCATATTTGCAATAAACAATTTTCATGCCCTCTCGGGGCTATCATAATTCACCAAATTTCATGCCCTCTCGGGGCTATCATAAATGAACCATTTAATGCCCTCTCGGGGCCTCCACATTTCCTCCTCCAAACCCACTACCATCAGCTATAACTCCTCAAACTTCCTTTCTACACCATACTTTCCTTATCACCCCCAACAAGATATGAAATGTTATGGCATACAATGGAGCCCATACTCCAAGGTTCTCAATACATTTTTTGAACCCAACTTAAGCCCTTCACCCTGGACTTCTCTTCCCTTCCCACAAGGGTGATTGTAAGTCCCAATCCCATAACAATACTCAAGCACAAAACAAGAAAACAAAACCAAGTAGAAATAAAATAAGAAATTTTGGCAAACACCCCACTAGTTTGGCCAAGACCCTCTAATAAAGCCTTCCCACTAACTTATTTTAGCAAAAACACTAAGCCACTCCATCCTTACGAACTTGTTTCCTCTAACGGTTCATCGATAGCCCTCACGAGCTCTGAGTTATGACCCTCGAAGGATCGACCTCAAAATGCACTTAGAGCACCTTGAAGACTCCTCGGTACGGGGTGGCCACAAATGATGGATGGTCTTCGTGGCCAAAAAAAAGGTGTGACTAGGGTTCACCCGCTCATCTAGAGCTAATGGGACTGACGATTTGATGCCAAGATCAGCAGTTTCAAAGTTACGCTGTGGTGCACCTATGAACTGAGGCACACTGCGAGTTTTGGCATCGAGCAAGATTGTTGTGCTGAATCCAAATGGAATGTGATCTCTCAAAAATGAGATAGGTTATTTTAGGCCTCAGGATCACCATCCTATAGCATTTGATAGTTTTTCGATAGCCCTCACGAGCTCTGAGTTATGACCCTCGAAGGATCAACCTCAAAATGCACTTAGAGCACCTTGAAGACTCCTCGGTACGGGGTGGCCACAAATGATGGATGGTCTTTGTGGCCAGAACAAGGGTGTAACTAGGGTTCAACTGCCCATCCAGAGCTAATGGCACTGACAATTCGATGCCAAGATCAGCGGTTTCAAAGTTACGCTGTGGTGCACCTATGAACTGAGGCACACTGCGAGTTTTGGCATCGAGCGAGATCACTGTGCTGAATCCAAACAGAATGTGATCTCTCAAAAATGAGATAGGTTATTTTAGGCCTCAGGATCACCGTCCTGTAGCATTTGATAGTTCATCAATAGCCCTCACAAGCTCTGAGTTATGACCCTTGAAAGATCGACCTCAAAATGCACTTAGAGCACCTTGGAGACTCTTTAGTACGGGGTGGCCGCAAATGATGGATGGTCTTCGTGGCTAGAACAAGGGTGTGACTAGGGTTCACCCGCCCATCCGGAGCTAATGGCACTGACGATTTGATGCCAAGATCAGCAGTTTCAAAGTTACGCTGTGGTGCACCTATGAACTGAGGCACACTGTGAGTTTTGGCATCGAGCGAGATCGTTGTGCTGAATCCAAACGGAATGTGATATCTCAAAAATGAGATAGGTTATTTTAGGGCTCAGGATCATCATCCTGTAGCATTTGACAGTTCATCAATAGCCCTCACGAGCTCTAAGTTATGACCCTCAAAAGATCGACCTCCAAATGCACTTAGAGCACCTTGGAGACTCCTCGGTACGGGGTGGCCGCAAATGATGGATGATTGTTTGAAGACTACTCCATGTGTCACTATCTTTCTTGGAAAAAAAATTGCTTTTGAACATCAAGCTTGCAATATTATCAATTATTGTCAAACTTTTTCAACCAAGTCAAAATGTCAAATGCAAATATTTGTTTGCATTTTTTGCTAAGGGGAGTTTCATAAATTGACTTTGATTTTCTATGTCTCTAGTGCTTGAACATACTTAAAATGGCTCTTTGGTCTTAGAGCTATTGGTATTTTCTAACTTCATGGTCTATGATATGCATACTAAGAATTTCTTTCACTAAATGGTTTCCTTGATCTATTGACTACACTTAAATTTGTTCACTTGTCATCTCTCTTTCTATATGTTCAATACAAAGAGCTAGAAGAGACAAATAATCTTTATTACCTTCATCTCTCTAAGCACATGATAGAAATCAATTCTAAACTTGAGAAAAGGTTAGAGGAGAATATTGCATTCTTAAATTAATCTCCCTTAAGACCTTTACATACACACGGGGCATTCTTAAATTAATCTCCATGGAAGAAAATTTCATAA
This sequence comes from Cupressus sempervirens, assembly GCA_028749045.1. Taxonomy (NCBI): domain Eukaryota; kingdom Viridiplantae; phylum Streptophyta; class Pinopsida; order Cupressales; family Cupressaceae; genus Cupressus; species Cupressus sempervirens. The sequence continues at coordinate 891,666,842 of CM053783.1, forward strand.
AACTAAAGATTCCATAGTGTTGAAACATAAAATCCAAGATCTCATTTATGATGGGATTGTTGATACCTCTAATGACTCATCCACTCATAGCCTTCATATCCAACTTCATATCATGTCAGTATGCATGTGCTATCTTGCTTATTGGCTTTAATTGCTTATCCTACATGCTATCTTCTTTCATGGATTTTATGGCTTATCCCAAATGTGCTTCATACAACTTTTCAATATGAAAGTCTTTCAAAACATTATACAATATTATGACTCTTTATGCTTTCAAATGCTATCATTGGTTGTAAAATGGAAGAAATCAAGTATTCTAATTGTTCATCCATACTTTATGGATTTTTCTTATTTGATTAGTTTGATAAAAGTAGTTTTAATAATCATAATGTCAACTTTATGTCAAATAAGGAAAAAACCAAATTTGTAATAAGATATCCGCATGCAATTATCTTTCATATAGTTATAAATGCTCTTAAAATTGTCGTTATAGCCTTGTATCACATGCAAATATGATTTGGAAGAACTTGTTCACTATCTTCCTCTTATAATTCCTTACAAAGAACCTACCAAAATACAAAAACCATATACAAAAAACAACACATTTTACATCATAATACATCATAAATTTTAGAAATTCTCCCCAATACCACCCCCCTCCAACTCTTCATGATGTACCTACATTCCAATATCATACAAAAATTAGTAACTTATTGTATTAAACAAGATAATCATCAATTCATTAAATCATTATGAAGAAAATAATATAAGAAGTATATATACCTAGTCAAGTATTCCAATAGGGTCCTCTCTCTGTTTTAGGGTCTCCAACAAGGCTTCATGATCAACATTAGCAATAGTAACAAGTTCTTTTACTTTTGGTCTTCCTTGATGCTTCAATAACTTTAAATTTTTTGCTATAATAAGATGCAAATATATGAGAATTACTTTGTGCTTCTGATAGTCTTCGAATGCAGGAATTTCGTTCCTTCTAAGCAGGTATGTCCGCAGCCATGTTCCAGCAACAACCACTGAACTAGTAGGATACATGAATCCATCATCATCTGTGATCAGTTGTGCAAGTTTTTGTTTTCCTCTTACACAACGTGCTAACCAATAATCGGATTTCTCATCATTCCCCTATGGTGCAACCAATGCAAAGACATGTCCTGGCTGAAGTAGATCTGATAGATGATTATGCTCAAGTGAACTTTCCATGTCATCATTTTTGATAGAGGGTATGATAGACAATGGAGTAAGATAATGTGGAGCCCATGTGTCCACCCACTCACTTGACTCACAGTGATCCCAATCGCACTGAAAAAAAGTACAACAAAAACAAGCTAGTTTTCGTTTCCAAATGGTCCATGTACTAGAATTAGAGCTCCGAAATGAATGCATTTTTGACGAGTCTATCACTGTAGCACAATCTGATCTATCACATATGGACCCTTCCTCAACCAACCAAAAGAACCTACGTACCACTGAATTAAGAGTCCCCCCCTGTGATAATGCTAAACTACACCAATCAACAATGCTACGAGCATCAAGAAGCTCTGTTGTTGAAATCTTCAGTTGCTCCTTAACTAGAGCTCTCTTCACACATGCCCCTGCTCCATCATGTTCCCCTTTTCCATGGTCGAACTCAAAAAAACTCCAAATATGAGGCACCCCTCTCTCTACGTGCATCCTACACAACCAATAAAACATGCAAGCATTCTTGAATTGACCTATACAGTTATCTGACCAAATGATATGTCTATCCATAGCAATTGCATGCTCATGTAAGAAATAAAAAAAATTCTCGAAACAATGTTGCACAAACTCGTAAGAGTGAGATCTATCATCACTCATATAAAAATGATACTCTCTAATAATCTTTCGATTATCTTTCACACTATCAGGGGCATGTCTATATGTTATGTGAACAAAAATTGCAATCTAAATAGAGTTGTAATACTGAGATTGTGTCTCATTTTGAGGTTGCAATGTGTAGTTCTTAGCAAAATCAACAACTGATATAATAGTGCCAATGGGAAAAGTCTCCTTACACATTCTAAATTGTTGATCCAACCACTGAGACCTGTGACTATGTCTTGCATACTTGTAAAAAAGATTTTCCTTGAAATCTGAAATAAAATTAGCCACATTGATATCTTTTCCAACCAATTCACATCTAGAGCTCTCACTCCCACTCTTCAATGTGTATTTCACCATTTCATAGACCCTTTTTTTCACTATTGTCTTTCCAAGATCTTGTTCAAACCCCTCATGGAAACATGTGTCAAACTTGGATAAGCCACCACATTCTGAACACTTCTCATTTAAGCAAGCATTTTTATAAAAGGAACAACCATCAACTCTATGACATAAGAGTTGATCTAACAAGTCTCTTGATGATTTTGGAAGCCCACTAGCCCCACAATCCTCCAACATTTCTTTACTATGCAAAGTAGAACGGATGGAGCATAATAGTTCATGGTGCATAGAAAACTCAACATGATATTTGCAACAACATGTATTTTGAATTTTGAGTGGCACACAATAAAATGGCTTCAAAGATTCAAAAGCCCTTTGTGATATATGAACACTTGGATGACTCTCTCTAAATTGTTTGAACAACATAGTTTGACTTACCTCCAAATAGTGTTTAGGATGTGGCGTGCGGTCTCTGATGCCAATTCTCAACTTTAAGACATCTTTAGCATTGGGTGATACTCGTGAGTTAGAGTGCCAAAATTGTATAATTTCTTCCTTCACATCGTCGGATAGCTTCTTATCAAAACGTGGAAGTCTCCCACCAAATGCCCATGTTTCATTTTGAAGAGGATCATCAATTTTCTCTCGTCGACTAAGTGCTCTTCTCAAAGTAGTATGATTTAGATTCAAATCAATACAAGTTTGTCTCATATATCTACCCTTTCTTAAATGATGACTTACCAAAGAGGTTGTAATAACCCTTCGAGCAGCTCTATTATCCTTCTCTCTACTATTTTTCCCAACGCTATTGAGAGCACTGAAAAGATTCTTCACAATAATGGCATTTCTTTCCAACTTTTTATTGACACGAATTTTCAATTTGGAAAGCATAGGTCTCATCTTTTGCATCTTTAATAAGTGCATGAAAAGCTGACATTGCTCTACCACTGTCTTGTTGCCGAAAAACATCTGATATAGTCTTGAAGCCCATAACTGAATGGTTCTTTCTGATTTTTTTCCTTCCAAACTAGTCATAATCATTTCATCAATTTCAATTATCCATTTTGGTGTTTTAGAACCTTCATGTCGATTATAATTAGGAGATATGTAAGGTTCTTGTGCATTAAGTTCCTGTGCATTGTCATCTTCGACATGGTCAATTATGCAATTTGGATTATGACTTGGTGGCATTTCTTCTTCAAAATTTTCAATCTCTACATTTTCAATTTTTGCATTATCATTTTCAATAGGTACATTTTCATTTCCCAACTGTACATTTTCATTATCTGACTCTATGATTTCACCTTCTATTAATTCATCGTCAACTTGATTGATATTTAGCATACCTTGTCTTTTTTTTCGGTGTTTCATTTTGTCCTTTTACCTATATGTTGCAATGTCTTCATTGGATATATTCCTTTTACGTTTATTCTTTCGATGACTGCTGCTCCCCATTCAGATGACAAATTTGAACACCTAAGGTTATATTTTCGAATTCTTTTCGATTGGTTGGGCCCCAAAACATGACTTTTTACAAATCCCGTGAAAAAAGAGGTAAAAAAGTAATGTTGTCGGGTCTGTAGGGACAGTCAAATATTTGAAATTGATGCCAGTATAATCAGATATCCGATATAGGAAAAGGACTTTTGGGAGGAAAACTTGCTAAGGTTTCCCTCCTTTGCCACAATAATATTAATATTACAAAAATATTTGGAGGCAAACGACTTTAATTTATAACTAAGTTAATAGTATATTAGTATTAGTATAAAATATCAATAATATTAATAAAAAATAGGATTAATATACCTATAGTATCAATATTATTATTATACCTATAATAGTATTAATATTATTAATATAGATATAATAGTGTAAATATATAGTGTTTATTTATATTAAGCTACAATATATAGTATTAATATATATTATTATTATAACTATAATAGTATTATTATTATTACTATACATATAATAATATTAATATTTAGTGTTTATTTATATTATAATTATTATCCTAAAATAGTATAAATAGTATATCCTAAAATATTATGTTATATATACTAAAATATTACGTTATTATATAGATATATTAATAACATATATATTAATATAATAATATTTATAATATATATTATATTTAATAAAAATATTACGTTGTTATATATATATATATATTATATTATTATACATATTAATATAATAATATATAATACAAAGAGGGTCATCATTTAATGGGTCAAAGGGGGTCATAGGTCACCCTATGACCCCCTTTGACCCATATGAACGACTCGACTATGTCCCTAGGGGTCCTAGGACCCTTAGGGACATACGTTGTCGTTTAATGGATCAAAGGGGGTCATAGGTCACCGTATGACCCCCTTTGACTCATATGAATGATTCAAATATGTCCCTAGGGGTCCTAGGACCCCTAGGTACATATGTCGTCATTTAATGGGTCAAAGAGGGTCATAGGTCACCCTATGACCCCCTTCGACCCATATTACCCATTCGAATATGTCCCTTAGGGTCCAAGGACCCCTACGAACATATGTCATCATTTAATGGGTCAAAGAGCGTCATAGGTCACCCTATGACCCCCTTTGACCTATAATACCCATTTGAATATGTCCCTAGGGGTCCTAGGACCCCTAGAGACATATGTCGTCATTTAATGGGTCAAAGGGGGTCATAGGTCACCCTATGAGCCCCTTTGACCCATATTACCCATTTGAATATGTCCCTAGGGGTCTTAGGACCCCTAGCGACATATCTCGTCGTTTAATGGGTCAGAGAGGGTCATAGGTCACCCTATGCCCCCTTTGAACCATATTACCCATTCGAATATGTCCCTAGGGGTCCTAGGACCCCTAGAGACATATATCATCGTTTAATGGGTCAAAGAGGGTCATAGGGTGCTTTGACCCATATCACCCATTCGAATATGTCCCTAGGGGTCCTAGGAGCCCTAGAGACATATATCGTTGTTTAATGGGTCAAGAGGGTCATAGGTCACCCTATGACCCCTTTTGACCCATATGTACGATTCAAATATGTCCCTAGGGGTCCTAGGAACCCTAGAGACATATGTCATCATTTAAAGGGTCAAAGAGGGTCATAGGTTACCCTATGACCCCATTTGACCCATATTACCCATTCAAATATGTCCCTAGGGGTCCTAGGACCCCTAGGAACATATGTCGTCGTTTAATACATCAAAAGGGGTCATAGGTCACCATATGACCCCCCTTTGACTCATATGAACGATTCAAATATGTCCCTAGGGGTCCTCGGACACCTAGGGACATATGTTGTCATTTAATGGGTCAAAGGGGGTCATAGGTCACCCTATGACCCCCTTTGACCCATATGAACGATTGGAATATGTCCCTAGGGTCCTAGGAGCCCTAGGGACATATGTCGTCATTTAATGGGTCAAAGAGGGTCATAGGTCACCCTATGACCCCATTTGACCCATATTACCCATTCGAATATGTCCCTTGGGGTCCAAGGACCACTAGGGACATATGTCGTCGTTTAATGGGTCAAAGAGGGTCATAAGTCACCCTATGACCCCCTTTGACCCATAATACCCATTCGAATATGTCCCTAGGGGTCCTAGGACCCCTAGAGACATATGTTGCCATTTAATGGGTCAAAGGGGGTCATAGGCCACCCTATGACCCCCTTTGACCCATATTACCCATTCGAATATGTCCCTAGGGGTCCTAGGACCCCTAGAGACATATATCGTCGTTTAATGCGTCAAGAGGGTCATAGGTCACCCTATGACCCCCTTTGACCCATATGAACGATTCGAATATGTCCCTAGGGGTCCTAGGACCCCTAGAGACATATGTCATCGTTTAATGGGTCAAAGAGGGTCATATGTTACCCTATGACCCCATTTGACCCATATTACCCATTCGAATATGTCCCTACGGGTCCTAGGACCCTTAGGGACATATGTCATCGTTTAATGGGTCAAAGAGGGTCATAGGTCACCCTATGACCCCCTTTGACCCATATTACCCATTCGAATATGTCCCTAGGGTTCCTAGGACCCCTAAAGACATATGTCGTTGTTTAATGGGTCAAAGAGGGTCATAGGTTACCCTGTGACCCCATTTGACCTATATTACCCATTCGAATATGTCTCTAGGGGTCCTAGGACCCCTAGGGACATATGTCATCGTTTAATTGGTCAAAGGGGGTCATAGGTCACCCTATGACCCCCTTTGACTCATATGAATGATTCAAATATGTCCCTAGGGGTCCTAGGACCCCTAGGGACATATGTTTTCGTTTAATGGGTCAAAGGGGGTCATAGGTCACCCTATGACCCCCTTTGACCCATATGAACCATTCGAATATGTCTCTAGGGTCCTAGGACCCCTAGGGACATATGTCATCGTTTAATGGGTCAAAGGGGGTCATAGGTCACCCTATGAACCCCTTTGACTCATATGAACGATTCAAATATGTCCTTAGGGGTCCTAGGACCCCTAGGGACATATGTCATCATTTAATGGGTCAAAGGGGGTCATAGGTCACCCTATTACCCCCTTTGACCCATATGAACCATTCGAATATGTCCCTAGGGTCCTAGGACCCCTAGGGACATATGTTTTCGTTTAATGGGTCAAAGAGGGTCATCGGTCACCCTATGACCCCCTTTGACCCATATTACCCATTCGAATATGTCCCTAGGGGTCCTAAGATGCCTAGGGACATATGTCGTCATTTAATGGGTCAATGAGCGTCATAGGTCACCCTATGACCCCCTTTGACCCATATTACCCATTCGAATATGTCCCTAGGGGTCCTAAGACCCCTGGAGACATATATCATCGTTTAATGGGTCAAGAGGGTCAGAGGTCACCCTATGACCCCTTTTGACCCATATGAACGATTCGAATATGTCCCTAGGGGTCCTAAGACCCCTAGAGACATATGTCGTCATTTAATGGGTCAAAGAGGGTCATAGGTTACCCTATGACCCCATTTGACCCATATTACCCATTCGAATATGTCCCTAGGGGTCCTAGGACCCCTAGAGACATATGTCGTCATTTAATGGGTCAAAGGGGGTCATAGGTCACCCTACGACCCCCTTTGACTCATATGAACGATTCAAATATGTCCCTAAGAGTCCTAGGACCCCTAGGGACATTTGTCGTCGTTTAATGAGTCAAAGGGGGTCATAGGTCACCCTATGACCCCCTTTGACCCATATGAACGATTCAAATATGTCCCTAGGGTCGTAGGACCCCTAGGGACATATGTCATCATTTTATGGGTTAAAGAGGGTCATAGGTCACCCTATTACCCCCTTTGACCCATATTACCTATTCGAATATGTCCCTAGGGGTCCTAGGACCCCTAGAGACATATATCGTCGTTTAATGGGTCAAGAGGGTCATAGGTCACCCTATGACCCCCTTTGACCCATATGAACGATTCGAATATGTCCCTAGGGGTCCTATGACCTCTAGAGACATATGTCATCGTTTAATGGGTTAAAGAGGGTCATAGGTTACCCTATAACTCCATTTGACCCATATTACCCATTCGAATATGTCCCTAGGGGTCCTAAGACCCCTAGGGACATATGTCATCATTTAATTGGTCAAAGGGGGTCATAGGTCACCCTATGACCCCCTTTGACCCATATGAACAATTCGAATATGTCCTTAGGGTCCTAGGACCCCTAGGGACATATGTCGTCGTTTAATGGGTCAAAGAGGGTCATAGGTCACCCTATGACCCCCTTTGACCCATATTACCCATTCGAATATGTCTCTTGGGGTCCAAGGACCCGTAGGGACATATGCCATCGTTTAATGGGTCAAAGGGGGTCAGAGGTCACCCTATGACCCCCTTTGACCCTAATACCCATTCGAATATGTCCCTAGGGGCCCTAGGACCCCTAAAGACATATGTCATCGTTTAATGGGTCAAAGGGGGTCATAGGTCACCCTATGACCCCCTTTGACCCATATGTACGATTCGAATATGTCCTTAGGGGTCCTAGGACCCCTAGGGACATATGTCATCATTTAATGGGTCAAAGAGGGTCATAGGTCACCCTATGACCCCCTTTGACCCATATGAATGATTTGAATATGTCCCTAGGGGTCCGAGGACCCCTAGGGACATATGTCATCGTTTAATGGGTCAAAGAGGGTCATAGGTCACCCTATGACCCTCTTTGACCCATATGAACGATTCGAGTATGTCCCTACGGGTCTGAGGACCCCTAGGGACATATGTCGTCATTTAATGGGTCAAAGAGGGTCATAGGTTACCTTATGACCCCATTTGACCCATATTACCCATTCGAATATGTCCCTAGGGGTCCTAGGACCCCTAGGGACATATGTCGTCGTTTAATGGGTCAAAGGGGGTCATAGGTCACCCTATGACCCCCTTTGACCCATATGAACAATTCAAATATGTCCCTAGGGGTCCAAGGACCCCTAGAGAAATATGTCATTGTTTAATGAGTCAGAGAGGGTCATAGGTCACCCTATGACCCCCTTTGACCCATATTACCCATTCGAATATGTCCTTAGGGGTGTTAGGACCCCTAGAGACATATATCGTCGTTGAATGGGTCAAAGAGGGTCATAGGTCACCCTATGACCCCCTTTGACCCATATGAACGATTGGAATATGTCTCTAGGGGTCCTAGGACCCTTAGGGACATATGTCATCGTTTAATAGGTCAAAGAGGGTCATAGGTCACCCTATGGCCCCCTTTGACCCATATTACCCATTTGAATATGTCCCTAGAGGTCTTAGGACCCCTAGGGACATATGTCATCGTTTAATGGGTGAAAGGGGGTCATAGGTCACCCTATGACCCCCTTTGACCCATATGAATGATTCGACTATGTCCTTGGGGGTCCTAGGACCCCTAGGGACATATGTCATCATTTAATGGGTCAAAGGGGGTCATAGGTCACCCTATGACCCCCTTTGACCCATATGAACGATTTGACTATGTCCCTAGGAGCCCTAGGACCCCTAGGGACATATGTCATCGTTTAATGGGTCAAAGAGGGTCATAGGTCACCCTATGACCCCCTTTGACCCATAATACCTATTTGAATATGTCCCTAGGGGTCCTAGGACCCCTAGAGACATATGTCGTCGTTTAATGGGTCAAAGGGGGTCATAGGTCACCCTATGACCCCCTTTGACCGATATGAACGATTCGGCTATGTCCCTGGGGGTCCTAGGGACATATGTCGTCAGTTAATGAGTCAAAGGGACCCCCTTTGACCCATTAAAGGATGACATATGTCCCTAGGGGTCCTAGGACCCCTAGAGACATATATCGTCATTTAATGGGTCAAAGAGGGTTATAGGTCACCCTATGACCCCCTTTGACTCTTATATATTAATAATATACATGTATATTAATAATATACATATCAATATAATAATATATATATACATATACATATTACATTATTATATTTAATGAAAATATTACGTTATTATATAAATATATTAATAACATACATATTAATATAATAATATTTATAATATATATTATATTTAATAAAAATATTACGTTGTTATATAAATATTATATTATTATACATATTAATATAATAATATATAAGTATTTTATATATATATATATATAAATTACGTTATTATATTTAGTAAAAATAATAATAATATATATTATATTTATAGATTGTAATAAGATTAACATAAGATATTATTATATATTACTAGATTATATCTTGTATGTTTACATTACGTTATTATATATATATAATATATTAAAATATGCCTTTACATATTAATATAAGTGAAATAATTTAAAAATAAAAAATTAGAACGTTTAAATCGAATTTCCTTCCAAAATTTGAAGATTTTTGAAATTTGACTATCGAGCCATATCGAATATTCGATGTCAAATCGGATATCCGATTTGAAATCGGATATCCGATTTTGAATCGGATATCCGATCAGGCTTGGTATTTACCAAGCCTGCCCGGTCAACCCCAAAGACGTGTTTATAGAGAGTTTTAGTGATACTCAGACTTCGAGTAGCCGTCTGACAATGTTATTTTGATCAAAATTGAATGAAACGAAATGGGTTTTTTAATATCGCTCTCTAGATTCCATCAATATAATTTCTGTCAAATTCTGAGTTCGATAAATATTTATTAGTTAATTATCAATGAAGATTATTGTAAAGTGCTGATTGACATACTGAATGAAAAATAGCTATAACTTTCAAACGGTATAACATTTTTTAAATCTAAAAGTTGCATCACATTCTATACTTCGCCTAGTATAAGAAAAAAACAAAAAAAGAAAAATTTGATCAAATTTTCTATTAGTTAGGGTGGTCAAAAATGGGACTTTTTTTAATCCAAAAAATTATTGGTAGAAAATTCATATTTAATTATTTATTTGGAATAAAAATATCAAAAAATATGCATCACATCCGGGCATGAGTTTAGTTTTCATATCTATAATTATATTAAAAAAATATTATGATTTGATTTTGATTAAGGTGGTCAGACATACACCTACTTTTTATTTTCGCCCTGAAATTTTCTTAGTACTGCATTAAAATTCAAACTTTTGACCAATCAATTTTTTTTTCTCCTGATAAGGCCTAGTAGTTTAGAAACTACATTCAATTTTCTACAAATTATTTTCTTACAACTTTTTGATATAAAGTCCATAACAACTTCAAAATTATGTGTCAAGTTGACATAAACCTGATTTGCTGATTTTTGACTGCCACTTAAGGCCATAGTTTGGTACACCATGATCTTGCACATACCCATTGGATGGAGGGCTTGCAACATCATCATAGTGAAACTCCATTCCACCCTTTTGTAGACATTTTCATAATCAATTACTTGAGCATGCCTACACTCTATCCTAGAAATGTTTCTCAATCCAAAGTCTTCCAATAGGTTATCCAGTTCTCCAATATGCATAAATATCCTTAACAAAACCCTTTTGTGTAGGGTTAATGATCTTGGGTAGGATATCTTCTAGTCTAGAGGCTAAGACCTTGGCAATAATTATTTTGTATGATACGCATTTAGGAGTGTCCTGTCTCTAATTTTTAATGAGATTCTTATCTCCCCTTGGGGATCAATTGATTACTTGACCTAGGGATTTTATGAGCCCTTTGTTGATCACTTGATCAATTTTATGAGCCCTCCATTGATTACTTGACGTAGGGATTTCTCATTACTAATTTTTTGGATGGAGGAGTTGATTTATGATAGAAATGGGTTTATCACTTGGAATAATGCATCTTCATTCTAGGAATGATGGTTTCATTTTATCCCTATCTTCTAAATCATTTTGAACTATCATCGTCTTCTAACCAAAAAAATTGATAGTAAAATTAGGAAAAAGATCTTACTATATATATCACTAGGGGGTGGGTATTTATTTTTATAGAATAAGGCAATATTTTGTTATGTGGCCTTCCATTTTACAAAGGTAATAAACATTTAGGCTACCCATCCAAGGGTCTAGTCCGGGCTCCTACTCGCACTGATGTGGACACCTCCACCTCTTGATGGTCAAGGAGGGTTACTTAATTAGATGCCTGATTCGTTCAAGTCTCTTCTAATTTTTTTATGATGTATCATTTTGAGACCTTGATATCAATGTTTATTAGTTTAAGGATTAAGGTTCAATTTGGTTTGTACTGTTTGATTAGGTTTACATGCTTAGGTTTCAATTAGGACAAGAGTTAATAAATTGAATTAAGTTTTAAAGTGCTAAATTTGGTTTTAGATATAGAATTATAGTTAGAGCTTTTAGATTAAAAACCAACATTAATTCAAAAAAGTTAGGTTTGAATTTTGTTTTAAAGTGTTCAATATATTATTGAGTTCTAGTTTAGGGTGATTTGGTTTAGTCTTAAGGTCAATGTTTAACTTGGTTCAATCTTCTAGGGTAATGGTTCAATTTGGTTAATGGTTGGGGAAAGCATTTTTAAGGTTAAATTCAAGGTTTCTACTTTTAAGTTGGGATATATAATTAGGTTTATGATCATGGTTTAATTTAATTTGGTTTATAAGTATAATATTAATTAGTTAAGGGCTAGGCTTACCTTTCAATCTTAGGGTTTGAAATTTATAAAATTAGTACTCAAGGTAAGATAGGAAAGTTATTTAATTATTTATATATTACCTAGTGTAGGTTTTAGCAAATTAAGATTAAGGTTAAGATGATAGTAAGGGTTATGATTAGAGTTAAATTCAATACAAATTGACATTATAGAACTAATCCTAAATGACACCCAACCAAGGGATCCAAAGAACTAATCAAAAGTTTTACTAAGCAAGCAATAACATACATACAATAATTTACATTTATAAAAAACATAAGAGATTGCATTCCTTAATGAGCACATTTACATTTCATTTTTAAATAATTATAAGCTACTAAAAGTAAAATAAATAAAACATCCACATGAAAGTTCATATTAACTACTTCAGTTCAATCCATTTAAATAATTTATATACATTTGTTCCGAATGCCACTTGGCAAATTAATTCAGAATGCACAATCATCCACTATACATGTCACAGGGTATGAAAGGTTGAAAGAATATACATTTATAAAATAGTTTACATCATCCATTTTTGATCCATGAAACAAAGTATGATACAATTTAAGTAAAATCATTTTATATACTATAAGTTTTTTGTTTGGATCCCTTGGCGGGCTGTTATGTGATTAACTATTTTATATATGTTTAGGGTCTTATTTATATGGTTAGGTCGAGATTATAGTTTAAACAATGAATTTAGGTTGAGTTTATAGTTAAAACAAAGTTGAGGTTATATAATTTTAGGTCGAGGTTATATTTATTTGTAAAATTACATGTTTAAACAATAAACTTACATCTAATCTAATCATTCAGCATTGCAATAAATACATAAATTAAATACATTTCAAAACATCTAAAATAATAATTTTTTAAATAAACATTTACAAAACTATATTTTAATTAACAAATACAAAAGTTTAAACATTTAAGTTCATTAACAATGTAAATTTACAATTTTACGTACATATTAAAAGTGAAAAAATAATAAATTAACATACATATTAAATTGAAAATTGAAAAAAATAAAGTAAAATAGTATAAAACATATTAAAATACCTGTGTATCAAAAACTAGTAGCAAGGGGGTAGTCGATAGGGTTGAAAAATGGGCTCCTGTATGCGTCTCTAATCGGGCTCCCATTTTTGAGCTCATGAAAATGACCTCAAAAATGCCAAAAAAGTGCTTATATAAACTTTTACAAATCAGGTACCCGATTTGTAAAAAATCGGGTACTCAATTTCTAAGCAATCAGGTACCCAATTTTTTAAAACTCGGGTACCCGATTCTTAAAAAGGCAAGTGCCTAATACTTAAGCGGCTCAGGCACCCGATCCGTTTTGAATATCGGGTACCCGATTTTTAAAATTTGTCTCGAGTGCTCGAAGCATAATTTTAGAAATGGGTACCCGATTTTTAAAAAATTGGGTACCTATTTCTGAGAAGTACAATTACGTGGATCTGACTTCTGCAGAATTGCGACCGAACTTCTTACGGTCACCCTTATATAGCTTTTACTAGTTATTTTTATAATTGTTATGCTTATGGACATAAAGCTAGGGAATTTAGGAGACCTATATTTAATAACAATATCTATCAAGGTAGTAATCCTGTAGCTAGTAGACCTATTGGTGAAATTAATATCATAAGAAATGGAGTCAGGTATTATAAATGCAAAAAAAATGAACATATTACAAGAGATTGTAGATTATAGATCAGCTACTTAGGACCTAGATATGGAAGCAATGTGATAGCATGCTAGAATTGTAATAATTTTGGAAAACTAACAAGATTTTCTTAGGATGAAAAACATGAGGATACCATATAACATGAGATCATAGAATGCAATGACACCTAACTTTAGAAGGAATGTAAGTCACAACATGAGAAGGAATGAAATTAACAATGATAGATAGAAAGCGAATCTGAAAGAGCATGCATATAACTTCAATGAAACATTTGTTAAAGCTAAGACACCAACAAGAACACACATATTGGTAGAAAATAAGACAATTGATATATCTAAGAATAAGTTGAAGTCAGTAATAGCTACTCAAAAACTCTTATCAGTATAAGAAATTTATTCATTGTAAGTAAAGGGGAAAAGACATCAAAATAGTATTTAGCCCTCGAGAGATGAAATTAAGACTTGCAAAGTTTAGAGGGAAGCTACAGTTAAGTGCACATGCATTTCTTCTTTTATATGTGAGTGCATGAATATAAAATATTTCTCTTGTTAAAGGAAACAACTTTTTAGTAGTAAGTACTTGCACACTTAACATATAATTGATTTCAATCATATATTATGGTTGCAATCAGTGAGAATAATCAATATTTGATTAAGCATAGAGTTGAGGAGCCTTGAAAAGAAAATTAGAGATCAAAAAATAGTTTAAAGGATTTGTTAAAGAATTTGGTTGTTTCATGTAGAAAGACCTAGTTTACATATTAAAGGTATTGACAACCTTGCACAATTTATTTGTGAAAAGTGGTTGAATTTTTATTCCTATAGAAATAGAAGAATCAATATTGCTAGTGCATGAGCACCTAGATAGGCTAGTGGTAGATCTAGGGCTTCTTAGGTGTTTTGGTTTGTAGTGATACTAGCCACATCACTAGATCAATAAGAAGACTAACTTGTATTGGATTTGAGCAAATAAGCAAATCAAATCCACAAGCCCTTGGATCACCTGCACATAACTATCATAGAGAAGAAAAAGACAAGAAGAGGCAAGGGTTTGGTCTGAAAATAAGACAATTGTATTCTTAGATAAAATATAAATTGTTGTACAATATGATATATAAATACACTAGGAGAGCCTATTTATAAAGGCCTCTAGGAAGCTTCTAGAATGAGGTAGAAAGCACTAGGAGATAAGCATGACAAATCAGCATACATCCACAAAAGGTGGATTATCCTCCACATAGATGAGAGGACACGTATGACAAGGTAGGAACACACTCTTGTGTTGTCAACAAGTCAATATGTAAAGAAATGCTAACTCCTAGATGACAACTAATAAATAAATGCATTTTTCCTAAGTAAACTTAAGTAAAGTGGAAAATATTAATTCACAATAACACCCCCCTTAAGTGCAACTTAGGGGAATGCACTTAAGCTCACAAAAGCTATGATGAAATGCATAATGGGTTTCGACAACTAGGCCATGTTAGGTACCCATGTACAAATGAAAAGAAATAAAACCTCTAAAAATAGAGAAAGAGGGAAAAACTCATGGGAAAAACCCTCCCCCAAAAAGATGTAACTATAAACATGCTAAAAAAAATGAAGGAAGGGAGGCCTCAACAAGACCCCCCAAGGAAAACTTTTGTAATCCAAAGCATAGACTAGTAATGGCTCAAGAGACTCTCTCAAAACCATAAGTACAACTAGCCTCTCCATGAGAAGAGACACCAAAGTCCCCTCAGAATGATGGAGCCCCTATAGAAAGGATTGAACCAAAGAAACTCCAATGTGGAAGAAACAAGGGAACAGAAAGAGGAAACCCCTAAATGAGAGGTGAAACTAGAAGGCCTAATTGATGCTCAAAGGAGAAAACATGAGGATCTTGAAAGGGAATCCCCAAGGTAGGTGTGATGAAATTATCATGAAAGAGGAGATGAATGTCCTCTGTAGAATCCTCAGCAAGTGCACCTAGATGCTTGATTAATGGAGCTAGCGGGTAAGGTAGAGCTGAAGAAGAATCCCACTAAAGAGAAAAGACCTCAAATAGATGTGGTGTGGGAGTCAAATTAGTGATCTTAGGAATAATACAAAGGTTCAAGTATCTTGACCACATCACATGATGCTCTCATGAAATAGAAGAGTTGTGCTTCGACAATGGAGATCGACAACCAAAGTGTGAGAATGTGTAGAAATGGGTGGTATGATCAACTATCCTTGTAGAAATAAGGTGTACTATTTCATGATCCTAAATGAAGAATGAATCTATAGTGAACTCAACTATCTTCCCTAATCCATTATGTGTAATTTGAGAAATTAAGAGAAGGTTTGCAGACAGAGATGGAACATATAATACACCATTGAATATACCATCCTGAATGCCAACTGAACCTTTCCCATAGACTGGTAGGGAAGGGTTATTCCCCTTGAGAATATGAGGAATGGGAGAAACATCAATAATGGAGAAGACACCTTGAGAAGATGTCATATGGTGAGAAGTACCTAAATCCAGTATCTAAGGGACTTGGGAAGGGGATGCAAAGGATGCCCATAATGCATGAACCTATCCAAAATCTAGTGTAGATGTGGAAGAAGATTGAAAGGTAGATCCCCATGAGGTAGAAGAGGATGGGGAGGAAATAGTGCTCTTCTGAAGAAGAGCTTACAAATCTACAATTTACTTCTCATAGCCATCAAATCTCTTTTGACAAAAAATGTGCCTCATCATGAGATCCTTTCAGACAATAGGAATATGTAGGAGTCTTAGTCTTCTTTTTCTCTTTCTTAGGTGAAGAGGATGGACCAATAGAGTTCTAATAAGAGGAATCATATATTTGCTTCAGCTTTTGCTCTTGTGTATCCTTGGCAAGCAATGCCTATGACAGTGATTTATAAGTGAATCTGTCTACATGAGCTTGGACTGCTCATGAGTTAACCTATCACAAAATATCTCAAAAGAAAGCATCTGATGTTTGTTACCAAAGGCATCCATAGTGGAGTAGAAAGTGGAAGAAAAAATATGATACTATCCTCACAACCTTGAGAGTATCAAAAAATACACTCAGTATCTTTTTTTTTTCGTTCATCCCTGCAAAACTATATGTAGAGATTTAAACTTCATCAAGAAGTCTTTAATGGTGGGGAAGTCAATAGGTGTCAAAGAAGTCAACTCTAAATTAAGCTGTAGTGCCCATAACTCATTCATTGTGCCAAACAAGTTGTGAAACTTGGTCCAAATATCCTGAGGAGTGATCAAACCATCCAAGTGAAACAAGAGACTATCTGAGATATTCAGTGCAATCAATCCCATGGTTTCATCCATTTTGTTTCTGTGCTAAAGAACCTCAAAAGGGTGCTAAAAAATAGGTTGGTTCTCATCCAAACATGACCATAAACCTCATGACATGGGAAGCCTAGTCATTTGTACTTTCCAAGTGTGATAGTTGTGCAACATTAGTCAAGTCACAAAAGGATCCAACATTGAGAGAAGAAGATAGAAGTAGAAGGGTCTATTCTGAAGTAAATTATAGAAAAGAAAATACTCCCCCCCACAATGTAAAAATACATCCCTCAAATACCAAAGAAAAAACTATAGAAAGCACAAAAACTAAGAAAAGAACCTAGATTCTAGATGTAGAGAGGGAGGAAACTGAAGCCTCTACCTCAACACCAAAAATAGGAGCTCAGTATTACTCCAAACTGATTTTAGATCTAGAAAGTAGATAATAAATCATGCACTTTAAAATAAATAGCATTGAAATATGTGTCCAAATGAGCCTGAATGAAGCCTTTGAAGTTGCAAAAAAGGGGATTTTTGAGTGGCACCAAAATTCAGGAATAGAGATGTCAAACTTCTTGCACCAATGTGAAGATCACAAAATTCTATCCCAAAACAAAAAAAAATTGCTCGAAAAAATGAGTCTGTATGAGGGAGATATCGTTGTTTGAAAATCACCTCTATAGTTATTTTTTATGAATTGCCACCATCACACCTCCAAAAAATAAAGAAAAAAGGTCAAAAAATGTTAGATCTATTATGTCAAACCCTCTTTCTCCTTTTTCTCCAAATACTAAACAAGCTACAATAGATCTGGCTCTGATACCATCTTGGATTTGAGAAAATATGCAAATCAAATCCACAAGCCCTTGAATCACTTATACGTAGAAAACCTATATCATAGAGAAGAAAAACACAAGAAGAGGCAAGGGTTTGGTTTGAAAATAAGACAATTGTATTCTTAGATAAAATATAAACTATTGTACAATATGATATATAGATAACTAGGAGAGCCTATTTATAAAGGCCTCTAGGAAGCTTCTACAATGAGGTAGAAAGCACTAGGAGATAAGCATGAAAACTCAACATATGTCCATAAAAGGTGGATTATCCTCCACGTAGGTGAGAGTATAAGTATGACAAGGTAGGAACAAACTCCTGTATTGTCAACAAGTCAATACATAAAAGTATGCTAACTCCTAGATGACAACTAATAAATAAATGCATTTATCCTAAGTAAACTTAAGTAAAGTTTAAATAATAATAATTTACACTAACAACTTGGTCCTATGTTGTGGATAGGTAGGTTGGAAGAGCCCAAAATGGTCATGTTGCTCCTAGTTGTTGAAAATTGCTCAATTGGCTTGATAGATAATTTTTGGGTTTTGGGGGTTAAATAGGTGAAGTAAGAGTTTGAAGGGCCGTATTAGGTGTTTAGTAACCATTGAAGTCCTTTGGCATAGTTTGGTATTAGTTGGAGCATTTGAGAAGTAGATGCTCAAAATTGGAAAAATTGCTCAATCTTGACAATTTTCTCACAAAATGAGCAACTTTTTAGTTAGAGCTTTTCAATTGTCTGAAATAGTTGGGAGCACTCTTGGGGAGCCTTTATAAGGTCATTTCTAACCTTTTCAATCAGTTGGAGAAAAGTGGATTTAATATTGTACAGACTGAGCAAGAAACATTTCAATAATAGTTTTGTGTTTTTGGTGATATTAGCATGTAAATGGATTAGTTCTGCATATTTTTGTGTTGGAATAGTTAGGGTGGATTATTTCAAGGTTCTATATAGTTCAAGTTTTTTATTTATCAAGTTTTGAGTGCTTAGAATAATTATCTTGTTTTACACTAGCCTATTGTCCTAAGACAATCTATTTGGACAAATGGGGTCATAGGTCCATTTCCCATTGTAGGTATAGTACAGTCTCTTAGGATTCTGAACTTGACTCCATGTACATTCTATATAGTGGAGATGGAGCCCTACATTTCTAAGGAGCCATTATTGAATTGATGCCCTAGGGAAGTCATAACAACTTGGTTAGGGATCACAATCTATTGCAGAGCTAATAGGAGTGGTTGAATGTATGTATACATCTTGACTTGAGCATGGAAGGTATTGAAGGAGTGAGTAATGAAGCCCCAAGTCAAATGAGAGTCTATGGGAAGAGTTTCATGGTGAGTAATTGCTTCTTATGTGTAGACAACTACTAAAGCCCTTGAAACCCTTGAATTTAGGCTAAATTTGTGTTTGTATAGTACAAAAAATTTGGAAACCCTAGACCCCCAAAATATCTAAGAAATCTGAAAAGGATATCTAGAATGGTTAAATTTTTTGGCCATTGTTAAGGAGTTTTTCAAGATATCTTGATTTTAGTGCATTTGGAGGGCTAACCCTTGTAGCCTTTTTATAAGCATTTAGGTGCAATTTTGCTTCAAAGTTGGGACTTGATTAGGGTATCGGTATTAATTTTAGTTGTGGATCTTGAGGGAAGTCTAAAGAGCCCCTAGGAATCCAATCATCCCTTTGGAAATCATTTTCAGGCTTAGGGTTACTTATGTGGTTGAAGAGCTAGAAGTAGATTATTTTATCTTGTTGATGTGTACCAATTGAAGAGTTAGGATCTATCGTATAGAGTCCTAAGGAGCCTAGGGTGGGTAGGAACCCTAGTTGGTCAAGTGTATGATCTAAGAGACCCTAAGAGAGAGCTTGGGGAAGAAGCAATATTTTTTGTCACATCAAAGTGGTATTAGAGTTGGTTAAAGATTTGGGAAAATGTGGTGTATGTTTGTAGTGACTAGGGAATTAGTAGGTGAAACTAGTATGGTGACTAATGTAGAACTAGCCAAGGAAGTTGATGAAAAGAGTGAGAAGAATAGGCTCCTTTAAGTAGACTTGGAAGTGGTGAAGACAAAATTAGAGGAAGTTTCTGATGCAACAAAAAGGAAGGAAGAAGAAGATAATGGAAAGGGTAAGGAGGTAATAGAGGAGGATGTTGTACCTAAACCTAACCCTGTCTTGAATGAATATCCATTTTTGAAGGTTATCAAATCCCTAGGAGGAAAAGCTTTGGAAGGTGTGCCACTTTTTAATGGAAAGATAGAAATAGATGTAGTTATGGATTGGATAGATGGCACGGAGAACCATTTTGAGTGTGAAGGGGTATTAAAGGCACAAAAGGTTAAGGTGGCTAAGTCAAGGCTCAAAGGTTCAACATTGAGCTAGTGGAAATACATACAAGATGAGAGAGTCAACATGGGCAAGACTTCTATAGGTAATTGGAAAGCTATGGTTACCATAGTGAAGGAGAACTTCCTACTTGAAGACTTTAAGATCCAATTCCACAAAAGAAGACAAGGACTAAACAAAAAATACTTATATGTAAACTCTTATACAAAGGAATTCTAGAGGCTATGTATGAGATCCAAAAAGCAAGAAGAAGAGCCAATAAAGGTGGCTAGATATTTAAGTGGGTTGAAATGGAATATACAAGTGGAGCTTAATTTGTGAGCACCTACCACTATCTGAAGGTGCCATCAACTAGCTCTAAAGGTAGAGGAAAAGAAAAAAAGGAAAGGGGATTCCAACTTCAAAGATAGAGGCAAGGGAAGAATTTAGAGAAGATAGAGAGGAAGGTAGATGTAATGAGCAGTAGAATCAAAGTGAGAACAAGCCTAAAGAGAAAACTGGTGACAACTCCTCAAAAGGTGGTTATAATAGAGGGAGAGGCAATCAAGGAGGTTCAAATAGAGGAAGATAATTAGGTATAAAAAACTCATACTTTCCAAGTATCAAATTTTATAACTGTGGTTAATTGGGACATCCAACTTATAGATGCCCAGAGAAGCCTTCTTCCTCAAACCAAGATAAAAGGGTGGCATATGCTAAAGAAGACAATTAAAATTGTAAGGATACATATGTAGATCACATTGAGTCTAAAAAAGTTGAGAAAATAATGCACAAGAGGGCACTAATCAAACAACCAACTCCTGATGAACCTAGGCATAGAAGGGCCTTATTTAGGATAAAATGCAAAATCCTAGGGAAATTGTGCAAAGTGGTGGTGGATTGAGGGTCCACTTATAATTTGATATTAGAGGAGGTTGTTGCTAATTTGAAACTGAAGAATATTCCCCATGAAAAACCCTACAAGTTCACTTGGCTTAACAAAGGGCAAAGCATTTTAGTTAACGAGCAAGCTTGGGTGGATTTTTCTAAAGCTGGGTACAAGGATAGATTGTTGTGTGACATTTTTCCCATGGATAATTGCCATCTTTTTCTAGGTAGACCTTGGAAATTTGACAGGGAGGTTTTGTATGATGGCAGGGCTAATAACATAACCTTCAAAAAGTGAGGTAAGACCTTTAAAATTTAATCTTTGTTGGAAGGGGAGGAATCATAGTCTGAGGTGCCTAGTGTACTATTTTGTATTGGAAAAGAATTAGTTAAAGATCTTAAAGATGAGGAATGTAAGGGTTATGTAGTAGTGCTAAAGTGTGAAGAAAAAGAAAATGTAGTCAAGGAACCATTGCCTAAAGAAGTGCAGGAGTTGCTTGATAAATACAAAGACATAGTGAGTGATGGGCCTCCTACTACACTACCTCCTAGAAGGGTTATAAGTTAAAAATTTGACTTTGTCCTAGATGCATCCCTACCTAAAAAAGAAAGCATGCAAAATCACTCAAAATTAGAACCTATAAGTGGTAAGGAAAGTACAAGAATTAATTGACCAAGGTCTTATACAAAAGAGAATAAACCCATGTTGCTTTCCCTGTTGTGTTGGTATCTAAGAAAGGGGGAAATGGAGATTGTGCATAGACTCAAGGGGCATTAATAGGATTGCAATCAAGTATAAGTTCCCCATACCTAGGATTGAGGATCTCATGGATTTCCTTGGAGGAGCTAAGTATTTCACTAAATTGGATATGAATAGTGGATACCACCAAATCAGGATAAATGAAGGAGATGAATGGAAGACAACATTTAAGGCTACTATTGGTCTTTATGAATGGCTTGGGATGCCCTTTGGTCTTTCCAATGCTCCTAGAACATTGATGAGGCCCATGAATGAAGTGCTTAAGGAATTTATAGGTAGATTTGTGGTTGTGTATTTGGATGATATACTCATTTTCAACAAGACTAAGGAAGAACACATCAAGCATGTGGAAGAAGTATTGCAGAGGTTGCCTGAAGAGAAGCTTCCCGTCAATCTTGAGAAGTGTGTCTTCTTCAAGAAAGAACTTGTGTACCTAGGATTTTTGGTGTCCCAAGGAACATTGAAAATGGATCAAGAAAATGTTGCTGCAATCCTCAATTGGAAAACACCCACCACATCTAGTGAGGTAAGAAGTTTTCACAGACTATCCCAATTCTATAGGAAATTCATTATGAATTTGATTGATATTTGTGCACCTTTTCTTGATACTAAAAAGGGTGGAGTCAAGTCTAACTTTAAGTGGACTTTATAAGTTGAGAAGTCATTTGACATGTTGAAGAAACAAGTAGCTACTCAACCTATCCTACAATTGTCTAGTTTTGAAAAACTATTCACCCTAGAATGTGATGCAAGTGGCTTAACAATAGGTGGGGCTTTGAGTCAAGAAGGTAGGCCAATAGCCCTATACATTGAGAAACTTAATGAGGCTAAGAAGAAGTATTCATCCTATGACCTAAAGCTCTATGCCTTAGTATAATGTCTAAGGAAGTGGAGACAATATTTGTTTCCCAAAGAATTTGTTGTGTTTACAGATAATCAAGCTCTCAGCTACATCAACACTCAAGATAAGTTGAGCAACAAACATTTGAAGTGAATGGAGTATTTTTTAGGCATTCACCTTCACAATCAAGCACAAGAAGGGGCAATTGAACAAAGTGGAAGATGCACTAAGTAAAAGGGTCATAACAATTCAAGAGATTCAGCTCCATAGAATTGGGATAGAGATTTTTAAGAACCTCTACAAGGAACATGAGGACTTTGCTGAAGCCTACAAGGTATGCATTAATTTTGAGAATCATTCTCATAGAAACTTTTTAGAGTATATTTTACAAAATGGATTTCTCTTCAAGGGTAACTAGTTGTGTGTACCAAGGGGCTCAATAAGAGAGAACCTAATAGAGGAGAAAAAAAATGGTAGCCTAAGTAGACACTTTGGTGTGAGAAAAACCATAGAACTAGTGCAAAGGTTCTATTATTGGCCCAAACTAGGAAATGATGTGACTAAGTATGTGGAGCAGTGTATAGTATGCATGAAAACCAAAGGAGGAATGAGCAAGGAAGTTCTTTATCAATATTTACTAGTTCCAAACAGGCCATGGGATTGTGTATGTATGGAATTTATTGTAGGTTTTCCCAAGACCAAGAAAGGGTATGATAGAATTTATGTTGCTGATAGATTCAATAAAATGGGGAATTTCATCCCATGTAGGAAAACTAATGATTCAAGTCATATTGCCCATCTATTTTTCATAGAGGTTGTGAGGATTCATGAAATTACATTAGGCATAGTGTCAGATAGGGCTATGAAATTCATGAGCCACTTTTGGAAAACTTTGTGGAGAAAGCTTGGCACAAACATGTCTTTTGGTTCAGCTTACCATTACCAAACTGATAGTAAAATTTAAATCATTAATAGGACCATATGTAACCTTCTAAGTTTCCTAACTAAAGAATGTGGTCAAACTTGGGATGTTATCATTTCAAAAGTAGAATATGCCTATAATGATAGCAAAAATAGGACTATTGGCAAGAGTGCTTTTGAGATTGTTTATGGAATGCATCCAAGGGGTTTATGTGGATTGAGAAATTTTGAAGACATGGATTAGAGAAGTGGTCAAGCTAAAGACTTTGTTCAAATCATGAAGGAGATTTAGGAGCAAGTCAAGAAGACAATCCATGCTAACACTCAAAAACTAAAAGCCAAAGTGGATGAAAAGGGAAGAGATGTTTAGTTTTTTGTTGGTGACTATGTTATGGTCCATTTACATAGATAAAGTCTACAAAAAGGTTTGCATATCGAGCTACAAATGAAGAGGGTGGGGCCTTGAAAAATCGTGGCAAGAGAAAATGCCTATAAGGTATATTTACCATTAGATCTAGTTATATCCCCTATTTTTAATGTGAAAGACTTGGTGGAATTAAAAGGCACATTACCTTATACTAGTCTAGGTGTTCAAGATGACATTGCACCTACTGCAACACCTAGTGTGAGCAAGTTAGAGACATAGAAGGTATTAGATTCAAGAGTGAAGAAGTCTATAGGGAATAAGGTGTATATGGAGCAACTCATCAAATGAAAGAGAGATAAAAATTTAGAGGCTACTTGGGTTGTTGAGACAGAGTTCAAGAAGGTTGGCATTCCCCTGGACATGTTGTCATCAGGTACAACTTAGTTTTTTTGATGGGAGAGTATGGTGGATGAGCACCTAGGTAGGCTAGCGGTAGACCTAGGGCTTCTTAGGTGTTTTGGCTTGTAGTGATTCTAGATACATTGCTAGAAAAATAAGAGGACTAACTTGGTCCTAAGGTGTGGATAGGTAGGTTGGAAAAGCCCAAAATGGTCATGTTGCTCCTAGTTGCTCAAAATTGTTCATTTGGCTTAATAGAGCATTTTTGGGGTTTGGGGATTGAATAGGTGAATTAAGGGTTTGAAAGGCCTTATTATGTGTTTAGTAACCATTTAAAGCATTTTTCATAGTTTGATATTAGTTGGAGCAACTTTGAGAAGTAGATGCTCTAAATTGCAAAAGTTGTCATTGACAACTTTTTGACAAATTTCTTGCAAAATGAGCAACTTTTTTGTTAGAGATTTTCAACCATCTAAAACCTTTGGGAGAACTCTTAGGGAGCCTTTATAAGTTCATTTACAACCTTTTCAATCGGTTGGAGAAAAGTGGATTTAATATTGTATGGACTAAGCAAGCAACATTTGAATAATAGTTTTGTGTTTTTGGTGTTATTGGCATGTAAATAGATTAGTTTTCCATATTTTTTTGTTGGAGTAGTTAGGGTGGAATTTTTCAAGGCTTTTTATAGTTCAAGTTTTTTTTTATTAAGTTTTGAGTGTGTATAATAATTATCTTGTTTTATGCTTATTTGCTGTCTTGAGATAGATTGTTTGGACAAATGGGGTCATATGGCCAATTCCCACCATAGGTACAATATGGTCTCTTGGGATCTGTAACTTGATTCCATCCAAATTCTATACAGTGGAGATGGGGCCCTGAAATACTAAGGAGCCATTATTGAAGTGATGCTATAGTCAAGTCATAAAACCTTGGTTAGGGATCACATGCTATTATAGAGTTGATAGGAGTGGTTGAATGTATGGATACTTCAACCTAAGCATGGAAGGTGTTAAAGGAGTGAGTAATGAATCCCCATGTCAAATGAGAGTCTATAGGAAGAGTTTCATGGTGAGAAATGGCTTCCTATGTGCATACAACGAGTAAAACCCTTTAAACCCTTAAATTTAGGCTAAATTTGTGCCTGCATAGTACAAATAGTTTGGAAACCCTAGAACCCAAAAATATTTAAGAAATATAAAAAGGGTATCTAGAATGGTTACTTTTTTGGCCATTGTTAATTATTTTTTCAAGATATTTTTATTTTAGTGCATTTGGAGGGCTAACCCTTGTAGCCTTTTTACAAGCATTTAGGTGCAATTTTGCTCGGTATCAGTATTAATTTTGGTTGTCAATCTTGAGGAAAGTCTAAAGAGTCCCTAAGAATCCAATCATCCTTTTGGAAGTCATTTTCAAGCTTGGGGTTACTTATGTGGTTGAAGAGCTAGATGTAGATTAATTGTAACAGATTTCCACAATCCATAAAATTCTGTATTCGCTTCTGAGTGTGATTGTGTATGTTTTTTTTGTAGATTGTTTGATCTCGTTGATGTGTACCAATTGAAGAGTTAGGATCTATTGTATAGAGTACTACGGAGCCTATGGTGGGTAGGAACCATATTTGGTCAAGTGCATGACCTAAGAGACCCTAAGAGAGAGCTTGGGGAAGAAGCAAGATTGGTTGTCATATCAGTTGCATAATGTTGTAAAAGTTCCAAGACCTAAATTGAAGATAATCCCTATGCCACTTGTTGAAGATGAACCTAACACCATATTTTCTTGAATTCTCAATGCAATCTTGTATTTGGAAGATATTAGGAGTTCTATATAGTGTAATTTTGATATTATAGGTGAGAACAATTTTTTTGATAAATTTGATAAGATATACAAACATGACATGTCATTAAAAAAAGGGTTTGAACACTCAGGTTGAAATGATGTGATGAAGTACATATTTTACTATGAGTTTGATAATGAGGACTAGAGTAAAATAATTATGAGAAAAATTCATGATGAAAATTTTTGGTTGGGTCATAATTTAATAGAAATTCGAGTAGAATTGACTCATGAGGTAACTAGATTATGCAATCAAGGATCAATTCCACTTAAGGAAAGGAACATTAAGAAGATTTTAATTGATAATAGCAAGTCAACCTATAAAGGAAATGGTGAGTCCAAAAATATGTTAGAATTGGAGATGCTTATTTCAAGATGCTAAATTGATGGAAGATGAATATATTGAAAGTTACTGTGGTAGAAAAGTAGAGATTGTTATAGGAATTCATAATTATAGAGGAGAGAAATATGAAGATGAAGTTTTATGGAAGATATTGAAGACTTTGGCACCTGCATACATACAAACAACACGCATGATTGAACAAGTTATTACCTTAATAACTGATTTTACAAGAGAGAATCTTTTTGGGAGACTATAGTCAGCAGAAATGAGGGTGAGATAAAGTCAAGAATTTCCTAGAGTAGAAACTTCTTTTGATGTATTAAGTGTTCAACCTGTGTTGACAAGGAGTGCTAATACAAATGGAGATTATACAAGTAGTAACTAATCAAAGAGTTAATAATATGTTTGATTGAGGGAAAGACTTCGTATGGAAAATGTGCTCCACCATAAAATTATATTGGCTATATCACATAAGCACTAAAGGGGGAATAAGCAAAGTTGAGTAATATTGTGAATGAGCCCCATTTACCCAATGTGTAGATTGAAGGCTTAGAGATTAAAAGTGGGAAAATAAGTGATGATATTAGTCTGATTGAGCTGAGAAGGGAAACAATAGTAAGGATATTTTCATTGTTGAATGAACACCTCACTCTAAAAATTACTCATATTCAAAAGAAATTGGATGAATGACTTAAAGCTAAGGCATCATATGAGAAGTTTGTATATTTAGATTTGAGTGAAGTTGAGTTAGTATCCTATGGACTATATGACCTAATCAGTGTATCAGAGGCAGTCCAAGACACATGGGATAAAGAATTCATAAATTTGAAGAATTTTTTTCTGATTATATATCACACCTATCAAATTAGTCACCTTGAAATTCCACAAGGTAGAATTTCAAATTTTGACTTTTATGTACTTTTTTACTCACCTTTGTTATTCATATCAAAGTGGGAGTATATTGAATAGAAATTGTATGTAAGTATGAGGAGGTATAAGGTAGAATATAGAATAAGGCTCGGAGTATGCAAAATATGACATATCATAGGAATGTTAAACAATTAAAAAAATTGTATGCCCATGTGATGAACTTCCCAATTTTTTAATTTTGGTACTTAGCAAATAGTTATGATTCGATCAATGCCAAAGGGGGAGATTGTTGGAAATTTGGCTAAGAGATGAATATAGAAATAAACCAAACTTTCCATTTATGGAAACATATAATCTATATTAAGTAATCAAGTTGTAAGCATAAAGTTTTGGTTTGAAGAGTTAGAAAATTGTCTAAGTGCAGTTACAATGAATGAGGTTCATTGAGAGAAAGTTTGCACATGCACACTTGAGGGAAGATGGAAAAGGGTATAAAGATCATACATACATCTTAAAGAGCATGTCATTCTGAGATGTACATACATAGTTATTAAATTTTTATTATTTGTATTCACATGTGCATGAAGATCAAAGTAGAGGCAAGGAAAATAATTACTTAACTAATTAGGGATGACATCCTAGATACTAATCCTAACTTAGCAAAATTCAATTTTGTATTTTGGGAAATGTGAGAAGACTTAAAGATTGATAGGACATAACATATGGGTATATAGGAAAGGTATGTATATATGAAGTTGTGTGATATCTTTGGACATTTAAAAGTACTTGATAAATGCTGAAAAATCTATGTTAGAGTGGAGAAAAGATAATTTATGCAAATTTGTGTACATAGAGCTAGACAAGAAAAATAAGATATTGAAGATATTGGCATTGTTAAGAGGTTTTTATATCTATACCTTTTGTATACAGAATATATCATTATATATGCATTTTAACCAATGGTCTCATCTTGCTACTTTTGTAACCGTAATACCAACTCCCAATAGGGTTAAGGCTTCTAAAAAGGCCTAGTCCTTTAAAAAGGAAAAAGATACTATATATGTGTAATAGACTCCTAACAAGGTCAATATCATTCACAATATACTTTTGATAAGTGGATCATTTTGTGGGTACCATCCCACCAGGGTTTTCCCTTGGAAAAGGTACAAATTATCTAAAGAGGATGATTCTAAGGAGGTGATGTGGATCTCATCGTATTGTTATTATAAATGTAATGCGGCTTTCATTATACAAACCACTCCAAATTTATG
This sequence comes from Cupressus sempervirens, assembly GCA_028749045.1. Lineage (NCBI taxonomy): Eukaryota > Viridiplantae > Streptophyta > Pinopsida > Cupressales > Cupressaceae > Cupressus > Cupressus sempervirens. Next base: position 891,695,771 of record CM053783.1, read on the forward strand.
TACACAAATGGTCAAGATCCATTGTCTATAATACTAGACTATATGATCCAATTAAATGAGCAAGATTTAAATTCATGGTCCATGGATAAGAATATAATCCAAGAAACATTCACCAATGATTCATAAGATGGTGGATAGAAAATAGTTTAAGAAGTTGGTGAAGGTTCCAATCCCTAAGATAAAGGAAACATTAGTAACATCAATTATGAAGGAGATCCTTTAAGTGAACAATGGTAATCAATAGATGAGGATTCTTAACCTCCTTGTAAAGCCAAGTTAAAAGAAGCAAAAGGAAAGTCCATTCTAGTTGATAGTTATCTAGACCATGGATTAGTATTTAAGAAGATCCTTTCATTTGAAAGGGATACCTTGTTAGGGGATTCTTTAAATGATACCTCAAAGAAGGATGTACCCACCATTTGGGTCAAGTCTTAGTCTAAATAATTAACTACAAAGAAACATGAAATGTCCCTTTATCTGATTTACATGATATTTCAAGCCTCAAATCAGATATTTAAAATCAAACAACCAATATTTCAAAGATCCACCAATTTCTCAATAAACCCCAAATCGGGTATGCCAGAAATAGTGCCAAAAGCTTCACAGCTTCACCTATTATTAATAAGTCTGAAAGTGGAAATTTTTATATAAATTTGAGCAGAATAATAGCCTATAAAATGAAATTTTCAGATCTATATAACATGCACACAATAGATCCCAAATGGAGGACAAAAATAATGCTCATCGGGCTCCCGAAAATAGCATAAAATAGCCCGAAATCACCACAAAAACTTAGTAATCTATCACAGAAGTATAATCATATAAAAATACATATATTAAGCTCTATTTTAACATTTAAAAGTCTGATATACAGAAGCAACCCAAACTGATATAAAATACTCAACCGGAAACACCAAACTCTTACAAAAAATACATCCGAAAACTCACAAATCTGAACTGTTCAGCACAAAGGAAAACTCTGCATGAGAATGCACATAGAATGGCTTCAAAATCCCATCCTTAGCCTTCCTAGAAACCTGCAAACTCCCATTCTTGGGTCTCCTTCTTCACAGGTTTGGCAGCCTCTAAAGAACAACAAAGCAATTCGCAAAAATCAAGTTATGGAATGAGCCCAAAATGCCTCCAAACCCCTTAAAAGAGGGCATAACCATAACTCACGTCCAAGAGGGGTTAATAAAACATATTTTAATAATAATTTTCATTTATTAGTCCATTAGCTTCCAAAGATTATCCCCCTTTTCTGAAACTTCACCTTTTTGGGCTTGCTTGCCTTAGCAAAGATTATTATTTTTAATTATTTGAAAAGGGGACATGACAAGTCCTCCCCTTCCAAATATTGCTTGTCCTCAAGAAATGGCTGAAAAATAGACCAATCAATCCACCTGGATCCCAAATGTAGTCATGAACTATACTATTGTCAATTAACATAGGCTCTTGCAATATCCTCCACAGTATAACCAAGAGGAATCCATAATCAAATTGACAATTACTGCTCAACCAAACTCCAAAGTCACAACTTCCACAATCAAAAACCTATGAGACACAAACTCTTAGAACATCAAAACTCAAGTAAAGTGGACAAATCAAATTGCCAACATAGTAAATACCATCAACGCATCCCACTGGCCTATTCGGAATGTACAATCCAACTCTGCAACACTGGTGAATGCTCCCGAATGAAACTGTACCAAGTATGGAGAATCCACACACTGTACAACTCCTGCAGTCAACACAACTCTACAGATCACCAGCCACTATCTCATAACCATAACTCCCATGCACCCCTGATGGTGAAAAGCCATCACAAGATAAATAGCAAGAAATGGAACCCAAACCAAGTTTGTCTGCCATCAACTCCTCAGCACAAGGATCAAATGCTAACTGATGTACATACCCTAAAATATAATGTTGATAAAAAAAATCAACCTCAGTCAACAGCTCACCATGAACAAGTGATACAACCCACTGTGACTGATCACCAGCTAAGTCAGGAGATGTCATAGCCAAAGGAGTAGAATCAATGACAACACTCACTAAAGCATCACTCCAAAACTCTTGCTCTAAGTCATGTATTATCAAGCTGTCAACTGCAAAACCTATCACCATGTCATGCCCATCACAACTCTCATCTCGAGGCATCAAACTATCCCATAACTGATGATAAGCACTAGGAACCAAAGTACATCTCTGTATCATCATCTCATCAACATGGTCATCAAAGGTGAATTGATGAGCATACCTCACAATATAATGTCGATAGAATGCGCCAATCTCAGTCAGTGGCTCAGACTGCAATCCAGATGTAACTAACTGCAATTGATCACTAACCAAGTTGGAACTGACTACTACCTCTGAAGACATCACCAAGGGAGTAGTATTACTAGTAGGAACCATGCCAACTGTTGGCTCACCAACATCACACATGGTCTTTGATACATCATCTCTAGTCTTTGTGCCATTACTACTAGAGGTCACCACCATGTCAGGCATACCACAACAATCTGTTGCAGCACCCAACTCAACTAAACCTGACTCTAGTGGGGACAAACTCGATATGCCAATGTTAGTATCAAGGATGGATGCATCCCCATCTCCACTGTCTTTGAAAATCTTGACCATGGACATCCTCGGATCACCAGACACCATAGCTTGTGACTGTATAAAATTTCGTAAAGATTGTAGTTGCTCTAACTCCATGGTCACCTTAGCCAAATGAAACTGTGACTCCTTGAAAGCTAACTGTGTACTCTCAAGAATCTCAGAAGTCACCTCAAGCTACTGAGTAAGCTCACTCACCTCATCTTCCTTGGCCAACAATGCATCGTATGTTGTACTGCCCCACTCCATAAGATAATCTCTATTAGCTACCAACTGCATATAATCCTGTCTCAGAATCTGGATAGCCTCCCATAAAGAGTGGAACTCTGTCAAGGAAAGATAACTGCCTCCCTGCTCATCACTAGTAGGAGAACCCCATCCATAAATTGCTAACAACTGATGAGCAGCATCAAAACGCTGGCAAGCAATAGCAATGTCTCGCTCACTAACTCTCAACTGATTAGACACATGATGGCACTAGCTACACTGTCTCCTACAAACCTCCTCTGATGTACTGTCTAAAGGAGTATCCTCAAAGTTACTAGTCTCTAGAGTATTACCATCCATATCCTGTGAATCAACTCCAAAGCTCATATCAACATATGGAGTATCAAAAACTGTAGCACTGATGTCTAACTCCTTTGTACCAAAAGAAACTGCCAAGGAAACTAAGTCTTCAAAACTACCCACTGCATCCTCCTGGATGTCATCAATGCCAATATGATCCTGGGACTCATCTGTACACACTGCCAAATATGAAAGATCATCAACACATTTCAGCAAGTATGGTCGACTGGATATATGAACAAAGCCCAACATCAATGTATAAAAACTAATACCAGCATCAGACAAGCTGCTGGCACAAGAAAAGACAACACCATGCAATCTGCTAATCAAATCCATGATAGCACCCAAACAAACACTACTACCAAAAAGTGTTAAAGATCTCTAGTCAACTGAATCCCAAACGCCAATATAACAATCTCAAGTCCATATCTGTAAACTAGAATCAGCTGGTAACTCAATAAAATTCCTCACTTGAGTAATATGACCAATACCAACTAACTCCACATACCTATCATGATGAGATAATGAAGTCACAATACTATCTTTGTCCACTTTCAATCGGCAAGACAAATCATGTGAAGTACTACCAGCTTCAACCTCATGTGTCGAAGCATCTAACTGTGCCTAGTAGTCTTTCTCAGCAAAGTCATGAATGCTGAATGTATGCTAATCTCTATGAGGTATCTCACCATCATGCACAACAAAATCCTCATAATCATCATTTGAACCCACTACGATGTAGTCACTACCTGTTGTAACTATACCATCCTGAATACCTGTGACATCACCCTTTGACGACTTGTATACAATTGTCTCAATTTGAGTATCAAGTTGACCATTACTATCAATCTACATAATATCCTTTCTCACTACCTCTTATGGCAGCGTAGAATTTGAGACCTCACCCTGGCTATAAGCTAGTTTCTCAAACTCCTCATGCAAGTTCTTGGTAATTGTGTCATCTGCCTTGTGAGAAAATTTGCCAAATAGAAATTCAGTCAACTTATCCACCTTAGCTGGGTCAGACAACATGTCATTCATTATACAGTGGTGCTCAACCAACTATTCAGACATGTCATGGCTTATTTTTCTAAGTTTATCTCGAATGTCTAAATAACCATCCTTTCTACTATTCTGACTCTGGATATCAATTGTCCAAGATCGTGTCCTCTGAGACTCTGTACTATACCTGTCCATTCTGGATAAAGTAGAGTGTAACCCCAATAGGTCATAACTTCTTCAAACACCAAGAACTAACATGCAATTGATTAGAAGTAGCATGCAACCATATATTTTGACATGCAGTTGATTAGAAGCAACATGCAACCACCAAATTCACCAAGAACTAACATGCAAATGATTAGAAGTAGCATGCAACCATAGATTTTGACATGCAACTAATTAGAAGCAACATGCAACCACCAAATTCACCAAGAACTAACATGCAAATGATTAGATGTAGCATGCAACCATAAATTTTGACATGCAAGATTTGGGTAGTTGTCAAAACTAACATGCAAACTTCTACAAACCCTTAGGCTGGCAAGATCATAGCTCTGATACCACTGAAATTTCCCTTTCTTTGATTTACATGATATTTCAAGCCTCAAATCAGATCTTTAAAATCAAACAACCAATATTTCAAAGATCCACCAATTTCTCAAAAAACCCCAAATCAGGTATGCCAAAAATAGTGCCAAAAGCTTTACAGCTTCACCTATTATTAATAAATCTGAAAGTGGACATTTTTACAAAAATTTGAGCAACATAACAGCCTATAAAATGAGATTTTCAGATCTGTATAACATGCACACAATAGCTCCCAAACGGAGGACAAAAACAATGCTCATCGGGCTCCCGAAAATCGCATAAAATAGCCCGAAATCACCACAAAAAATTAGTAATCTATCACAAAAGTATAATCATATCCAAATACATATATTCAGCTCTATTTTAACATTTAAAAGTCTGATATACAACAGCAACCCAAACTGATATGAAATACTCAACCGAAAACACCAAACTCTTACAAAAAAATACATCCGAAAACACACAAATCTGCATTGTTCAGCACAAAGGAAAAATCTGCATGAGAATGCACATGGAATGGCTTCAAAATCCCATCCTTAGCCTTCCTAGAAACCTACAAACTCCTGTTCTTAGGTCTCCTTCTTCACAGGTTTGGCAGCCTCTGAAGAACAACAAAGCAATGTGCAAAAATCAAGTTCTAGAATGAGCCCAAAATACCTCCAAACCCCTTAAAAGAGGGCATAACCATAACTCACGTCCAAGAGGGGTTAATAAAACATATTTTAATAATAATTTTTATTTATTAGTCCATTAGCTTCCAAAGATTATCCCCTTTTTCCGAAACTTCACCTTTTTGGGCTTGCCTGCCTTAGCAAAGATTATTATTTTTAATTATTTGAAAAGGGGACATGACAAAACACCAAGTATGAAAGTTAAGATTTGATAGCTCTAAACATATGAAAGGAGAAGCAGTCAGATTTGTGACAATTAATCCTTGCAATATGTCCTTTAATTATACATATAGATTGTAATTTGTGTACTAAAAATGAAACAAACTATGATGCACTAGTTCATGAAAATCATATGGAAAATGAAAATAAAATGAAATCCTTGTTACTACAAGGTAACTCTCAGTTGGTCATCAAGAATAACTATAGCCAATTATCTTGTAAGGGTAAAAGGTTGATATCTTACAAGAACTGTATTTGGAATTTGATTCAAGATTCTAAGGAATTCAATATCAAGACTATTCTAGGGAGAAATAATGTGGCTACAGATGCACTTGCAATGTTAGCTAGTAATTTTTTTTTAAAATTCTACTATTAGGTCCCAATTGGGTTATGGTTTCCATTGTTCTTGTATCTATTTTATTGGCATGCATTCTAGTCCCTACAAAACTAGTTTTTCCCTTTAATAAAAATAAATCGTTTATAATGGATTAAAATATTATAGATAACGAAGAGAAAATTGAAAATATAGAAATACGATTCAATTTCAATATGCAATATCACTATTTGCCAAATAATTAGAGAATAGGATGGAATGGAAAAACATCAATTCATAAACCTAAAATTCTTCCATCAAAAATCTATTTATGCACATAATAATAGAGATAATAAAGTTTTTTTGAGATATATTGATTATGAAAACATTATTTATGTCTAAATATTATAGCCCGAAATAAAATAAAAACATGTTGAAACACTATAAAGATTGGCTAACATTATAATTCTTAAATCCCAAAGTATGAAAAAGGTATAGTAAAGTTCTCATTAACAAGATGTGGAGGAGCATTAGGAATATATAGCTTCACATGATAATAGGAGACTAGATTGGATAAAAACTATTTAAATCCTTCAATATTGTGGTCATGTTAATCCATGAGATATAAGAAAGCCTTGGTGAATAGAACCACAATCCCAAATAATGAATAGAGGGGTATATTGAGGCATTTAATAAAATAGATGTGAATAAGAAAACAAAAATATTAGCCAAAACCAAGGTCCATGAGATTTCCAAGGAATGAACCTTATTTAACTCAATGATAAGGCTTTGGAAAATCATTTTTTATGAATAAGGTTATTTGTATAATCACTTGTCCCCGTTTTTTTACTTCGTATTCCTTCTTATTGACCATTAAAGTTCTAGCGTGACTTGGAAAAATTAGTATGAATGAAATTAAAGTAGCATTGGAAATGTTGACTAGATTTAGGTGAACACTATTGTGGCTTAAGACATACTAATAATTTGAATATATTTATAGATAAATTCTTTATTTTCTTTAATTAGCTAGATGTTTTGTGAAACTTGGTAGGCTTGAGAAATAATAAAATTCCTTGAAAACATGCTCCAATTTTAATCTAATAGAAATGTGCCTAAAATTTATCTCTTAATGTGGTTGAGGCAACATTTGATAGATGCAACCATTTGTCTTTGCATTAAATAATTGGTAAGAAAGAAACTTGGTATTCTATGTCATAAATTGTATCATTAAATTTATCTATTTTTTTGTCACCAACTTAATTATGTATGGTATAATTGTAATAAGATATAATCTAATATAATTAGCATTCTTAAATGTCTTAATAGCACCAAGTGGCCTCAAAACCTACATCTTTTACTTTGTTGGTTGTAATCAAATACTTGCTAATCCCTTGTTCCATATTGTCCTATTTACAGTATTATTTTGATCTCCTCTTTCAATATTATTTTGATCTCTTTATACATTTAATGTGAAATGATGAGCCCAAAAGCAATCTAGATGTAATTTGAGTCGAACATATCTTTATCAACCCTACAACTCACATTGATTCATATCCTATTCATTTGAAATATTTAGCCTTGTATGAAATCAGTTTCTAATTTAATGATAAAATGTCTTAAAACATTAAAACAATTAATTATAAAGTTAAAAAATGAATCAAAATACTTCAAATTGAAAAAAATTCACCATTTCCCTGGCAACAATACCGCATACGACTATTTGAATTGAGTCATAATCGTCACTCAAGGTACCATGTTTATCATCAGTTTCCCACGGTTTGTATACCCTAAATCTGCTTTATTGGATACGACCATGAACATACCAATTTCTTTTTCACATCCATGTCTTCAAGTTCAAAATGCCAGAGCGAACCTGCCCTCAAATGAGAAGCCCGATTATCCCTTCGCATTGACAATGTAAAATTGAAAGACAATCTTTGATGTAGTAACATTGATAATTAGATTGCGAATTGGGATTCAGACTTGAACTTAACAATTGGTGGTTATACATTTTGTTGAACCTACTTTCAAATTATTTCGTTGATTCTTATGGCAACGTACCAAACAAAAATAAAATGTTGTTTTCAAATTTAAGCTTACTATTAGGCTCTTGTTTCTACACACATTATCTAAATATCCAGACATCACCCACTACTTAAAATTATAAATATGTTAAACATAATATATATCTATAACTAAATTAATGCAATAAATTTTCTTTCCTCAACTAAACCTGTTTTAAAATTAAACAACATGAGCTGATAGCATAATAGTAACTTGTGAATCTTTTATATGAAATTATAAAAGTTTTAAAGTAATTTCAAATGGTTGAAATAAGTTATGCTTTGATAATTTGCATCGGTGTTTTTAGAAATCTTCTGCAGTCAATTTTGGATTGAGGTTTTATTGTTTGCATGGCAGGGCCTGGGATTTCTTCTCCGTTGGTGAGAACAGATGGTTCTTCTCCAACTATGCATGCAATGCGATCTGAATCATTTTATTCAGGGGAGAGCTCCAAGCTGAAAAAAGTTAATGGTTGTTTTTCGCGTAGCCATGATCGCCTTGTTCTAGTTATTCCTCCAACGACTGTAATGAAGGACATTGATTATTGGATCAAGCATGCTTTGATATGCAAATTTCTTGGAATCTGGATTTCCCTATCCGCTCTTGAGGCATGGATCCGCCGCTCATGGCAGGTGGAAGGCGATATGGAGATTATGTTGGCAGGGAATAGTTATTTTTTGTTGTGTTCTCTTGCATGTCTGATTGGGATTGTGTTTTTGAAGGAGGCCCTTATTTCTACAACCATGTGGGGTTATTTGTCAAACCTTAGCATTCAAATTTTAATTCTGCTGAGGATCTCCCTTCAACAGTGCCAGTTTGGGTTTGCTTGCCTCGTCTTCCCTTGGAATTTTGGCGTGAAGACATCCTTCGACAAATTGTTGCTTTGTTGGGGAAGCCAGCTGCGATCGCACATCAATCCCTCGATAAAAAGGTTATTTCTTATGCTAGAATTTGTGTTGAAATTAATTTGAATAACCCATTACCGGATTCTTTGGAAATTTTTTTGGGGGATTCTTCTTGGGTGCAACAGTTAGATTATGAATCCCTCCCTTCTCGTTGCCGAATTTGTCATGAGTATGGTCATTTACAGCGTCAGTGCCCCCGTAACTCGAGTTTCAAAGGAGTGGATGGTTCTACAGCTAGCAATGCTGGTGGTTTGGTAGATACTACAGGGAAAGGACAATCTCAAATGGCTAATACTACCAAGGGGATGAATCCGCAAGATGCTACAGGTAAGGGTAAGGCTCAAATGCAAGATAAGGATGGATTTACCCCTGTTCGCCCTCAAGCTAAGGGATGTGGTCAAAAGAGGCCTTTGAAAGAAAGATTATCTGATCCAGGTTTTAACCGCTTTGAGGTGCTGGATAGTATGGTTCTAGAGGAGGGTATTCCTCCTCCTATCTCTTCTGATCCAGTTTGCCCAGATGAGAGATCTGTTCCTAATGATGCTTGTGGGGCATCCCAAGTTGTAGTATATTAGAACTGTGAGGTCCCTGTAGCTCCTGTGATAGAGGCTCTGGTGACTCCTGCAGTGTTGGAGGATAATGATGTTGTTTTGGCTGACTTGGTTAAGGATGTCCTTCCATCAGGTAAGGGCAAGGGATCTCCTCTCCCCTTGGGGTTGATGCCTCGACTCTTTAAGCGGGCTTCTTCTACTCCCCCTCTAAGGAGTGGGCACAAAACAGACCAAGAGAAGATTAAACTCACAAGAGTTATATTGATTGAGTCTGGTTTAGTGAAACCTTTGGATTCTCATTTTCCCAATTCTACCCAATGATGATTATTCTCTCATGGAATGTAAGGGGGTTGAATAGCATCCCTAGACAAAAGGCTATTCATAACTTGGTGGTTGATCATAGTCATGATGTTTTTTGTATCCAAGAGACTAAGCTCTCTATGGAGTCTATGGTCCAACATGCCTCTAGTATTTGGTCTCGTGGCCAATGCCAGTGTGTTGGGGCAACAGGTAGTGCTGATGGTTTAGCTATATTTTGGGATCCTCAAAAAATTTCTCCTCTTGGCTGGATGTCTTCTCACTCAACTCTCTCTATGGTAGCTTTTGCTCTAGACCCAGGAGAGGTAATCATGGTTACTAATGTGTATGCACCTGTTGATCTTGTGGGAAAGGAGGAACTTTGGGAACATATTCAATATGTTAGAAATTGTCATCCTTATCATCCTTGGGTGTTAGCAGGGGACCTCAATTCAGTTTTAAGTCTGGAGGAGAAGCATGGTGGTTTGGCTAGATTGGGGCCTTCTTCTGCTCTTCTTTGACAACACATATCTCTTTTGCATCTCTCTGATATTAAGCCTTCTAATGGTCTCTATACCTGGAATAATTGTAGGATTGGTGTTGCTGCTATCTCAGAACGTCTGGATAGATTTCTTGTTTCTTGCTTCTGGGTTAGTGGCACCCTTACTATCTCTTCAAAAATCCTTGATTGGAGGGGTTCAAATCATTGGCCAATCAAATTTTTCGCTATAGGGGCTTATGTTCCAAAGCATACTCCTTTTAAGTTCCAGTTGATGTGGCTTCGTGACTCCTCTCTTCATGATTTTGTTTTTTGTTGGTGGAAAGATGGTGCTCCTGCATATGGTACTGCAATGTTCTCATTTTCTAAAAGGCTTCAATATGTTAAAAGGCAACTCAAGATATGGAATAGGGAATGCTTTGGGAACCTTCACTTTATGAAGAGGCTTTCTCAAGAAGATCTTGATGTCATCACAAGGGAGATTAGAGATCGAGATTTCTTAGAGGATCTTGGCAAGGCTGAATCCCTTGCTTCTAGAGCTCTAGAAGAATGGGAACTTCAAGAGGAAATTTTTTGGAAGCAAAAGGCTAGAGTTGATTGGCTCTAGGAAGGTGATCGAAACACTTCCTTTTTCCATAGAACAGTGCAATCACGCCGGAATCAGAGCACTATCTCTTCTTTGGTTAATTCTCAAGGTATCCAACTGAATTCCTTGCCAGCTTTGTTCCAAGAGGCTATTTGGTACTTCTCTACCCTCTTCTCTGAGGAGTCTCCTCCTGCTGATAATGAAGAAAATATTATTTTGTCATGCATTCCTTCCCTTATCACTCGGGAAATGAATGATTATCTCATGCATCCTATCTCTTTGGAAGAGCTGGAGGAGGTGATCTTTAGCATGCCTAAGGGGAAGGCTCCTGGTCCTGATGGCTTTCCAGTTGAATTCTTTCAGGAATTTTGGGACATCATTAATTATGATTTGTTGGAGGTGGTTAAAGAATCCTATGCTAGCAAGCAGATGCTTCGAGCTTTGAACTCTACATTCTTGACTCTTATTCCTAAGAGAGAGGGTGCTAATCAATTGGAGATTTTTAGACCAATTGCCTTATGTAATGTGGTTTACAAAGTGATTACTAAGTTGATTGCTGAGAGACTGAAAAGGTGGCTTCCCATTATTATCTCAGAAGAACAAGGTGGTTTTGTTGCTGGTAGACAAATTTTGGATGGGGTGGTTATTGCTACTGAGGCTATTCACTCTATGGCTACTTCAAGGGAGAGAGCCATGTTTGTTAAGCTGGATATGGCTAAGGCCTACGATAGAGTTAAATGGAGCTTCCTAAGGAGTATTCTTCTTTCTTTTGGATTTAGCTCTGACTGGGTGAGTTGGATTATGAGTTGTGTTACTTCTGCCTCTTTTTCTATTCTTATTAATGGTCAACTTTCTCAACTATTTGGTGCTTCTAGAGGCCTCCGCCAGGGTGACCCTCTCTCCCCATATCTATTCATCATCATGGCTGAAGGCTTGGGCAGATTCATTAAGCACCAGGTGTCCCATAATTCTATTCAAGGCTGGTGGTGGGGTAATGGCTTACCTTCTCTTTCCCATCTTCAATTTGTTGATGATTCTGCTCTTGCCGGTCTTGCTAGGATCAAGGAAGCTGAAGCCATTCGACATGCTTTGGACGTTTATTTGGCAGCTTCAGGCCAGAAAGTTAATGAGCACAAATCTTCCATTTACTTTTTTAACACTCCTGATTCTATTCAGCACGGGATTGTTGGTATCCTACGGTTCCAGATAGGATCACTTCCTTTGACTTATCTTGGCATTCCTATTGCTGTTTCTAGGCAGCCACGTCTCTTCTAGCAAAATTTGATTACCAAGCTTCAGGATAAGGTAAATCATTGGACTCATAGATGGCTTTCTACTACTGCCCAGGTTACTCTTCTTCAAGCTGTTATCCAAGCTCTTCCTACTTATAGAAGCATGGTTCACGATGCACCTATTTACTTTCTCAAGGAGTTTGATGCTCTTTCTCGAAAATTCCTCTGGAGTGGTAATTTACATAGTACTAAATGGAGCTTGGTTAATTGGGCAACTGTTTGTAGGCCTAAAAAGGATGGTGGTCTTGGTCTTCAATTTGCTCTATTGAGTAGTCAAGATTTGGTTGCTAAACTTTATTGGCGATGGTGCTCTGGACAACATCAACTTTGGGCTCGTATTATCACTCATAAATATTTTCATGGTGTTGATCCTTGCTCTGTTTCTGCACTTCCTCTTGAAGGTCGTGGCTCAATGGTTTGGCATACTTTGAAGACAGGGGCGATGTTGGTGAAGAGGGGTCTATTCTGGATATGTAAAGGAGGTTCTTAGGCTTTGTTTTGGTCTAATGCTTGGGATGGATTCCCTTCCATTTTATCCATATACCCTCATCTTCAGCCTCTTTGTGACTCTTTTCTTGCCACTGGATGGGATAAAGTGGCTCATTACATGACTCCTTATCAATTGGGACTTGTTGTTGGTTACAGATGGAAGCATTCTTCTGATTGGCCTCCTGGAGGTACAGACATGGATCGTCAGGAGCTTTCTCAAATTCTGGCCTCTAGAGAGTGTTCTTCTTTTCTTGGTCCAGATGTTTTGGCTTGGGGCGGTACCTTGTTTGGTAAATATCATGTCTCTGCTAGATATCAAGAGATAACTAGACAATTATTTGGGGATGCTGAGGTCCCTTGCTGGAAGCAAGTTTGGAATAAAGTTTCTTGGTCCAAGTGCAATTTTTTCATGTGGCTAGTGGCTCACAACCGTTGTCTTACCTGGGATAATCTTTGTAAACGTGGATTTCAGGGCCCCTCTTATTGTGTTTTGTGTGGTAATGGAGAGGAGTCTGTCTCCTATCTGTTCTTCCATTGCTCCTATTCTACTCAGATATGGCACCTTTGGTGGAGCGCTTGGGGTTGCTCTTGTCGGCATGCTTCCTCTTTGCCTGAGTTCTGGGCCCGCTTGGGTAGTGCTCCCTCCAAGTCTTCTTCTCTCCATGCTGCTTGGATTGCTGGCCCATCTTTCATGCTTTGGCATATCTGGTTGGAGAGGAATCGTCACATATTCCAAGATGTTCAGCTTGGTGTTTTGCATCTTTGGTAGAAAATATCATATTCTCTTCAGGAAACTATTCTTGTGAAGTGTGAGCTTGATGGGGGTATGGATCCGATTGATCTTGCTATCTGTAATCGCCTCAATTTTCATCTGCAGGATGGGGCTGCAGCTCATAGGTTTCCTTCTATGTCTAGGTAGCTTCACCATTAGAGGAAGGGTCGGATTAACCGGGATGGGCACTAGACTCCTCCTCCCTGTGGAGTTCTAAAAATTAACATTGATGGTTCTTCTCGTGGGAATCCTGGTCCAGCTGGTATTGGCGGAGTGGCTCGTTGTAGTTCTGGGGATGTTAAATTTTTCTTCTTAGTTCATAAGGGTGATTATACTAACAATCTCATGGAAGCTCGGGCTATTTTATATGCTGTGGAACAGTGTTGCTTGCGGGGATGGAGTAAGATTATTTGTGAGTCTGATTCCCAGGTGGTGGTGAACATGCTTTCTTCGCAAGAGCTTGAGGATGTTAGTTGGAAGCTAGCCATTGTTGTTAAGCAGATTCTTTTCTTCTCTTCCTCTTTTTAGTTCATTAGGTTCACGTATATTCCTCGTGAATGGAATAGAATTACTAATTGTTTAGCCAAATGGGCTTCTAGTCATGATCCAGGTTGGAATATTAGGGATAGGAGGCAACTGTCCTTTGAGATGGTGCAAGAATTTGATGATCTTGTTGCTCAGGATCGAGCTCCTTGTTGAGCTCTCCTTGTTGTATTCCTTTCTGTCTTAATAAATTTTTACCCCTCTTTTTGCCAAAAAATGGTTGAATCTAAAGTCTTCAACAAACTATAAGAAAAATAAATAATATGCCAAATATTTAAGAAAATCATTTAAATGAATAAAATAACTAACTTTAATATCATGTATTTTACTTAGATTACAATTCCAACTCATGTTGGAATGAGTAATTTCTCCCTCAAATGAAATGTAAAATCATGGTAGAGGATTCTAGAAATTCATGGATAGACGAATAGGGTTAGGTAAAGTTCTGAAAGTCATAGATAATTTTTAAAAAGTCTATTTGTTCTATGTCGGTCAATTTAGAAGTTTCCATAAATGATCTAAGACCTCTCTAAATAGAGGCATCATATAATGTAATTGATATGGACAAAATGGTTATTGAAATATATTACTGTCACAAATTGAGTATTTTTCAATTTTAATTTGTTTTGTCCATCCACCTTCCACAAGGTGTATTCCTGGATTTCTACAATTTGTATAAGAGATAATTTAAGATCTTGGGTCACCTTCTACAATTGGTATCAGAGCTAGGGCAAGAAAATCTTGTCACCATTTGTAATAGATGAATTAAGTCAAGTTAATTGGGAGCATCCTATCATTATTTTTTGGCAGAAGTAGCTAATCATTGGACAATTGAAGAAAGAAGGAATTTGTTTGTCACCATTTGTGACAGCAAAGAGAATTTTGTTTTGTAGAGCAAGGTTATTTGGAGAATCCTGTCACCATTTGTGACATGATTTTGATCAAGGTTATCCTATGACAGCTGAGGCAAGATATTTTTGGAAATTAAAGGCCGCAGCCTTGGAAGACACTATTTATCAAGAAATTAATGGATATGAAGCATTTTGGCAATAGGGAAAAGAAAAGATTTGGATTAATATGCAACAACATTTGAGGTTGAAATTAGGGGGGAGTGTTGGAATGAGTAATTTCCCCTTCAAATCAAGTACAAAATCATATTAGAGGATTCTATAAATTTTTGGATAGATGAATAAGGTTAGGTAAAGTTCTGAAAGTAGATAATTCTAGAAAAGTTTATTTGTTTTTAGGTAAAGTTCTGAAAGTCATAGATAATTTTAGAAAAGTCTATTTGTTCTATGTAATGTAATTGATATGAACAAAATGGTTATTGAAATATATTACTTGCCGCATCAGATTGAGTATTTTTCAGTTTTAGTTTATTTTGTCCATCCACTTTCCACAAGGTGTATTCTTGGGTTTCTACAATTTGTATCAGAGTTGTTCTAGGTTTCTATAATTAGTATTAGAGATAATTTAAGATCGTGTTCCACCTTCTATAACTCACACATTATGAAAGAAAGCAAGCAAGCCAGACAAGTCCTTGGAACAAGGGACGCTCGGATCTATGAGAACCATAGTTTACTTCAAGTTACCCAAATCCGTATTATGACTCAGAAACCTTGAAAAGTGATAGTTCGATACCTACATCTGGTATATATAATCAGTCTGATAATAGTTCTGAATGTATTGATCCAAACTTGAGGACTGTGAATGTACCTCTTAATATACTTCATAAATAACACATAATTGATAGCCATGGAAACCCCCACGAAAGCCTTCGGGGAAAAAGTGCATGACAACTTGTTGAAAACCGTGGTCATAATGCTTGATTTGACGAAAAAGGTGGTTTAGGGTTTACGGGTTACAGTTTCCATAGTTTGAACTTTTCTAGGGTTTTCGCTCCTTTCTCTTTCAGCGCACATTCTAGGATTAAATTTACATATACCAGTTATAATTGCATTGCACCATGCACGAATGGCTTAAAATCTCCATTTTTCACATTATGATTATTAACATAAATTAATTGGAAATCTGAAGAATGCAGTGTATAACCTAAATAAAAACATCTTAAATTCAGCAAAACTGTTCTGTTATCAACTTAAATTGAACTGAAAATATGAAGAATACAGTGCGAAACCAAAAATAAAAACATTTAACTTCATCGAAACTGTATAACGAGACAAGAAAACTGTGTTTAGAGAAGTCTATTCACAGTTTAGGTTGTGTTCCGGATCCAAAACCAGCCCATAATAATTACAATGAAATGGCCGAAAGAAGGAAAAAATCGATTACTCATGTTCAACAAATCTCGATCTCACATAAGAAGTTTGCACCGATTTTAAAGATCGTAAAAGAAGAGCCATCAATATCAAAATCAAACATTATAATCCAGAGATGATGTCCCATTAGAAAAAGATAACAAAAAAGATTGTACCGATAGGAGTTGCCTTAAAAAAATGGAGCAACTTGAAATTCGCTATCTAAAATAGTTGAAGTTCAGAAACAAGTAATCTGCAAAGACATATAAATATGTTTACAAATTATTTCCTCCAAAAGGCCCGAATCCTTATAAGAACAACCCTAGCCTGATGGATTTCATGTTCTTCATGAGAACCCAATATATGTCCACATATATGTGGATCTGCTTCATTGTTAGTTGGAATAATGTGGCCAACATTAGAAGTTGGAGGGTTGTTTTGCGGGGTAGATTCTTTAGGTTTGAATCTAGAGTGATTATTATGCCTCACCATTCCTTTAGTCCTTGATCGGCCACCCCTGGGCCTGGGGAGAGTCCTCAATGGAAGTAAAATGTTTGCAACATTGTTTCTTCCCCTTCCCCTTCCCCTTCTTGGACCCCTACCTCTAGGGCTTGCTACATCATGGCCACTAGAACTTGGACTTGTTGAACCATGATTACTAGGGCTAACTGCACTGTTTCCACTAGGGTTTGTTGCGCCACCACTCGTAATAGGATTATCAATTCTATCACCACTAAGGGTTGTTGCATGGCCAATGGTAATAGGATTCACCCCACCATCACCACTAGGGTTTGTTGCATCGCCAATGCTAATAGAATTATCAGCTCTATCACCATAGGGTTTGTTGCACCACCAATGATATTAGAATTAGCCGAAGCTTCACCAAATAGCACTTGCTCAAATAAAATTAAAAAACTTCCTGCACGCGATTCAATTCTCTCATTTGAATTGAATGCAACTCCACTATTATTCATGGTGATTTGGAACTCCATTGAAGTGTTTGACTCCTGATTCTCTAACCTATCCATTGCACCATGAAGAGTATAAGCCTGTATCACATGGTTATATAGTAGTTCTTACATATTGTCGACCCAATTGAATATAAAATTTATTTTCAAATGCAAAATATTCTTATATTTTTAAAACGTTTTTCCAAGCATAGGGAAAAATTTTGATAGGTGTTATAACTTATTTACATATTATAAAATTCTAAAGAGTGCATTGGAGTTGGAGAATTTAGGGGTTTATAACTACAATTTTGACTTTTTTTGAATTCACTATATTTGTAAGGGTCAAAAAGCCGTCATTTTGAATCCTTACCATACATATTTCCTATTGTCTCTTAATGGTTGGCTTTGACAACCACAAGATTTCAATAATTGACACAATACTTATGCACATGCCCCAATATTTTATGTTATGGATCCAACTATAATTGCACAATTGATCTACGTATTAACACTTCTTACTTAAGTATTACCAAAGAGTACCTATTAGTTCACTTCATGCATTTTTTGGTGACTATTAATTACCAAAGTCTAATGAAGAAACTAAAAATGAATTTGCGTTTAGCCATCTCCTATGAAATTTGGTGATTCCGTCAGCTTTGGCCATGTCAGATAGTGACCCACTGGCATCCGACGCTGGCATCATTCAAAACTCCGAATGCCGTGACAAGGTAAAGATGGCGAACATAGAAGGTATGTCCGTCCATGACCTGGCATATAAGGACGATCCTAGGTACGCCCACTCTCCTTCCCTTAACACCAGCATTAATGTTCCTTTTCCTAGTGTAGACAGATCTGCTCTGCTTAGTAATAATCCACCCGCGTCCAACTCAAATTTTGAGGATAAGTTTGGTAGCAATACTACCAGATCTCATGACAGCACTGGTAAATCGAGGACCTTCCTGGAGGCTGTTGCTAATTCGACCCCCGCAATTGTCTCTGGAGCCCGTTTCACCACACTTGCTTAGAATGAAAGCTCAACCCAAGGTAAGTAATCTGGGGAACCTTCTTCTTTTCATGCTGCTGCCAATCCTGAGATGTTAGTCGAGATTATAGGTGAAAAGGAGAGGTTAAAAAGCACCGCCATTTTCTTCTCTGCAGTGGATATTGATAAGGTCCCTGCGAGAAAGTTCCTTGATGATTGGTTTTATAACTATTGGCACTTTAAACTCGGATATCAAATATCGTTTTGCAGGCAAATTCAAAAGGGATTGTTTGTTGTTTTCTTTAATAATACTGAATCTCAGCTAGCCATCCTTAAAAAAGAATATTGGACTGTTGGGAACATTGCTTTTCGAGCTCTGGCTTGGAATGCCGAGGCTAATTTGGATGAAATAATTACTCTCTCGGCCCCTAGATGGGTCCTTATTAAGAAAATGCCATCCTTTTTGTGGATATTTATTCTGCAACTTGTTGAGCCCCTTTGTAAATTCCTACGCATGGATGATTCTGCTCGATTAATCCCCCATCTTGATGCTAGGGTTTTGATTGCCCTGAAACTGGGCCACGATTTTCCTAAAGAGCTTTCAATTTCCATTGCCGATGAAATTATTTCTTTCCCTATTGAAACCCTTGGAGGGCTAAATGCTTGTGTTCTCTACATGAGAGAAGGTTATCTTAGGAAAGATTGCCCTATTATCAGAAAAAAAAGCCCTAAAAATCCTAAGACTTCGAATACCTTGACTTCCACCCTTTGAACTCTTCCTTTGCTAATGCCAACATCTAACCTCCTCCCTTCACCTCCTCGCAATCCTGTCCCTCCTTACCAATGCCAGCCTCCAATAATGCTTCTTTCTCCAGCATCGTAGATGCTAATGGTTTTCAAGCAGTTACTAAAAAGAGGAAAAAATGTTCAAATAATATAGTTTTGGCCCCTAGTGTGCCTATAGTCCTGCCTCCCCAAAGTAGTAGCTCGATTGTTTATCCTTAGGTTTTAGATAGTCCTCCTACCATCCCCATATCCCCAGCCACTCTTAAACCCCCTGCAAAATTTTCAAGGAAATTTCTGATGACTTTATCCTCGAAGTCATTCTTGCAGCTCCCTCACAAGTTAACAACTGGTCATCAAAACTGGCTAACTCCTCTCCTTCTCTCTCCGATAGTGAGGATTTTCCTACCTCTAAGAAGAAGGGGAGACCTGGTTCTAAAAACAAGAATAAGGTTAATAATAACCATCCCCATACTGAAGATGTTACTCCTATGGAGGATAGCGGAGAACTTGTAGTGTCTAACTCTAAGAACTTTTCTTAATGAATTGTATTTCTTGGAATATTCATGGACTTGAATGTCGTGATAAAAAAAATTTTGTTAAAAGTTTTCTCAGTACTAGGAATAATTTAGACTTCATCATGTTATAGGAGGTTAGGTCTACTAGATTCATATTGGAATCCAATCTTAATTTCATTTGGAGAGATGCTATTAAGTTCTTCACTAACCGCCATTAGGAAAGAGGAGGTGTTGCTATCTTAATCAACCCTAAATGGGGTCCTCACATTAAGAGTTTCAGCTTTTCTCCTTGTAATAGAGCTATCTGGATTATTTTCAATTATGATGGTTTTGATTTTGGTATATGCTCTTTGTATGCAGCTAACGATTGACAGAGGCATGTTTTGGTTGTGGCTTAGTTCACTTCTTGATATCCCTTGGATTTTTTGAGGGGATTTTAATATGATTGAGCACCAAGAGGATAAAATGGGAGACCTCCCCTTTTCTTGGAAGGAGTAGGAGAAATGGGCTTGGAATACTTTCAAACATGCTAAGTCTCTTTTTGATCCATTAACTAGGAATAAGAATAGGAACCCTAGTCTCTGGTTTACTTGGTGCAATTTTCAAAAAGGTCAGTATAGAATCTACTCTAGGCTTGATTAGTTCTACCTCAACAAAAAGTTCTTCTCTATTATCCCTGACAATCTTAATAATTTGGTGCTGGTCTTTCCCACCACTCTCTTGGACCACCACTAGATTTCAATATCTATCAATTTTAGTTGTTTCCCTATATGTTATAATCAGGGAGATCACAAATTTAACCTTAATACCAGTATTTTAATTCTCACTGCCATTGATATTATAAGACTTATTAACGATTCCTATTATCCCTCCTTGTCACACATTGATCGACGGAACATGGATATCTTTGCTTGGCAGATTCTTCTCAAAACTATTGGTCAAAAAAAGGCCAAAGATTTTAGATCTAAAGAGTTTTGCCTTAACAGTCATTTGTATAATGCCAAAAAAGATATTCAAAATAATCCTGATGATCCTCACCTTTTCCATCAATTGGCCCATGCTAAGAATGCTCTTCATAAACATCAACACCATAAAGCCCTAGGAGCCACGATTCGTTCAAGAGCCCATTGGCTTCAATTCAAGGATAGAGGTAGTAAATTTTTCTTTAATCTTATTAAACATAAGTAGGCAAAGGAAAATATAGATAAGCTCCTCATAAATAACTACCTGATTACGAATATTGACACCATTAAAAAGGAATTTTCCAAATTTTATGAGAATCTTTTCACTTTTGAGAATTCCCAAGAAGCTAAGGCCCTCAGAGGTCAATGCAAGAATTTGATTCCCAAGAGAATCTTGATTACTGATGCTTCCTTCCTTGAAAAACCAATAACTATTGAGAAAATCAAGAATTCCATTAACTCCTTTAGCAATGATAAAGCCCCTAACCTTGATGGGCTACCCGTGGAGTTCTATAAGCATAACAAAAAATGGATTTGTAAAGTTTTACTTAATGTCTACAATGAAGCCATTGATTCTGGGACTTTGGGTAGGAATATTAACACTAGCATTATCAAACTTATTCCCAAAGAAGGTGATAAATCCCTCATTAAAAACTAGAGAGCCATAACTCTACTGAATGTCACTTATAAAATTCTTGCCAAGATTATGTCTCAAAGATTGGAGTCCATTCTTCCTAACTTTGTCTGTCCTACTCAAACTAGTTTTGTCAAGGGAAGATTTATCCTTGAAAACTTGATCACTGGTTGGGAGGCTCTTAGTTGGGCTAAGCATACTAACCAAAATGTGGCTATGTTTTTATTGGATTTTGAAAAGGCCTATGATAGAGTTGAGTGGAGTTTCATCAATATGATGCTTGAGGCTTTTGGTTTCCCCTCCTTTTTTTGTAACATTGTTAGAATCCTTCTTAAAGATGCCTATGCTCAAATTGATATTAATGGTTCTCTATTAGCCCCTTTCCCTTTGAATAGGTCGATTAGACATGGCTGCTCGCTGGCTATAGCCCTTTTTGTGATTGCTTCCAATGCTCTCTTTTATATTCTGAGGGATAACTCTCTTTCCCCAGAGGTTAGAGGTATCACCCTCCATGATAATAATGAGATCATTAATTGCCAATTTTTTGATGACACTTCTCTTTATCATGAAGCCTCTGAAACCAATTTTGAAGCCATGATTAATAAGTTGAACTTCCTTTGTAAAATGTCAGGAGCTTGACTATCTCAATCTAAGTCTATATGCCTTGGCTGGGAGAACCAACCTCTTGTTTGGTTTGAAAAATTTGGCTTTCAATGGGGTGGCCCCTCAAAGATATTTAAATACCTTAGCATCCCTTTCTCTATTGACCCCTCCTTAAAGGAGATGTGGAGCTAGATTAAGGATAAGATATTTAACAAGCTTAATAAATGGCATAACAAGTCTTTATCTCTTGCTAGTAGAATCCAAGTCTATCAAAAGATTCTTTCTTCTTACAATATTTATTATGCTTCTGCCTAGATGTTTAGTGATTACCAAGTGCTGGAAATTTAGAAATCTATCAAAAATTATCTCTAGTTAGATGGTAAAGGTAACAATAAGACCCACTCCGTCAAATGGAAGTGGTGCCATGTTAACAAGCTCCTTGGGGGTCTTGGGCTTAAAGACCTAAAGCTTAGTGGTATTGCCTTGGCCTCCAAATGGATCTTTCATGCTTTGGAAGGAGATGACCCTTGGAAGGTCCTGATTTGTAGTAATATTGAGAGAGGGTATCCGAAAAATGCTAAATTTTGGAAGAATCTTCCTCTTGCTGACCTCATATTTGGTGATTTTCCTGTCATTGTTCAAGGCTCTCTTATTTTTAAATCCATTTGGAAAGCTTGGAACCATGTCAGGCACTTCATCACTAACAAAAATTTCTTTCATGATACGTCCCTTCATGGTGAAAGATCCATTTGGTGCAACCTTAAGCTAGGTAATAAACCCCTTGTTCTTACCCAAGGTTGTTCTACTAAGTTTTGGGCTAACCATGGGATCAAATAGTTTATTGACATCTTTGAAAAGGATAGCCTTATCCAGTGACATGATTTTAAAAGAAATTTTAACCTTTCGGATTCTCATAGGAAGACTTATAATATGATTGTTAAAGCTTGTAAGGATATTCCTACAATTTGTCGCATTGATTCTGACAGGTTCCTTAAAATTAAAAGGCCCAGTGGAATTATTTTTCCTGATCTTAAGGCAAAGAACATTTACAATGTCATCAATCACAATGAAGAAATTATTTGTCACCTTAATAACTCCTGCTATACTGATTTAGATGTTTTTGCTTGGAGTAAACTTCTTGATTTTTGCTAGAAAAGTTCAATTGATCCTACAATCAAGTATTTTAGATGGTTGTTGATGCTAAATAGGCTTTCGATTAGATGCACTTTTGCTGATTTTAATGACTGCAGCATTTGTAGAACCCCAAAAATGGGAAGACATATTTTTTTGATTGCGGTTTTGCTAAGAAGGTTTGGCTAATGTTTGGTATCTCTATACCCTCTAATTTTAGTGTTTTTGAAATCATTACTAGTTTTATTTATAATGCTAAAAAAGATGTTAATATGTTTTGGGACATTCTTTCAACTAATATCTTATGGAAAATTTGGAAGTGCAGAAATGAAGAAAGGTTTCAAAATACCCCCAGATTGCTTACTGAGTCTCTTCAAAGTCTCACTTATTTCAAAATTTTCTTGTAAGTGCAATTTACTATGAGAACCAAAAAGGCAAAATTCAAAAGGCCACTTAAGGATGGATATGCAACTCTTTTTTCTCATGAGGTGAAGGATGGGTACTTTTGGAGGCAACACTTGGACAATATTCATGCGTTTAATCAAACTCTTAGTCTCATTAGAAAAAAATCAAGAGGCCCCATCATGGATCTAATGGAGAGATGATCAACATGCTGCAACAAATCCAAGATCAGAAGAATTTAGTCTAGATGGAAGGCTCGATGGGGTGAACAGCTTGGTTTGACACCATTGAAGATGTGCTCCACTGATTTTCTTCTTTTTCTTATCATCCTTCTAATGTATACATAATCCTCCATTTTTTTTGGTGCAAGGCATGTCCTCAGATTCTCAAATACTTTGCAATTTCATTGTATTTTTTATCTCCTTATACTTAATACAAAAATTTCTAATGAAGGGAAATAGGAAAATAAATTGGTCCCTTGCCCCTCCCTCTCTCCCTCTCTCTCACATCAAATAAAGATGGATATATCTTTCCAAGATCAATGTTCAACTTTTCTAGACAAATTATCACAAGGTAAGAAAGTTTAAAAATTTATAATTTGAAGTTTAAATTTGTAAAATTTAATGAAAGAATTGTACAATTTTATTTGTATCTAATTAGTACATGAAGAAACCTAATGAAAATTTATTATATTTGTTGTACTTTTTGTTTTGAGGCAAATCATATCTTTAAGCAAGTATAAAATGACAACATTTTTATGAAAAGGTTCATCTTGAGATATATGTAACATATAATTTTTAGAATGGGTACTATTTTCATAATATATTTTTTTAAAATTCATATTTAATTAAATACTTAAAAATTTCATAAAGTCATATTGTAGTCGTTAAATACTACTATTATTTCTATAAAACCAAAACAAATATTGTGATATTTTTATAATGCAAAAAATAATTTAGCACTCTTTTTTCTATTGTTAAATACCTAATTTAGAAAAGCAATATATCAAATGTTGAAAATTTGTATAATATAATATAAAAATTATTAAATTTAAGTACAAAATATTTTATCATTATTCTATATCCAATTTTATGTGATGAAGATGGAAAAATCCTTTCAAAATCAATCTTCAATTTTTTAAAAATGTAATCTAGCAATATTTAAAAAAATATTTAAAATTAAATTGATAACATATTTATAATTCAAGAAAATAAAAATTAACAAACATTAATAATCATTGGATTCAATATATCTAGATAATTCAAAGGGTTCTTGATATTACCTTCTTTCACAATGGATCAAAGTCTTCTCATTGGGCAAGTGCCATTCAAATAGTTAGAGAGACCCTGGCTGGTAGAATTCTTCTTATAAAATAAGTCCTCAACACTATCCTAATTTATGTTATGTATGTTCTATTGGTTCTTATAGGGGTTTTGGAAATATTGAGGAAGCTTCTATTTGATTTTATGGAAGGGTAACCTAGATGAAAAGAAACAAATTTGTCTTGTTTCATGGGATAACATTTGTAGACCAAAGGGTGGTGGTGGTATGGAAGTTTATAATGTCCATGAAACGAATTTAAGCTTGGGGGGCAAATGAACATGGAAGTGTTATAATTGTGTGCTAAAATGTTGGCACACTTCTATGAATCATTATATCCAAGATTTCTCAAGAATGAGATCTCAAATGGCAATCCATAGCTCTTTATTCATGGAGTGCAAGGGTTTTAATGAAGGCCCTCATTTTGACCTAGTTTGTGCCCATACAAGTACACCATAAAATGAGAGATTCAAAGAGGAAAAGTAAGGGTGCTAGTCTCCATGATCACCAAATTGCATGCAAATGAAGATTCAAGATAATCTAAATGATAACAATGCAAAGAGATGCAATAAAAGAAATCTAATCTATGAAAGGAAATAACTATGCAATATTAACCTATGAAGAAAATATAACTCTAAGCTAATATGAAAATACAAGGATGAAGCATGATGATGGAAGCCATGGATGCATGATAGAAGAAGACAAGAAGAGAGAAGTTCCAATGAAACCCCAATATCCAAACCCTAATACTCAAACCCCTTCTCCAAAATCACTCTCCAAACCTATAGCATAACAATAAAATCTTCCTCTATAGAAACTAGCATCTATTCTTCCTTCTTCTTCTTATTGTGAAATGAGAAGGGGAGGGCTCTCAATATAGTAAATTGTGAAGGTGGGAGGCTTCTTACAACCAATATGAGATGATAAGGCTTGATCTGTGTTAGAAAGAATTCCACCAATAAGAAAAGAGGAGTGTTTGTCAAGAAAGTGGAAAGAGGAAATTAAGGAATACCACTTAGATATATGTGCATTTAAGTGTAGAGAAAAAAGATTTTTATTTAATTTGTTTCCTTTTTTTCATCTTAAGGAGAGATTTAAGTGGGGATTTTATTTATTTAATTAAAAGAGGAATTTTATTTTAATTAAAAGGGGATTATTTTATTTAATTAAAAGAGAATATTTTCTTTTAATTAAAAAGGAGCTATTTTAATTAATTAAAAGAGAAAATTTCTTTTAATTAAATTATAAGATTTAGAATAAGATGATCAAACCTTAGGAAATATTAAAATAATTGAATTAATTGCAATTTGATCAAGGAAAATGATTTGAATTGATTTAATAAAATAGTGCAATGCATTGATTCATGAAATTGATAAATTAAAGAATGGGGGCCCATAGTCTAGGCTATCATTTTAGGGTACATACATTTTCCCCTTTTTGACTAATGTGTGATCATTTTGGGAACACATGTAGTCAAAGAATGCAGTTGAAGTGTGAGGTCCATTTGGGACTACAAAACAACACAGATGTGTGGTCAGCTTAGGAACACATCAGGACAAAGAATAAATTTTTTGATAAAATTTTTGTATTGACAAAGACAAGACTATCCCAAGTGGAACAAAGATTGATAAAGCTGAATCAAGGATTAAAATTTGATAGGCACTGCCCCCTCATGATGAAAATTGAAATGAAATAGAGGAAAAAAAACAAATTGATAAATTTCATCAAATCGAACTAAAGATAAGGGTTCTTGATGTAAAATTAAAAATATAAGGATCGCAGAACCAAGGTAGATCATCAAGCATGAAAGGTTATGCCCCAAAGTTGAATTAGAAGAAAAGAAATGGGGTGAAAGAAAATGGAAGATAGAAGTTTGGAAGAGGTGGAAAGAAATGGAAAAAGGAAAGAAAGTTTTCCTCAAGAAAGAGAATGCCTCAAAATCAATCAACTGTTTAAGATAGAAAATTTTGATTGAGATCATGAAAGAAGATAAGGAAATGAAGATCAATACATGATTGCAGTTAATTAAAAGTCCAAAAGAAAGATGAAGGAAAAGCCTCTCAAACTCATAATGCAACCTAAAAATGCAAAGTAACATGAAGTCTAACAATGCAAGCTACATGAAAATGCAAAGGTGTACTTACAATAGAACAACTGTAACATAGGATTTTGTGTTCATTATTCATTAGAGAATGTGAAGGAACTAATTTTCATCATTGGTTATTTCAATATTTCCTAAGGTTTGGCCATCTTATACTAAATATTATTTAATTAAAAGCAATCTTATCTTTTAATTAAATAACATATCTCCTATTTAATTAAAAGAATATCTTCTCCTTTAATTAAATAGGAGCTATTTTATTTTATTAAAATAGAATTTTTCTTTTAATTAAATAAGATTTAGAATAAGATGATCAAACCTTAAGAAATATTGAAATAATCAAATTAATTGCAATTTGATCAAGGAAATGATTTGAATTGATTTAGGATATTGATAAAGTTAAGAATGGGGGCCCATAGTCTAGGTGAACATTTTAAGGTGCATACAATAATAAACTATGTGCACTTTGGGCAAGGATTATTTGGGTGAAATGTCTTGATGATGATGATTCGGAGAGAATATTTAGTGTCAAGGTCAAAGATTATTTCAATATAGGAGTGGTTGATAGGGTTCTCAAGGATGACATGAAGGATTGTAAAAATGTAGCAATTTTGCAAGGTGACAAAGAGTCGTTAAACAACATACTTCAACAATACCCATTACACATTTGTGATAGGGGTGATTCCTTGGTTGGGGTTGTGGGTAATAATGGTAGATACATAGTTAAGGAAGGCTAAAAATATTTTGTGGGAGGAGGATCTTTAGGATGCAATAGGGAGTATTATTTTTTGCTAGAATGATATTTTGCTACCTGAACAAGGTTCATTCCTATGGATTTCATTGCAAAACAAAATTCCAACTAGGGATGGATTCAAACGTCTAGGAATTGCTAATATTTTTTTATGTATTTTGTGTGGACTACATATGAAAGACATCAACCACTTCCTTTTGAATTATGTTTTTTTCCCAAGAATGGAGGAATTGGCCTACTAAGAAACTAGGGTTGGAGGGACCTTTTGTTTGCAAGATGGATGAGGTAAGGAAGTAGATGTTCTCATTAATGGAAACATTATGCTAAGGTAAGTCCATTGAAGGTAAATATTAAGTTTGGCATATGATCATGAAGAAAATTATCTGAATGCTAGTAAGGGAAAATAATGTTAAGGTAACTTATTTATTTTGAGAAGCTTCACCAGAAGAAAGTACAAGTATACAATTTTGAGTGATCTGATATTATAGATCATCTAGATGCTATATCTAAGTCCACTTAAATGTTTTTATGTTTGGCATGATTTTTGGAAGGAAATGCTACTATAGTTTGTTATCTTAGAAACAACTCATATGGTATAGAATGTTCAATTTGTTCAAGGAATTGATTTCATTTGTCAAATCAAGAACTTCACAAGGTAAGGATTACATTGCACATGTTAACCCTCAGCTAGCACAAAATACCTTTTTATTTTGGTAATGTGATGATAAAGTGCAAGGCCGACTGGACAAAGAAAATACTATAAAGGAAGATTTAGTTTGTTTAGAAAAGATACTAGTTGTTATGCTTTTGTTGATTTTGAAAGGATTGCTACAAAAGATACTAGTTGTTATACTTTTGTTGATTTTGGAGGATTGCTACAAATGTGCCTAAGAGGGAAGTTTGATGATATGAAGATGGAGGAAGGTGAAAATGTTGCTCAGTATGCTACAAGGATAAAAGAAGTGGTGAGTGCAATAAGGAGTCTAGGTGGTCAACTGGAAGAAGAAACATCCATTAGCAAATACTTGAGAACTCTGCTTCCTATCTATGCCATAAGAGTTTCAGCCATTCAAGAGCTAAGGTGTGTACAAGGGAACACATTAACTTTTGAAGGAATAGTTGGAAGACTAACTACATTTGAGCTATCCAATTTTGAAAATTATAGACTTGAGAACCTTGAATCTACTTTCAAGGCCAAAATGATAATAAAAGATATAGAGGAGGACACATCATGCAAAAGAAGAAGAAAAGGAAAACATGCATCTAGTGATAGCAGCACATATGAGGAAGATGTGGAACAGTTAGAAGCACTACTGGCCAGGAGATTTCATAGAGGTAAAGGTAAATTCAATGGTAAGATTCCTATCATATGTTTCAATTGCAATGAAGTAGGCCATATAGTTGCAAGATGCTCACAGAAGAAAAACTTTAAAGAAGGAAGCAAGTTCAGGAACAAAAGAGAAGATGATAGCAAAGATTATAAGGAGAAAGGCAAGAGATGCTACATTGTTGAAGAAGATTCTAATGAAAATGATGATGAAGTAGTCTATGTAGCCATGAACGATGAACCAGACAAAGATGAAGATGTAGCAACAACATTGGTTACCTGTGTGAACAAGAATGACAAGTGGGTGCTCACATCACATGACAGGAGACAAAAGTAAGTTCATTTACTTTACTCAATATGATGGAAATAGTGTTAGATTCAGTAATGATGCCCCATGTCAAATCAAAGGAAAAGGTTGTATCAAAATTATAGAAAAAAATTTCATGTGACAATGCATACTATGTTGAAGGATTGAACTACAACTTTTTGAGTGTATCTCAATTAAGCAATGTAGGTTGCAAAGTGGAATTTGGAAACAAAATGGCCAAGATCTATGATATTGATGGAAATCTAATAGGAAAAGGCGAACAAACTAGGAGTAATCTATTTTACCTAGATATGGAAGAAGTAACATGTCTTATTGTTAGACTTGATGATGTGTGGTTGTGGCATAAAATGCTATGTCATGTTAATTTTGATAATCTGATCAGCATTAGCAGAAAGAACAAAGTTAGAGGATTGCCCAAGTTAAAGAAACCTAAAACTGACTGGTGTATGGTATGTGTGTTCCAAATGGTGGAAACCTTTAATTTATAATGAGAAAAGAATAGTAAGATACATGTCTATTCAATAATTTTATATTAACAAATAATAATATCTCACATAATCTTATTTAACTACACACACACACACACACACACACACACACACACACACACACACAGAGAGAGAGAGAGAGAGAGAGAGAGAGAGAGAGAGAGAGAGAGAGAGAGAGAACTTCATGGTAGTATCATGAGTTTATCCAACTAAAGCTACCAAAAATTAACATGCACTCTTAGCTAGGGAAGATAAACACAAGATATATATTACAACATTGGCAATATTAGGAATGATAAATTTTAAGGATATATTTGATTAGAAGATATCCACTATTTTGATACCACATTTAATATGAAGTATATCGATCTTCCTGAATATCAACACATGATATTCACTAAATATTCTAAGTTTTGATATCATGAGTATTGGTCTCCTAGAATAAATGATATTCACCAAGTTCTCAATAAGGTTTGATATCACATCTGATATCATGAGTATTGATCTTCCAGAATAGCAATGATATTCACCAAATACTCTTTGAGTAATGTCCTTCAAGAATGTTGAGATGAAATATATTCACCAAATAGTCTAATTAATTGCCTTCCAAAACATCATGTTGCATGATATTCACTAAGTACTCTATGTAATGTCCTTCTAGATTATTAATTTGCATAACATTCACCATGTAATCAAAAAATGTTTATAAGGCATGTGGACACTCATTCTCATAATGCTTACCATATAAACATCTGCCATGGAAAGTATAATCTATCACAATCTTCATTGACATCATAATATATCCATCATAATAAATAATTAAGTTAATGCAAGATTATCACCTTTCAATAACTTCTATAAATACAAGTAATGATCATTTGGAAGTTGTCACTTCCTAAAGATTTACATAGGGGGTAGTTCCATTAAAGTCACATAATCATAGGTTATATTCATTAATCATAGTCCTCTTGATTGCTACAATATATTGATCACTAGAGAATCTATCTCAACATGATTACTTCCTCTGAATCAATATAATCGAGCTCACAAAATGTTGATTAAATCATACCTCTATCTACGCCCTCTCTTTCAAGGTTTCCTCTAATGAAATTCTAGGCTCCCTCTAAATCTCAATATCCCTCTTTTTCTTGCAAGAACATTCTCAAAAAAGATCAAGGCAAATAGCTCTTTATAATATGTATTGAATACATATAAGATCTTTTACAATAGGATATAGATACTTATAGAATGTCATACTTTGAGAATGATCCCCATTATTCCAATATGATTTATCAATTTTATAATTATAAATCCTCATTATAAGGGTTAGTGCAAGAAGTTGGGTCTCACTTTTGGCCAAAAAGTGGAAGTGTTTTTCCCGTTTTTAAAATTTTTTGTCAATTGATGTCAAAATTGGAGGCATTTAGATATTGAATATAAAAAAAATTCAGTATTAGAAATTTTAGTGTTCAAAATCTAATTTTTGAATATGTAATTTATTTGTGTACCCATATGATAGATTATTTTTTTGGAATAGATCTTTAAAAACCACTTTTCAAAATGCCTGTTTCAAGACCAAATCATGCTCATGTACGGACACCATAATTTGACACAAATAATGAATTTTTTCAAATCCTTTTAAAGGGAGTTACCTAATACACCTAAGATTGATGAAAATATTTTTTCTTAATTTTTTATTGAATAATTTTTTTATTATTAATTATTAATTGGCTATAAAGGTAAATTTTAAAACTTCTCATGTACAGACCACATAATTTGATCAAAATCTCACTTTTTTAAAAAAAAATTCTTTTAACCTCAAAAGAATTATATGTAGATTGATGACATATAAATTAATTTAAGAAAAATTATAAAACAAAAAAGTTATTAAAGTTTTAGTGAATGTCACTTTTTAACATTTAAGAGATAGTTTTGATTAATAAATAATGATAAAATAGAAAATAAACTAATAACACTATAAAATTTACATTTTTGGAATTAGAATAGTAAGACCTATAATGGGTTTTTGTTTCATCAAAAAATTCAATGGGGATGACTATAAAAAAATTACAAAAATACTAGAAATTGTCGATTAAATGCCTTAGGAAAAAAAATGGATCATAAAGACATGGCTTAGTGGTACCAAGCCTATACCATGCCTTTCCCCAAGGAAAAACCCCATGCAAAAGTTGTGTGCCATACTAAATTCCTACTCATGTCTCAAGAATCGGGCACCCAATTTTTAATTTAAAAATTGGGTGGCCAATTGCATTTCACCTGTTGTAAGAATTGGGTACCTGATTATTTAAAAATTGGGTACTTGATTCTTTTTAAAATTGGGTACCTGATTTGTAAATGGGTACTCGTTTTGCCCCAAAAGCTATCCCACAGACTGACTTTCAATGATTGAAATGATTGAATAACAGTTTTGATTTGCAACAGTGAATTTTGTCATAGTTATTTTTTTTTTTTGTCTTCTTATACAATTTGCAAGCTATTGATTCAAATTCAAAATTTGTACAAACATGAGATCAAAACAATGAAGAAAAAAGAAAGCAAAAGTTCTAATAGATGAGGAGATTGTAGCAAATAAAGAGAATGAAGCATGACATCAATGAGAGAGAAGACAAAGAATTAGAGACTTGAACAATGTTTCAAAGGAGAAAGACATTGAGGATACCATGATGGATGAAGAGGTCAAAGAAGAGAACCTAATACAAGAAAATGTAGGTGTACATTCTAATCATGCATTCAATACAGGTGTGTCTCCAAACCCTCGAATTTTCTCTTATGATGAAATTGCTGATTTTTTAGAAGCAAGTTATGATTTAAAAAATTTAGATTTTCTTCATGAGAAGAAATTGTCAAACAATCATGCACAAAAAACTCCAATTGAAATGCATGTCCCGAAAGAAATACCAAGAAAAATTGAAATTGAGATTCAAATCTCAAATAATAGTGAAAATGAAATGTCAATTGAAAATAAAAATTGCATGAATGTAGACATAGAAACACCAACTATTGAACAAACATGTTAGAATGATAGTAAAATGTGTGAACATAATTTTCATATTCCTAATGATGTGCTAGATAATCTTGAGGCATTGGTTTCATGGAGACAAATTAGGACACATGCTAATAGATTGTATAGACATTTTTTTATAATAATAAATTTGGGTTTTAATGTCAGTTAATGTTGCCACTAATTAAAATGTTTAAAATACGAAAAGTAATGAGAAGGTTGGGAATGTATGCAAAATTCAAAAATAAAAATGAGTCTTTAAAACAAGTTGTATCCACTGTTGCTAGTGCCTTTGATGTTATTAGAAAGAGAAGTTAGTTTAAAGATAAGAATGCAGCACGATGAGCAATAACAATAGCTTTGGTTAACAAATCAACATCTGAAAAAAGATTGATTAGCAACATAAGTGGATATCTTAATGTGAATCATAAGACTTTAGAAAGAGTTGTAAAGAGAAGGGTTAGTTTTGAATGTGATCCAGCAAATATTTTATGGACTTCTAATGGTAGACTCCCGAGATGTGATATGAAACTTACTAGTGAAGTCAAAAGTTTGCTTAAATTTTTTTGGCATGATAATACAAGAGTATCACCTAATTCAAGAGATGTTCTTAAATTGAGAATTGGGTCAAAAATACGTGATCCACATCCTAAACACCTTTTGGACATGACTCAAATTGAATTATTTAAAAAAATTTTAGATGGTAAGGTATTAAATATTACCATTAGTCAAAGATCTTTTGAAAAGTGTAAACCATGGTATGTAAGGATTAACAAGGAAAGAATCAAATGTTGTTGTAAAACTAATATTCAATTTCGTTACCATTATGATGCATTTTGATCTGTACATGATACCATGCATAGTAAAGAAATGTTACAAGAATGTGGTATAAAAATACCACCTCAAACTATAAAGGATTTCATATCAAGTTTCTTTTGTAAGTCACTTAATGATTAATACTTTCTTTTCAATGCATGTCTTTCTAGTACATGTGATATGTGCAACAATCTTTCTTTGTTAGATGAATGTTTGCATGAAAATACTTTGACTACTTTTGGACAACAATTAGTTGAGGTAAAAAGATTCAAAACTATTGAATATCTATTGAAGGATGGGAAGATTGGAAGAAGCTATGGGATGAACCCACAATAATGGGTTCCACTTTAGTGGGACGAACAAAAATGGAAAAAATTGCAAAATGAGAAATTGAGTTTACCATATGTTCGCGCGAACACACTTATTGTGTTCGCACGAACTTTTTTTTTAATTATGTTCGTGCGAACATATTTTGTATGTTCGCGCGAACATATGTGATATATATGTTCGCGCAAACATGATTTGCATGTTCGCACGAACATACGTTCACGTGAACATGGTAAACGTGTTCGCGTGAACGCCATGTTCGCACGAACATACAAAATCTCAAAAATTTAACCTTTTTTTCTTTTTTCTTTTTTTTTCTCTTTTGACTGCCATAATTGTAGAAGAATGATCTCCTACTATAAAATAAAAAATTTCAAAATGTGATGCTCGGAGAAAGCTTTCCAACGACTATAATTTTATTACATAATTTAATCATTAAGACTTTCAAATATGAGTTTAACTCATTATGGGTTCATTACCGATTGAACATCAACTGACTTTGACACCTCGGGAAAATTAGAAAATTAGGTCAAATTTTTTTTGAAAAATATGGAGGAATTAGCTTATTGAGATACCTTTCTATTCAAAAAAAAAAAATGGTTTATGATAAATTGAGTTCAAATTATCTGTGTCAAACGAAATGTATGTTTGAATTACGGTTCATGTCACTTCAAAACTTCATAAACTATACAATATTCAACAAAAATAAATCAAACCAAATGCAGACACTGGATATTGATGTTACAAATCCAACGCCAAAAGAATTACTTCATTATCATTTCTAGAAAAAAAGTTATGTGTGTCAAACCGACTGCCACTTTTTAAAATATTGAATTTGATTATGTACCACTTTTTGGAGGAGATAAAAAAAATTGACATAAATATTTTTGTTTTTAGATTAAAAAATATGGCTACAAAGTAGGAACAAAGTACTCAAAATCACTAGTCTATGTCATCTTGAAATTATTTATATTTTTGGAGATATAGTCACTTGAACGTGACGTTTGTTGCAAAAATATTGATTTCAGTGTCAAAATTGATCAAAAAGTGGAACCCATTATTGTGGGATCACCCTGTGATCTAGTTATAGATAAAGTTAGTTGTCATGTATTTATGGATGATTTTAAGAGTGTGATCATACCAAAATATGTTGAACACTCTCAATATGCTAGATGGCTTGATGGATAATTTCGTATATGTAAGAATACATTTCCATTTGGTACTATACTTTTAGTTGTTGACTTTGTAGATAACTACACACTTGCATTGCAAGAAGAGGTATAGCCTCCATTAATTAATTCAGCTTCTCACACAATCATTAATGTTTTATAATGCTATTGGGGGACCCAACTCAATCAGTTTGTAGACAATGTGTGTTCAGCATCAGGAAAAGTTAAATGGAAAAATCTAGGGGAACTGCCATTATCTCTTCACGAAATCAAACAATTCAGGGCTTTGCTTGAGTCTAAGCAATTTTTTTCCCCTTAGGATTAGCTGGTAAGATAATTTGGGCTCCAAATAAGGAGGTTAGTTACACAATTAAGGATGGTTACAAAGTCTTACTTCAAAATCTTTCGAATAAACATTCCTGCAGAGCTTTTTCATTTTGTTGGAATAATGTTGTGCTTCCAAAAGCAGGAAGCTTTGCATGGTTAGCACTAAAGCATAGGATTTTGACCAATGATAGGCTTAGTAGGCTACACAATACACCACTTTTCAATTGTATATTTTGCAATGAATGTGAAGAGACTGTGGATCATCTTCTCCTTACATGCCCACTTGCTAACACATGTTGGACCTTTGTACTACAAAAGCTGAACTACAATACTCCTATTCAAAATAATCTTTGGGCCTTTATTCAATCTTGTCTTGTCTTATATAAAGACTCACTATTTGCAAACATTTGGAAATGTATCCCGGCATTAGTTACATGGGCTATTTGGTGGGAAAGCAATAAACATATTTTCAGGAAAGAGGCTTCTACAATTGACAAAATCTTGGAGGGGATGGAGAGATCAATTTCAAAGGTAACAAATTCGAGTTTACACCAGTCAAAATTCAATCTTACTATCATAGCATGGGACTCCTTTATCATCCAACAATGGAAGCAATTGTTCATTCGTAGTGGTTGGAAAATCAGTCAGTCAAGCCACTCTTTAGCTCCTCGATCTACAACTCACTAGACAACCCCATCGCCAGGATTTTGGAAATTGAATTTTGATGGGACTTTTTGAGGAAATCTAGGCCCTTTTGGATTGGGTGCATGCATCTGGGATTCACAAGGTGTAGTAGTGGCTTTAATTGCCTCTCCTCTGCCAGTAGGAACTAATAACATGGCAGAATTGCAAGCCCTTTTAGCTAGTCTAATCCTTGCAAAGCAAGGGCAATACCAAAGATTACACATTGAAGGAGATTCTGCAGTCATAATTAATGCTTGCATCCCTAGAAAAATACATTCCTCGAAACTAAAATACATTTTCAATTAGGTATGGAAGCAATTAGATGAACTTGTCATGTCCCCTTTTCAAATAATTAAAAAATAATAATCTTTGCTAAGGCAGGCAGGCCCAAGAAAGTGAAGTTTCGGAAAAAGGGGGTTAATCTTTGAAAACCGTTGGACTAATAAATGAAAATTATTATTAAAATATGTTTCATTAACCTCTCTTGGACGTGAGTTACAGTTATGCCCTCTTTTAAGGGGTTTGGAGGCATTTTGGGCTCATTCCAGAACTTGATTTTTGCTCATTCTTTGTTATTCTTCAGAGGCTGCCAAACCTGTGGAGAAGGAGACCCAAGAACGGGAGTTTGCAGGTTTCCAGGGAGACCCAAGAACGGGAGTTTGCAGGTTTCCAGGAAGGCTAAGGATGAGAGTTTGAAGCCATTCCATGTGCATGCTCATACAGAGTTTGCCTTTGTGCTGAACAGTGCAGATTTGTGAGTTTTCGAGTGTATTTTTGTAAGAGTTTGGTGTTTCCGGTTGAGTATTTCATATCAGTTTTGGTTGCTGCTGTATTTTATACTTTAAGCTGTTAAAATAGAGCTGAATATATATATTGGGACATGATTAAACTTCTGAGATACATTATTAGTGTTCTTGTGGTGTTTTCGGGCATATTTTGTGCTATTTCGGGAGCCCGATGAGCATAGTTTTGGTCCTACATTTTTGAGCTGTTGTGTAAAGGCTATATGGATCTGGAAATGTCAATTTGTAGGCTGTTATGATGCTGAAAGTTCTGTAAAAATTTCTATTTTCAGATTCATTAATAATTTGTGAAGTTGTGAAGCTTTTAGCACTATTTTCAACATACCCGATTTGGGGTTTCTTAAGGAATTTGGTGGATCTTTGGGATATTAGCTGTTTGATTTTAAAGATCTGATTAGAGGTTGGAAATATCATGAAAAATCAGAAAAGGGACATTTCAGTGGTATCAGAGCCATGATCTTGCCAGCCTGAGGGTTTGTAGAAGTTGCAGGTCAGTTTTGACAACTACCCAGATCTTGCATTTCAGTTTTGAGAACTACCCAAATCTTGCATGTCATAATTTATGATTGCATTTTGCTTCTAATCAGTTTCATGTCCAAATCTATGGTTGCATGCTACTTCTAATCATTTGCATGTTAGTTCTTGGTGTTTGAAGAAGTTATAGCCTATTGGGGTTACACTCTACTTTATCCAGAATGGACAGGTATAGTACAGAGTCTCAGTGGAAACGATCTTGGACAATTGATAGCCAGAGTCAAAATAGTAGAAAGGATGGTTATTAAGACATTCGAGATAAACTTATGAAAATAAGCCATGACATGTCTAAACAGTTGGTTGAGCACCACCGTATAATGAATGACATGTTATCTGACCCAGCTAAGGTGGATAAGTTGACTGGATTTCTATTTCGCAAATTTTCTCACAGGACAGATGACACAATTCCCAAGAACTTGCATGAGGAGTTTGAGAAACTAGCTGATAGCCAGGTAGAGGTCTCAGATTCTACTCTGCCACAGGAGGTGGTGGGAAAGGATATTACACAGATTGATAGTAATGGTCAACTTGATACTCAGATTGAGACAATTGTTTACAGGTCGTCAAAGGGTGATGCCACAAGTATTCAGGATGGTATAGTTACAACAGGCAGTGACTATAGTGTAGTGGGTTCAGATGATGATTATGAGGATGTTGTTGTGCAGGATGGTGAGATACCTGGTAGAGATGAGCAGACATTGAGCATTCATGACTTTGCTGAGAAAGAATACCAGGCACAGTTAGATGCTTCATCACATGAGGTTGAGGCTGGTAGTACTTCACATGATTTGTCCAGCCAGCTAAAGGTGAGTGAAGGCAGTATTGTGACTACATTCTCTCATCATGACAGGTATGTGAAATTAGTTGGTATTGGTCATATTACTCAAGTGAAGATTTTGCTTGAGTTACCAGCTGATTATAGTTTATGGATATGGACTCGAGATTGTTATATTGGCATTTGGGATTCAGTTGATTGGAAATCTTTAACACTTTTTGGCAGCAGTGATTATTTGGGTGCTATCATGGATTTGATTAGCAGATTGCATGGTGTTTTCTTTTCTTGTGCCAGGAGCTTATCCGATGTTGGTATTAGTTTTTATACACCAGTGTTGGGCTTTGTTCATATATCCAGTCGACCATACTTGCTGGAATGTGTTGATGATATTTCATATTTGGTAGTGTGTACAGATGAGTCCAAGGATCATATTGGCATTAATGACATCCAGGAGGATGCAGTGGGCAATTGTGAAGACTTAGTTTCCTTGGGTACAGAGGAGTTGGACAGTAATGCTATAGTTTTTGATACTCCGTATGTTGATATGAGTTTTAGATTTGATTCACAGGATATGGATGGTAATACTCTAGAGACTAGTAACTTTGAGGATACTCCTTTAGACAGTGCATCAGAGGAGGTTTGTAGGAGACAATCAAGCCAATGCCATCATGTGTCTAATCAGTTGAGAGTTAGTGACCAAGACATTGCTATCACTTGCCAGCATTTCGATGCTGCTCATCAGTTGTTAGCAATTTATGGATGGGGTTCTCCTACTAGTGATGAGCAGGGAGGCAGTTATCTTTCCTTGATAGAGTTTCACTCTTTATGGGAGGCTATTCAGATTTTGAGATAGAATTATATGCAGTTGGTAGCCGACAGAGATTATCTTATGGAGTGGGGTAGTACAACATATGATGCATTGTTGGCCAAGGAAGATGAGGTGAGTGAGCTTACTGAGAAACTTGAGGTGACTTCTGAGATTCTTGAGAGTACACAGTTGGCTTTCAAGGAGTCACAGTTTCATTTGGCTAAGGTGACCATGGAGTTAGAGCGACTACAGTCTTTACCTGATTCTATACAGTCACAAGCTATGGTGTTTGGTGATCCGAGGATGTCCATGGCCGAGATTGTCAGAGACAGTGGAGATGGGGATGCATCCATCCTTGATACTAACATTGACATATCAGGTTCATTCCCACTAGAGTCAGGTTTAGTTGAGTTGGGTGTTGTAGCAGATTGTCATATGCCTGACATGGTGGTGGCCTCTAGTACTGATGGCACGAAGACTAGAGATGATGTATCAAAGACCATGTGTGATTTTGGTGAGCCGACAGTTGGCATGGTTCTTGCTAGTAATACTACTCCCTTGGTGATATCTTTGGAGGTAGTAGTCAGTTCCAACATGGTTAATGATCAATTGCAGTTAGTTTCATCTAGATTACAGTCTGAGCCACTGACTGAGATTGGCGCATTCTATCGGCATTACACTATGAGGTACGCTCATCAATTTACCTTTGATGACCATGTTGATGAGATTATGATACAGAGATGTACTTTGGTTCCTAGTGCTTATCATCAGTTATGGAATAGTTTGATGCCTCGGGATGAGAGTTGTGATGGGCACGACATGGTGATAGGTCCTGTAGTTGATAGCTTGATAATACATGACTTAGAGCAGGAGTTTTGGAGTGATGCTTCAGCAGGTGTTGTTATTGATTCTACTCCTTTGGCTATGACATCTCCTGACTTAGCTAGTGGTCAGTCACAATGGGTTATATCACTTGTTCATGGTGAGTTGTTGACTGAGGTTGGTTTTTTTAATCAACATTATATTGCAGGTCATGTACATCAGTTAGCAAATGATCCTTGTGTTGAGGAGTTGATGGCAGGAAAATTTGGTTTGGGTTCCATTTCTTGTTGTTTATCTTGTGATGGCTTTTCACCATTAGGGGTGCATGGGAGTTATGGTTATGAGACAATGGCCGATGATCTACAGAGTTGTGTTGACTATAGGAGTTGTACAGTGTGTGGATTCTCCATACTTGGTATAGTTTCATTTGAGAGCATTCACCATTGTTGCAGAGTTGGATTGTACATTCCGTATAGGCCAGTGGGATGCGTTGATGGTATTTATGGTGTTGGCAGTTTGATTTGTCCACTTTACTTGGGTTCTAATGTTCTAAGAGTTTGTGTCTCATGGGTTTTTGACTGTGGTAGTGGTGATTTTGGAGTTTGGTTGAGCTATAATTGTCAGTTTGATTATGGATTCATCTTGGTCATATTGCAGAGGATATTGCAGGAGCCTGTGTTAATTGGTAGTAGTATAGTTCATGACTACATTTGGGATCCAGGTGGATTGATTGGTTTATTGTTCAGCCATTGCTTGAGGACAAGCAATGTTTGGGAGGGGAGGACTTTTCATGTCCCCTTTTCAAATAATTAAAAAATAATAATCTTTGCTAAGGCAGGCAGGCCCAAGAAAGTGAAGTTTCGGAAAAAGGGGGTTAATCTTTGAAAACCGTTGGACTAATAAATGAAAATTATTATTAAAATATGTTTCATTAACCTCTCTTGGACGTGAGTTACAGTTATGCCCTCTTTTAAGGGGTTTGGAGGCATTTTGGGCTCATTCCAGAACTTGATTTTTGCTCATTCTTTGTTATTCTTCAGAGGCTGCCAAACCTGTGGAGAAGGAGACCCAAGAACGGGAGTTTGCAGGTTTCCAAGGAGACCCAAGAATGGGAGTTTGCAGGTTTCCAGGAAGGCTAAGGATGAGAGTTTGAAGCCATTCCATGTGCATGCTCATACAGAGTTTGCCTTTGTGCTGAACAGTGCAGATTTGTGAGTTTTCGGGTGTATTTTTGTAAGAGTTTGGTGTTTCCGGTTGAGTATTTCATATCAGTTTTGGTTGCTGCTGTATTTTATACTTTAAGCTGTTAAAATAGAGCTGAATATATATATTGGGATGTGATTAAACTTCTGAGATAGATTATTAGTGTTCTTGTGGTGTTTTCGGGCATATTTTGTGCTATTTCGGGAGCCCGATGAGCATAGTTTTGGTCCTACATTTTTGAGCTGTTGTGTAAAGGCTATACGGATCTGGAAATGTCAATTTGTAGGCTGTTATGCTGCTGAAAGTTCTGTAAAAATTTTTATTTTCAGATTCATTAATAATTTGTGAAGTTGTGAAGCTTTTAGCACTATTTTCAACATACCCGATTTGGGGTTTCTTAAGGAATTTGGTGGATCTTTGGGATATTAGCTGTTTGATTTTAAAGATCTGATTAGAGGTTGGAAATATCATGAAAAATCAGAAAAGGGACATTTCAGAACTCCAAGATGTATGTATTTCACATATCTTTTGGGAAGGCAATTGGGTGGCAGACCACCTTTCTAATCTAGGGTGCGATGGGGTTTCTTTCAAATCCTTTAACCCACAATCATTCATTGAAGATCATGAGGGATTAAGAAAGATTGTTGATATGGATAATAAAAACAATAAATAGCATGACATTTTATAAGATATGATCTCATTTAGGGAGGACTATGGTTGCACTTGTGCAAAAATAGAGTACCAAATTTTTATGTGCAATCACCCTTTAAAAGGAGTGATACCTAACTCAAGGTTTCAAAATGCTCAAACCGGAGGTCAACATCTATGTTCCATACAAAGGTTGTCATATGCAACATCACTCAATGTTGCCAAAAAAATTTCACATATGGTTAGTGCTAAGTGAAGGGGAGATAGTATTACTTAAGGAAATCAATGATTCAGTACTAGATGTTATGTTCATTATCCATTCACCAACAATTTGCAAAGCTATCAGACAAGTGATTGGAGAGGAATTCATTTCTTCTACTTCGATTCAATTTTCCTATCCCTCAAACATGGTGTCTCTATTTCTCTCGAATGTAATGGACATTATCCAGTCTCCTTCACAACTTCATGCATTGGAAAGGCATTGATAGGGAATTTGTTTTTGCATTCCCGACTGTTGCATAGGCATGCATGTTTGGTGGTTTTTGAAGTATTGAAAAAATCTTATGACAACTAAAACCCTACCCACATGAAAATGGCACTAAGTAGTACAGCTCAGGTGCTTGGCTACCATTTGGAGGAAAGAGTTAAGAAGTTGGGCTTTGCATTGTTGGATCTTCAAAGAATTTTGAATAGGTTTCTCACCCAAGTCAAGAAAATTCAACTAGTGAGAGTCGTAGAACTTGGAGTCACAGAGTGCAATTTGTGGGAGCAAGGGAAACACTCAGAATTTCAAGCTTGTTCTTCACAAATTTGACAAAAGTTTGGTTGGTCTCCAGAAAAACAACATATTGAAATTTTCGGCTGGGGATGTGATGCTTCAATCAGTGCTCAAAAGGATCAATATGCAATGGGCAGCAATGACTCCAAAGATGTTGAAAGCAGGGGCTTCAAAGGTAGCGATGACATGGATGAAGGATCAGTGAAAAAGCATGTTTTGACTTTTGTGTCAATTTTGTTATTTTATTATTTTGAAATATTGAAATGATGTTGTAAATGAAATATGCTTAATACTTGTTTATGATTCAATGCATCAATGGAGGAAGCATATTTTCTCATTTGTAAAAATATTTTCTCCTATTTGGAGCCCAAACTGTAAATCTAATAACTATGATCGATGTAAATATAAGGGATGATGCTAGGTTTTCTTACTGGTTCTTTCCTAGTTGACCTTTTTGAACCAGATTTATTAATATAATTTAGTGGCTTGCCACTTTTTTATTAAAAAAAGAAAAAAACAATTTATGTTCATATAGTTTATAGGCATGCACTTGATAGTACAAAGGAGGATCAAAAAATATTGAGAGAGTACCATTTTTACGTGAGTGATAATAAACTCCATTCATCTAAGTTTGTCCAATATTGTTTCAAGGTCTTTTATGATAATTTAAAAGAGAGACAAATTCAAATGACACAACATTGGATATGGTCAAATAATTGTATAGGACAATTCAAGAATGCTAGAATATTCTATTGGTTGAGTAGGACACATAGACAAACTAACATCCAACATGTGTGGAGTTTTTTTGAGGTTGGACATGGTAAAGGAGAACATGATGGTGTTGTTGCATGCATGAAGAGAGCCCTTATTAGAGAGCAATTAAAATTTTAGGAAAAACCTAAATTCAAAAATGCACATGAGATTGTTGAATGGTGTAACAAATATTTATATATGGGATCAAGTCAGAAATCTACAATCAAATGTTTCTTCTACCTAGTTGAAGAAAAGAATATCCTTTCAAGATATGACTGTGATACAATTAGTGGGTCAGCTAAATGGCATTTAATTAGGAGTTTAGATTATAACACTTGAACTATATGGACTAGGGAGCTTGCTTTTTTTTGTCAATTTTGTCTTGTAGGTGAATGGAAAGAATATGAGAATATAGAATGGGTTGAAGATTGGCAACAAAAATCATTAGCACCTATTGACATGCATTTTCAAGATGATATAGTAAATGAAGGCCAGAATGTTACTTTTGCATCAAAAGACTATGATCATATTTCAAACCTCATAGAACCTGGTATGCACAATTTAATTAGATTTTTTTGTGATCTCATGATTCAATTTATATAATTTGCATATGTACTCATGTGATTAAAGTGTTTTTGTATTTTATCTTATCTTGTAGGACATGTTTATGTTGTTATTGTGCCTAGTAATAATGATGAATAGACTGAGTATTGGCCTACTAGATGTGTGGAACCTAAGAAAAAAATGATATGTCATCGAGTAGACTATGATGGTTTTGAGTATCCAGTTGGGTCTGTCATTGTAGCTGGCACCTAGCTACGTAAATACCTAACAAGAAGAAATGGTTAACAAGCATTTGAAGACTACCAAATCAAAAAGATTATTTTACACTATTCTCATTTGTTTGTGGCAATGAATATCAAATTAGAAAGATACAAAGGGAGACCTGGCAATTAGGTATTATGGACAATTTCAATGGACAAGCACGAGATAATCATAGATGCATTGCAAAAGAGAGAGGATGTAGATGGTACAGTGTGATGACTACATTTAAATCAAACACATGTAAGTTTTTTCTTTATTGTGTTATTTTTATATATGTACTTATATAATTTAATTACATGTATGTATTTTTACAATTTATGCAAATTTAAGTGTTAAAGTGGATCGAGCATCAACATCTTGTGCAATTCCACATAGTGAGTACATATAAATTACACATATATTTACATAGTTCAGCTACCTCATATTAATTTATGTGTTTATTAACATGTGTTTTTGTTTTACAATTTTATTTTACAGGACCTCATTTGAAGAGATGTGTTGAACCAATTTTATATTTTGAGTTCATGCTTCTATATATTTATCATTGACATTGTCTTACATATATTGTGAAATATGTTGTACAAACAAATTTAAAAACAAGAGTTTACTTCTATTTGAAACTTAAAGGTGTGCATTTGATATTATAAATTAATTGTCAATTTAAGTAATGGCCTCCTATTTTTTTTCCATTACTTTTACATTCAAGCATGTTTAAATTAATGTTTGTTTGAAGTTTCAAATTACTATTGATTGTAATTACTAACCCTTCACTTATACATGATAATTTAAAGATCATTACTCATTGTATTGATTATATGCTATTGTTATGTTTATAATTGACATGTATGTTTAACCATGTTAACCACGTTAAGTGAGAGGGAGGGAAGGAGGAAGAGAGGGAGAAAGAGGGAGGGAGGGATATGGGGAGGGTTATAAGTGCTTGTAATTTATCAGAAAGGGGTCCCATTATGACACCTTAGGATGAATTAGCACCTCTTAGGACCCCTTACAACACATTAGTTATTGTAGTCCTAAAAGTAATCTTTTGT
Organism: Cupressus sempervirens; assembly: GCA_028749045.1. Lineage (NCBI taxonomy): Eukaryota > Viridiplantae > Streptophyta > Pinopsida > Cupressales > Cupressaceae > Cupressus > Cupressus sempervirens. The sequence continues at coordinate 891,740,629 of CM053783.1, forward strand.
AATGTGTCCTAGTACATTCTAATATTTCCAAGAGATTTTGATGCGTCCTTTGTGGTCATAAGAAACCTTAGGACCCATTATGACTCCTTGGAACCCATTCATACCATTAACACACTTTATGAACCATTAGAACACATTAATCATCATAGGATACACTTTAGGGTTGTAATGTGTCCTATTCAATCCTATTTTTTCCTAAGGAGTTTTAGTGGGTCCTAAGTGGTTCTAGGAATCCTTAAAACTAATTACAACCTCCTAAGAACCATTATGACCCATTATGAGCCTTTATAGTCATATTAGTCATATGTTCTAAAGGGACATTAGGGATTTTTAGGACCCATTAGTACACATTAGGTCTCATTAGGACACATTAAGATCCACTCACACACATTAAGACCCATTAGACCCCATTAAAACCTCTTATAACACATTAACAATTGCAAGACATAGTAATGTGCCCTAAGTGGTCCTAATATCTCATAATAGATCACGATTGGTCCTATGTGGTTTGAAAGCCCATTAATATTGTTTAGGGTGCACATTATGATCATTTAAAACATATTAAAATCTATTAATGCCTCTTAGATAATCTTAAGGGGCATTTCAGTCACACTAATGGGTTATAATATGCCATAATGGGTCCTAATGTGTCTTAAGGGGTTCTAATGTGTTTTAAGTGATCCTATGACCTTTTAGGACTCATTAGGAACCCTTATAATCCATTAGGGGCCATTAGGACTCATAAGAACCAATTATAACCCCTCTGAACACATTCACTATCATATGATGCACTACTACGTCCAAAGGCACTATAATAGTTCCTAAGTGGTTGTAATCAGTCCTAATGTTTCCTCTTGGATTTTAAACTATGGTCTTAATATATCATGAAGGGTCATAATGGGTTATTAGTGGTCCTAGGACATCTTAAGGTCTATTAGGATCCCTTAGAATACATTAACTATAATAGGACACACAAATGGGATGTTAATGATTCTAATATATCATAAGGGGTCATAATGGATTGTAAGCAGCCCTAGGACCCATTACAAAACCTTAGAATATATTAGGACAAATTAGGACACATTAAAACTACCTCAATTTGATGTGATATTTATCAAATAATATTTTTGATATCAGCACCGATGCTCTATAAATAGTTAAACTTATGTCAATTAGGATTAGTACTTTAGGTCCTAATTTTAGATTAATTTTAGGTACATTATCCATACATGTGTGTCGTAAGGGGACATAGGAGTCCTAATAGGTCATAATATTTTTAATAGGTTCTAATAAGTCTTAATATGTATTATTAGGATGCAATAGGCCTTATTAGGTAATAATAAGTCTTACATTACCAAACAACACATAAGAGCCCCTTATGATACATTTCTAGATACTTAGATCCATATTTGTATTAAGGGGACCTAGAGAGTCTTACTCGGTCCTAATATGTTCTATAGGTTCTAATAGGTCTTAACATGTCTTAGTATGTAATAATTAGTCTTATGTTAACATAAAACACATAAGGACTCCTTATGATACATTTCTAGGTACTCCAATTCATATGTGTATTAATAGGACTTAGGAAGTCCTATTAGGTCCTAATGTCAAAAGGCATTATAATAGTTCCTAAGTGGTCTTAACATATCATGAAGAGTAATAATGGGTTCTTAGTGGTTCTAGGACATCTTAGGGCCTATTAGGACCCCTTAGAACACATTAACTATGATAGGACACACAAATGGGATGTTAATGACTGTAATGTATCATAAGGGGTCATAATGTGTGAAAGGAAGGGTATCATCCATCATTTTATTAAAAGAATCTTTAATCTTTACCTAAATTTTATAAATTTAAATTTTTTAGGATGAAAATTTTTATTTAATAGTAGGTCAATTTTATTTGTATGTATCTCAATACATAAATTTGATGTGATATTTCCAATAATATTTTTTATATCAGTACTAATGCTCTATAAATACTTAAAAATATTGTTCATCTAGCATATATATACTTACAAAATGTGTCATATGGTCATGAATAAAATATGTCGCAATAAAGAAAATGGTTTGAATACTTAAAACATGATGAAATATAATAATATATACTACATACACAAGCATGATAAGAAGTCGTAAAAAATAGTACATGGTCTAACATACATCATAACATGATCAATGAAGTTAAAAAATACATATATAATACAATTTTCACTATCCTAACACAAAGTGTATCAAAATATACAATATTTGTCATAAAAACACAATCTAGAGGTGCCAAAAAGACCTAATCTATCTGATTGAATGCCCTCTTTACTCCATTTTAAGAGGACTCAGATGGATCATCTTGTGTAATATGAGTTGTCTCATCATGGGACATCCTGTGAGGTAGATGGATCACCCTGTGTAACATGAGGCACGTCTCATCATGTACATGCTTAATTGAAATAGGTTTCAAAATCTAGCTTGCAAATAAATTAAATATTCACTACATAATAAAATAAATACCACATGAGATGGGTGTCCCTCAGTAATGGGAGGAGGCATATTGTGAAAACTACCAAATGCAGTAGTGGTGAGGTCATGTAATTTACAATACATACATTTTTAAAATTTGATTTTAGAGCATAATGAACTATACATTATGTATGTAAATCAATATACTGACCTCAAAGGATGATGTAGGTACCTCCATCTAGCTAAGTCCTATGCTCTTAGCAACACTCATGGTGACATAGTCCTAAAATTATGGATACATAAATGTTGAGTCAAAATTATATATACATGAATAATTACAAAGTACACAAACTAAAAAGTACATAATTTGTAGACTACATTTTTTATACACTATAAATTTAACATGTATATATATCATACCTAAGTAGTAGCCAATGTCACAGATGTGTCTACAGGTATGCTAGCATGATGATCATAAGATGGAGTTGAAAATAGACTATATCAAAGCTTGTATGGATGAGTATGATCCATCTCCTGTTCGTCAAATCAAAACACATAAAATATATACATGAGTCAAAATTGTTTAGATTATAAGTTAATAACAATGTACATACATAAAAATAGTACAAATTATTGATCTTCAGTCAAAAGTTCATACCGTATGTATTTGAGGCTGTGCCTTAGTGCTAATTAGAGTAGGACCCGTACTGACATCAAACTATGTAGCTGGGAACAATCCCTACAAAATCAGATAAAAAGAACATTTGAGCACATGTTATTAAATTCAAGTTTGAATATACATTTTTACAGTGCAATTCAAAGTGCATACCATATGAGGGATGCCAACATCTGTAGGTCTCAAAAAAAGACTATAATACCCCTTAGGAGGAACAATATCATCCATCCTTTTTTATTTCAAAGGTACAAACTAATATGGTTAATACAATTACACATCTATGTAAAAAGTAAATAATTATGTGTACTTTATATTTCAATTAAAATTAAAATTTTACTTGATGCTCTTGACTATCTTTGGGTTCTTCTTGCTGCATGAGGTCAACAAATGATGACACATCAATCTCATCACTACCATCACCATGGGAAGCATATACATCATCATCAAAATCGGCACCCTTAGCATAATGGTCATCATGCACTACATCAGCATCACTCTGAGGGCCTGTGTATATGCCTCCACAACTAGTACAAATATGTCCAAGTGGACAAATATGTGTTTCCTACATCCACTACTGTACTAAATTGCCCAAAAGGGCACTCAAAGAGGTAAGAACAAATGAAACTGCACGATGATGGTGTAGAGCTAGTGCAACAGGTGTAGTAAGAGGTACAAGGGGCTAAGGTCACCTACAATTTCTCATTCTATCACTCAACTTTTTCCCAGGTCTATCCTAAGGCATCGCTCCACCAACCTCTTGAAATGCTTTCATATCAAAATAATTTGGTTTCAAAACCAATTCAAACTTAGCCCATAGCTTCCTAAGGAAGTACATGGGCACCTCATGATTAGCATGTGGTGGATGGTCAAATACCATCCACCACTGCTCCCAAAAATGTGTTGCTATACATGGATGTGTGCACCACCTAATAGAAATGTGAGGCTTCTTCTCATCAATCTCCTCACCCATCTTAGGGTTTACAAAATAGCTTTTAAAATTTCCTTTACCTATATTGAGGTTATGAACCTCTCTATATGATAATTTGTTGGAATAGAAGGCACACATGTTTTGCCTCCATAATCTAAATGAATCAATATCACAATCTAAATGTTGTATATATTGAATGACACCTTGCATGCTATATGCAAGGTGTAGTAGGTGAGGAGGGGGGTAGGTCTTGCGTCAGATAGCCTCAATATCGTGCATGAGGTCATTAAGATTATGCCTCATGCTCTCACGGAGATCATCTGCGGTGGGTGGTGGAGGTGCAGATGGAGGTGCAGGTGGAGGTGGAGATGGAGGGGGTGGAGGCAAGGGTGTCAGAGGGGGAGGGGGTGGCGGTAGGTCCATCAAATACAATTTGCATATATGTTTAAATAACATAAAAAATGACAAAATTACTATTTAATAAATTTTAAATCTAAAATATCAATTATATAAATGTGTAGATCTTTAAAATCATATAAATTAAATAAATAAAGTTAAACACTTAAGTCTAATTGAACATTAAATATCAGATTTAAGTCTAATCATAAAATAATACTCCATAAAAACTATAAAGGTTACTTCAAGTTTTCTTTTCTAAAAATAGAAGCATCTTGGCTAATTGCTTTCATGTACACAAATCTCATTATGGATTATATGTTCATCTCAAGATCAAACAAAGTTAAGATTATGGTTTACAATTTTGTTATGTTTATAGTTTTCATGATGGCTAAGCTCAAGATTATTATAATGATTATGACTTTAATGTTAGGGAACTTACCTAGGATCATGGTTTTAGTTAGAATTATATTTAGGTTTTGGATATTTATTATATTGCTATTGTTTAAATGATATATAATAGATGGCATTAGGATGAGAGTTAAGGTTATAATTAGAATGAAAGCTTAGAGATAGAATTATGATTTGATTATTATTTATGATTATAGTTCATCCTAAATATTATCCGCTTTAATGCAAACTATAAGTCTATATCATCCTAATTCTAATATGTGAACCCTATCCCTAACCATAATAATCCTAATTCTAATCATAATACTTAAACTTATATTTAATATATTCTTTAGTAATTTAAATCCTATCTTATCATTTAACAGTTGTTATGAATGGCTAATAGAACTTTTCTTCCCTCTAAATCTCTATGTTGGAATGTGTTATATTAATTGCATTTTCTAATTATAATCATAGTCTTTTTACTATTATAAAACTTTGTATTATATTGCTTGATCACATCTTTTATAATTATTTTTGGATGCTTACTTGTCTTCCACCTATGAACTACTCTTGGCTCATCCAAACATTAGCCTTAGTAGTTTCAAAATTAATAAAATGTATTTTCGTAATTCTGATTTGTAGGTGGAAGCAACTTCATAAATTATCATTTTTCTTAAGGTGTTTTAATGAGTTGCTAGATATAAACCTTAATTATAAACCTTAATCATAAATCTAAATATACTTATAAAATCTAAATTAGAATACTTAGATCCTATTTATATTCTAGAATTGAATTCAAATCCTAATACTAGATCCTAATCTTAAATGTTAAATGTTAAATCCTAACCTTATACATGTAAATCATAGTTAAGGTCAGGATTAGGCTTTAACATTTAAGCTTAATATTTTTATTTAGAATTAGGAGAAGGGCTTAGCATTTATGATTATTTTTAGGATAAAGGTTTAGCATTTAGGATAACTTAGTTAGTCTAAGGGTTAAGAATTTAGGATATAAAGGTTTAAGATAAGGGTTAGACTTGACATAATTAGAATTTAAAACTTAAAGTCAAGGTTTAATATTTTGTAACTTAGGCACATGTAATCATAAAATGGATGTAATCATGAACTCAAGTCACACTAAATAAACCCTACATGGTGATAGAAAGATATAAAGTGTAATGAGATTATGATCTTATAATATGGATTAGCTCTCAAATGCCCATAATTCACTCAGAAGCACTTGCAAATCACCTAGAATGATTTGCATAACCTTATTACAAAAAATGTAGATATCTTAAAAGCTTGAGTTGATGGCACATTTATAGAAATCTCTGGAAGTTCAATGGCTTGGATTCATTCTCCATGAGTGGTGGAGGTTGAATCCTTGATTGATCAATACATGATTAAGCTTTATTGGTGGGAATTAATTTTATTTTCCATTAATGATGATATGGATAATTGATCATTTTAATTAATTCATTTAATTAATAGTTCTAGCCATAGGATTTAAAAACTTGATTTGATTAATTATGTTAGGATTAAGTAATGAATCAATGCCCCCTTTTTTAAAATTAATTTTTTATATTAAATTATTAATATTTTATCATGGGCCTCTGGAGCAGGAAGCCAAAGGAGAGCCCACATAAGAAGATGTCATCAGGGAACTCTAGAGAATATTGAGAGTAGCAAAGTACCAGGTGATAGTCTAGACATAGGTGGTCATCTGAGCTAGCATGGTATTAATCATGACAGGCAAATTGCATAGCTAACTTCTCAACTGAGGATTACATAGGGTGAGGCCACTTATCATAACTCTAGAGAGGCTTACTATTATGATGAATACTCAACAACTATTTTAGTGGAAAGACAAGTTATTCACTTCTTTATATATTCTTAGGCATCCAAGGGTGTATAGTCCCTCCTACTTGCACTAATGTCCCACCTCCACCTCTTGATGGTGAGGGAGGGTTATTTAATTAGATGCTTGATTCCTTCTTCTCTTCTAATTTTTTTATGATGTATCATTGTCTTTGTATCATTTTGAGACCTTGATATTGATAATGCTTTGATATCACTCATTTTTTGATATTTTGATTATATCACCCCCATGTATTGATAGTATATGTGATGATTACAAATATTATTTCATCTCATTACATGTGTTATGATCAATTTTTCTAGTTTATACACGAGATGCTCCTATATGGTGTTTTTCTTTTCTTATAATATCATGTTATATATAAATTTACCTAACTACCCTTCTTGATTATCTATGATTGATGTAGTAAATGACATGTCTTTATATGATTCTTTTGATATGATATGCATGGATAATATAATTAAAATTTTAAATCCTTCCTATGCAATAAATGATGTAATTAGATATGTAAATGTTTTAAGATTCATATGACATGTAGATGTAGGTATGATGCTCCTCTAGGATAAGAGTTTATCATTTAAGGTTACGATTATGGTTTGACATTTATAATCAGTACTTGGTTCTTACGATAGTTATTCAATTATTTATATATTAGGGTGTAGGTTTTAGCAAATTAAGATTATGGTTAGGATGACAGTAAGGGTTATGATTAGAGTTTTGGTTAAAATTGGGATTATATAGTTAATCTTAAATGATTCCAAGCCAAGGGATCCAAAGAACTAATCTAAAGTTTTACTAAGCAAGCAATAACATGTATAATAATTTACATAAAAAAACATAAGAGATTACATTCCTTAACAAGCACATATATACATTTCATTTTTAAATAATTATAATACTAGAAGTAAAATAAATAACACATCCACATGAAATAATTACAACTACTTGAGTTCAATCCATTTAAATAATATACATTTGTTCCGAATGCCACTTGGCAAATTAATTCAGAATACACAATCGTCCACTGTACATGTCACATGGTATGAAAGGCTGAAAGAATATACATTTATAAAATAGTTTACATCATCCATTTTTGATCCATGAAACAAACTACAATACAATAAGTAAAATCATTAAATACTAAGTTTTGCATTTCGATCCCTTGGCAGGGTGTTACATAATTAAATACTTAGTTATATGTTTAGGGTTTTATTGTACACAACTATATGGTTTAAAGGTTGAGGTTATAGTTAGTTTAAATACTTTCTTTGTTATATGGTTTACAAACTAATCTAGATAATTAATCACTAGTTATTTGAAATCAATATTTATTTGTAATTACATGTTTAAACAATGAATTTACATCTAATCTAATCATTCAACATTGTAATCAATACATAAATTAAATATATTTCAAAACATCTAAAATAATAATTTTTAAATGAACATCTACGAAACTATTATTTAAATTAATAGATACAATAATCTAAAGATAATGCTCATTAACAATGTAAATTTACAATTTTATGTATACTAAAAATGGAAAAAAAAAAATTGACATTCATATAAAACTAAAAACTGAAAATAATTAAGTAAAATAGTACAAAACAAATTAAAATACTTGGTATGTCAGAAAATAGTAGTGGGGGGTGGTTGGTAGAGGTAAAAAATGGGCTCCTGTATCATTCTCAAATTGAGCTCCCATTATCCAAATGGTGAAGATGACCCCAAAATGCATAAAAATGGGTATTTGTATCTTTGACAAATTGGGTACTTGATATTTTACAAATCGGGTACCTGATATTTTACAAAATGGGTACCCGATTTGTAAAGGAATTGGGAGCCCATTTTTAAAGTAGTTTGGGCACCCGATCCACTTTCCAAAAATTGGGTACTCAATTTTTGAATCATGGCTCGAGTTTCGAAAGTGTGATTTTAGAAATGGGTAACCGATTCTAAGAAAATCGGGTACCCATTTCTGAGAAGTACAATTCCATGGATTTGACTTCCACAGAATTGTGACCCAACTTCTTGTGGGTACCCATAATCTCATTAATTATTAACATTCTTAATCAAAAAATGATAATGTATTCGTAAGGAAAAAACTATTGTAATATACTCACACATACATACATTGCCTCAATGGTGATATGACTCAAATTTTATTGTTAGCAACTCATATATATATATGTCAATTAGGATTGTGGTTTTGTAAAGCTGATTGAAAAATTACATCGATTCACAATGTGAGATCCACATAACTTTATAGCTGTTGATGAGCCAGTAACCTATTGCAGTTGCACTACAATTGTAGTCTAATTTGACTTGCATGTGGGCATTAAAATCCTATCATAATTATCCATATCAATTATATTCTTTTCCATTTTTAGTTTGTGTTTATCAATAAAATTATATATTGGAAACTTTTATTGCGGGTCATTAGTTTATTATAGCCCAAGACATGCTTACTCTTTTGGGTCCCACTAATAGGAATCCACATGGGAGATGACCCATCATAACCTTTTATAAGGGCTAATCAATCAATATTTATGTTCATGCCAATAGGGGGAAGGTGTTATTATTTGTTTTCCTTTTTAAATGCACTTTCTTATCTATCTCTTCGTGATAATAATAATGGTGTTATGAGTTCTTTATCCTTTCCATGTCATCTACCAATATCCATATATAGGTTCTTTCAAATTTTTTCTTAATATTATTCCCTTCTTTCACATTGATGGTCCACATAAGAGATGTTTTAAATGTCTAACTATATCACCTTTATACTATGTATCCAATCATATCTTCCATTAAGTCATTGAGTTACTAAGTGTCACCCTTTTTAAAATTACTTTTCTTTTATTGGTCATAGTGTCACTTCTCACTGACGGTTATCTTTGCTTAAATAGTTTAAATTAGGCTTGGAATTTGATGGCGGTAATGGTCATTTTTGTAGTTTTGAACCATATATGACAGCCTAACTTTTTTTAGAACCTATCTAGAGTGACATGTTATTTTTTTTTAAACCGTCAATAATCAAATACTTTAAAATATCAATAAACTGTAAAATTTTATTATAGATTATATAATTTTAATCTATAATATAAATATATGCTATATATTTATTTATTTATGCATTTTAAATTGATAGATATGAACGTTTCTAAATTTTAAAATATTTTAAAATGAATTTAGAAATTTGTAATTATTAATAATTATTATATTAGTATATAATATATATCATTTTTGCACATATTACTAATTTATACTATTAGTATGTAATGTAATGTTTCTATTTTGTTTGTCATATGTTTATATTAATTTAAAATCTTTCTAAATTAAAGTGTACAAATCTAAAATTTGTCTAATTATTTTGAGTTTTTTTCATGTATTATTAATTTATAATTACATTTTTCTAGTAAAAAAAAAAGTTTCTATATAATTTTTTTAATGTATTATTACTTTTTGAATTAAAAATATTCATATTGATTACTAAAAAAAAATGGCGTTCAAAATATTTCATAGAACGTAAAAACAAAGGTATCAAAATGACCAAACCATCATAGAAAAATCATATGATAGGTGGGGGTGACCATCAAATTCTAGGTCTGGTTTAAAACATGATTCAACTTCTTATTTAGTTATAACTGAAATAACTTAATCAACTCGACATTTTCCAAACTTTAGACATTAATTTTTTTTTGTATCGCTAAGTAACCAATACCAACTATATTTCTAGTTACTGACAACAGTCATAGCAATAACGATATAGGTTGCAGACCTTAATTGAGTACATGTTTATAAAGAAAATTATAAATAAACAAACTGATTATGAATCAATCTTTGAACAAATCAATGCTTATTGTGAAAATTGTAAAATTTCATTAGACATCTGAATGTACACTGATTCATTTGGAACTATATAAAATAGTAATGAACTCACATACATATTAGAGACTAGTCTCAAAATAAGGATTGGACATAGTGTTCTATGTTACATACTCTTCATCAACTCAACAAATCTAAGTTATATGTGGTTTTATTCATCATCATCTGATTAAAATATGTATGTATTTATTCTATGAATACAAGACTATAACATAATTTATGGTGCAAGTATTTTGAAATCAAGGTATTGAGTATGCTACATCTCCTTATCTTGGGTTCTATATTCTCTATGATTGATAATCATCATTCATCAGTTATTCATTTGATGTATGCCTTTAGCAACAATATGATCAACTTCACAATATCATTGCTCATAAAATCAAACTAGTCTCTGGATCGTAACTTGGCTTTGATACAATGTTGATTTTGGAGGATCACTGCAAATATACTAAGCACTACCTATATGGTATGTTTGTTCCAAATGGGCAAAGGCTAGGAAGAGACATGGCCCTTCATGGGCATGTGTATATTCAATAATTAGATATTAACAAATAATAATATCTCAGATAATATTATTTAATTATGCTATGTATTTATGTATGTATGTATATTGATGTTTCTTAGATGCTATTTTGAGGGTCTAAGCAAAGAAAGGGTATATATGCATGATTCGATGCAACAAAAAATAGAGGAATGATTAGATATTTGGGATATCAACAAAGTCAATTTTTGGCATTTCTTTATACTACTTGTAAACTTATATATTGTTGTAAGAGTAGTGAGCTCACCTTTTTAATACAACTCCTAACAGGGTTGAGGCCTCTAATGAGGTCTATTCATCTAAAAATGATATATAAACTATATATGTGTGTGCATATATATATATATGTATGTATGTATGTATGTATGTATGTATATGCATACATATATACATATATATGTACATATAGATATATACATATATATATATATATATATATATATATATATATATATATATATATATATATATATATATATATATATATATATATATATATATATATATATATATATATATATATATATATATATATTCATATATATGTATATATAATACACACATGTGTGTGTGTGTGTGTAATAGACTCTTAATAGGGTCAAAACCTTTCACAAGATACTTTTGATTAGTAGATCATTTTGTGGGTACCATAACCACCAGATATTTCCCTTGGTGAGGGTTTTCTTAATTAACAAAATATAATGTTATGAGTTTCTTTGTGGTTTTCTTATATTTATTTTTAATTTAATCATTTATGCAAGTTTAATGTTAATATTTGATGTCCATATTTGGAAAACATTTTGTGGAATACTAATTCATCTCCCCCCAACCACCTTTCTCAATATTCTTTATTTCTTACAATTGGTATTAGAGATTAATTTCTCAGAATGAGCTTAATAGCTTAAGGGAGATCATTATAGATACATTTCACTTGCAAAGCGACCTTTAGACAATTCTTGAGGAATTATGTTAGGTAAATAATGAAAGAAACAAGTTAAAGACCAAGCTTAGATATGAACACAACATAATTTAGAAACTCAAAGGTCCAATCGAAAATTCAAGATCCTAGAGGAAGAGACTAATTGAATAAATCAAGGATTTTAATCCACTACCTAACTCAAGAGGGAAAATAAGATATTGAAGCATGAACTTGAAATCATAAAATTGAGGATGAGTATTATGACATACATGAACAAATTGAAGAAGCTGATCTAAATAATAAGAATCCAAATCTAAAATCATAATTTACCATGGTAACATATGAACTTGAGGATACAAAATTAAAGTTTATTGAACTTGGGAAGTATAATTACATAGTGAACTTAGCAAAATTTTCAAAAAACCAAGAAACATCTTGGAAAGTTGTATTGAACCATAATAAAACTTGATGAACAATTAATGACACAAAAACCTCAAGGAGATATGATAAGGATTGGTTACATTGAAGGAATAAGAAATCATTAAAGATAATACAATTAAACAAGGATGTAATTAGTCACTAGATAAAATCAATCAAACATAAAATAGGTTTGAAAAACCAAGAGATCAAACAAGACCATTCAATGGTAGATGCTTTGCATGTAATAATTTTGGACACCAAGAAGATAGATTATAAAGATAACATAGACGCTAAAACCTTTATTGGCTATTTTTATAAGTGATTTCTTTATGGACATAAATCAAATGAATTCAAGAATCTTTTCCAGAAATCAAGTATGTGGGTGAATGAAAAAACTAACATGGAAGATAATACACCTTTCACAATGAATAGTGTTATCAACAATGCTCTTATGTTGTATTAATGAAACAACTTTGGACATATTGGTAGAGATTGTAAATTAAAGATCAATTGGTTTGGGCCAAGGTATGGGAATGGAGTTATTTCATGTCATATTTGTAGTAGGGTAAGAGTACAAACATGTGTCACCATTTTACAAAAGAAAAGGCTAACATCAAAAAAAGTGTTAAACTTCAACAATGTAAAAGTCATATTTCTATTTTGAATTTTAAGTTGGTGCAAACTAATGAAATGTGTATAAAAGGATGAAATTTATCTTGTTATTTTTTTAAAATTTCAAAAACTAAAAATAGTATGTTTATATAATTTTCAATGACCTTTTTTGACGGTGTTAAAAATCTAGCAAATTAGGGGTTATAGTTCCCACCAAAAAACTAATTGCAAATAAATGTTTTTCCATCTAAATTTGAAGTATGTTGTCGACAACATATGTACCTAGAACTATCCAAAAGAAATATTCAAAATATTGTATATTTTGTCTATTATAACTATTTTAAATTGAACTTTTCATAATTTAACGATTTTTCATTCCCACCATCTTTTCACTAGTAAATTCTTGTTAACCATTACAAATGTTATATATTATCAAAGATGACTCTCTCCTCTAGAACAATTCATAATTTTAAATTTTTTGGGGTACCATCTACTATTTTTTATAGTTTTTTGAATGTGCATCATCTACAATGTTGAAATACTCACTTGCAATATTTTACAATTATTGTGATCAATATTGTGTCACCTATAAAGAAAAATTATATTGTTATAATTATTACTACAAGATCCATCCAGTGGTATTTTTATTTCTTTTCAAACCTTGATTTTGATGATGAAATTGGCCTCTAAATTGATAAGTTCTTCAGAATTATATAAAACATGAAAGAATGTGTCACATCGAATGACACATAGACAATGTCGATTAGATTGGATCCAGCTAGATCAATACAACTCAAAAGTCACTCACACAAGGTCACATGTGACAACATAAATTTTTTTTCCACTTTAAACAATAAAATAAGTTTTTTATTTTAAAGGTAAAGTTTTATTTTTAAAATTTTTATATTTAATTCATATTTGCATTTCTAGTATTAAAAAAGTTATTTTTTATGAAACTTTATCAAATTAAATAATTTTTATTAAAGAAATATTTGGAAACTAGATTTTTTAAAGTTATTTTTGTATTAAAATCGATTAATTAAATTTATTGTTTATTTTAAATTTATCAAGTAATTTGATTTAAATAAATTATTAGAATCAGTTTAGGTGTTTTAAAACAATATGAAAATAAGTAAAATTATTGAATTATTAAATTATTTAATTTATTTAATATAATTAATGCAACTAGTTGTCTTAAGATTTTCTAGTCTTAGAGACAATCAAATATAACAAGTTTTTAAAGTTGAAAGCTTTTTCTAAATTGTCTATGATATACTATTATTTATGTATTTGAATTTCAAAGTTTTTTGTATGCAGGTGATTTCAAGCTCTCTATTTAGGTTTTTGTGCAATGGGAAATAAAGAAAAAAGAACAAAAAAAATGACCGAGTAAGAGATGAATAGAAGAAAGGATGGACAAAATGTAATATAGATCCACCAATTGAAGATCCATTGATTGAAGTTGAAGAACATCATGTTGAAGTTTCAAAAAGTAGTAGGACATTTGGGAAATATGGTTTACAGTTGGAAAATTTATTGGAGATGAACGAAGACTCTCTTTTTAGATAAATTGAATCATCTAAACACATGATGCTTGAAAGTACAATTAACCTACTTTTGCATAATATGTGGGAGAATTTTTTTGAAAATAAATCTTTGACTGGTAAAGCACAGTTATTTGTTAGATTATTTAGGAAAAGAGAAATGAGTCTTTTTCTAGAGTTGTTAGGTGTGAATAATAAGAAAAGCTCAGAAGATAATGTCAAGGCAACAATAATTCAAAATTTGACAAATGCATTAAATGCTATTGATAACAAAAGTTGAGTAACTGATTTAAGTGATGCATGGAGAGCATTGATGATTATGATTATGAAAAATGACTTGTCACAGAAAACACAAGTTCAAACAATTTATGAAATGCTCAATCTATCTAGAAGAATTGTTCAAAGATACATAAAAAGGTGAATTTTTCTTGATGAGAACATTGAAAAGAACTGGGTTAAAATTTGTTAGTTTCCTCAAAAGGATATAATTTATGAAGATGTTAGAAGATAGGTTGTCAAATATTGGACAAGCCAGTCACATGTTTCTTCCAATAGAACAAACACTATATAGATCAAAGATAAAGAGATGGGTATGAAAATAGCACATCTAAAACAGTTTGTAGACACAATAGAAAGTGAATTATTTTAAGCTTTCAAAAAAGAATTTGCAAATGTGAAAATTTCCCAAAGATTGTTTGAGAGGTTGTGTGTATGTTTTAGACACATAAATAAGGTATGTAAATCTTGTTTTTTGTCAAAATCATGTTGAGTTTCATCTTTATTTGTGTAGGTGTTAATAAGTATTTACTATTTACACTTTACTTAAGTTTACTTAGGTTAATGCATATTCATATTAGTTTTCATGTAGACACCTAGGATTTGCAAATTCATATGAGTTTTCATGTTGACAACATAGTAGTTCTCACTCCAATTGAGCACATGTTGTTTGCTACATCTCTTTATGAGATACATCTTTACATTCTTATTCTTGTTGGAAATATAATTGAAAAAGCTCATTGTTGTTGAAGATCAAAGAAAGAGATTGTTGTAAAAGAATGTTTTCAATCATTGTTTTGTCATTGATATCAAACCTGCTATTTGTGGGGACTATATTTGCTTATAAGTATTGGAAATATGATTGAAAAGCTCATTTTTGTTGAAGATCAAAGAGGGAGATTGTTGTAAAAGATTGTTTTCAATCATTGTTTTTCCATTGATGTCAAACCTACTATATGTAGGGATGATATTTGCTTACAAGATTTATGCACTATCACTTAGTTGATTGATGAAGAGGATTTGATCAACAAGATGTAACAAGAGCACCTAAAGGAAGGGTTGAGTAATGATATTTTAATGAAGTGCAAGAATCGGTTAAGACAATGGTCAAGTAATGTATTGATGAAAAATTCAAAGATATAGAGGTTGGTCACACTTAGATACATTGGAAGAAGAAATTGTAACAAGGTTGACAACAAAACTTTAACTTTGTTTATCAAAAGGTGCTGAGAAAATTAGTTGAAGCCAAGAAAATTCTTAATAGACACCGAGTAACAAAATTTTTAGTTAGTGCCGAGTGATCTTTAGGTGCCGAGCATTAGGAAAAACATAGTTGATGCTGAGTAAGCTAAGCACTAGTATTTCAATAGTGCCAAGCTACTGCATTATTTCAAATGATGAAGATTCGCCAAATATGAAGCTGACATAGTTGTTGCATTGAATTTTGTGAACAAGTTGGAAGATAAGGATGATGAGCTATTGGCACAAAATCTTATGTAAACCATTTTTTTGGGCAAATTATAAAGGATTATTCAAGAAGTTTCTAAAGGAAATAGAAAATGGGATAGATACAATGTATCCTACCTAATCCATGCGAATTGAAAATGAAAAATGGAAGAATCGAGCAGGAAAAGGAACTCCAAGACTTCTATTTAAGAAGTCATAGACCAAGAAGCAACAAGCTACTGATCTTGTTGCTACAGAAGTGCCTAAATCTGCAAAGTGATTGAAAGGGTGTCAAGGAGGAGACATCTAGGAGAAGGAAGAGCATAGAGGCTCTCCTTCTACAAGTGGTCATGAAGAGATGATTGCACTTGTACATTGAGTATGGAGACTCAAAAAGACAAAGCTTGAAAGAAAAGGCAAGCAATTAAGAGTTGTAGAGATAGAAGGCCAGGAAAGGATATGAGCTGTGAAGTGATCTGAAATCTACAAGATAAGTTGTATGTTGTAGTCAGGTCAAGATTTTTCTAATTCTCTCTAACAATTGTATTAGATCTAAAAATCCAATGGCCTTAGGTTGGCCTAACAACCATTTTTAAATCCTTTAATAAGGTGGCATTCCAAGCGAATGTTCTAAAGTCCTTTTACTAGGCCCACTTCTAACAGGGTGGCTAAATCCTCCAATGAGGTCACATTTAATAGTGTGTATTGTAAGCCTTTAACAGGGAAGGCCTTTCACAGGGCATCACTTCAGAAGGATGAGAATTGAGTAGCATGGTATTGGTGGTTTTTCACAAATTGGGTTTGCATGTAAATCACTGTGTCATGTGTTGATTTCCTATGTGTTGTACTTGCATGTTGATTTATAGTAACTTGCTAATTAGAAGAGTTAAAGTTTGCATGAATGAATGATTGAATGAATTTATCACACTCAGAGAGAAGTAAAAGGGATATCTGGACCTTGAATAACTGATTCAGCCCCCCCCCCCCCCCCCCCCATCTTAGTTATTCTAAATCAATTCTAACAATTGGTATCAGAGCCTTCTGGTGATTTAGTTTCAAGGTACTAGAAGCAGGAAGGTCAAGATATCTAAGAGAGAAGTTCCCAAGCTTGACAAAGACAACTTTGCTACATGGCAGAGTTTGATGAAATTGTACCTTAGATCAATAGGTGACTATGCACAAACTTCCATTGGAACAGACCATGTAACTCTAGTAGAACCCCTTATTGCAGATGACTTAAACAAAAAGAAGGAACATAATCAAGCAATGTTGGAGATTGCCTCTGCACTTAGCTATGCTGAATATGATGATGTCAAAGACTATGACACCACATTTAAGATGTGTAAAACCCTATCAGATATCTATGGAGGTGATTAGAATGTCTAGAGAGCAAAGAGAGAAAGCTTAAGAGGGAAGTTTGATGATATGAAGATGGAGGAAGGTGAAAATGATGCTTAGTATGCTACAAGGATAAAAGAAGTGGTGAGTGCAATAAGGAGTCTAGGTGGTCAACTAGCAGAAGAAACATTCATTAGCAAATACTTGAGAAATTTTCTTCCTATCTATGCCATAAGAGTTTCAACCATTCAAGAGCTACGGTGTGTACAAGGGAACACATTAAATTTTGAAGGAATAGTTGGAAGACTGATTGCATTTGAGCTATCCAATTTTGAAAATTACAGACTTGAGAACCTTGAATCTTCTTTCAAGGCCAAAATGACAATAAAAGATATAGAGGAGGACACATCATGCAAAAGAAGAAGAAAAGGAAAACATGCATCTAGTGATAGCAGCACAGATGAGGAAGATGTGGAACAGTTAGAAGCACTACTGACTAGGAGATTTCATAGAGGTAAAGGTAAATCCAAAGGTAAGCTTCCTATCATATATTTCAATTGCAATGAAGTAGGCCATATAGTTACAATATGCCCATAGAAGAAAAACTTTAAAGAAGGAAGCAAGTTCAGGAACAAAAGAGAAGATGATAGCAAAGATTATAAGGAGAAAGGCAAGAGATGCTACATTGTTGAAGAAGATTCTAATGATGATGAAGTAGTCTATGTAGCCATGAAGGATGAATTAGACAAAGATGAAGATGAAGAAACAACATTGGTTACATGTGTGAACAAGAATGACAAGTGGATCATAGATAGTGGGTGCTCACATCACATGGCAAGAGATAAAAGTAAGTTAATTACCTTTACTCAATATGATGGAAATAGCATTAGATTTGGTAATGATTCCCCATGTCAAATCAAAGGAAAAGGCTCTATCAAAATTATAGAAAAAAATTTCATGTGACAATGCATACTATGTTGAAGGATTGAACTACAACTTGTTGAGTGTATCTCAGTTAGGAAATGTAGGTTGTAAAGTGGAATTTGGAAACAAAATGGCCAAGATCTATGATATTGATAGAAATCTAATAGGAAAAGGAAAAAAAAACTAGGAGTAATCTATTTTACCTAGATATGGAAGAAGCAACATGTCTTATTGTTAGACTTGATGATGTGTGGTTGTGGCATAAAAGGCTGTGTCATCTTAATTTTGATAATTTGATCAGCATTAGCAGAAAGAACAAAGTCAAAAGATTGCCCAAGTTAAAGAAACTTGAAAACATAGTGTGTAAACAATGTCAACTAGGGAAGATGACTAAATCTAGTTTCAAAAGAAAAGCATACACTTCCAATGAAGTTCTAGAGTTAGTTCATACAGATTTATGTGGTCCAATAGAAGTACAAAGCTACCTAGGAGACAGATACATGATGCTATTTGTAGATGATTATTCTAGAATGATGATTGTTATGTTCTTAAAAAAAAAATCTGATGCATTTCAAATATTCAAGTGGAATTTGGCTAGAGTTGAGAAGAAAAAAGGAAAGAACCTACAATGTCTAAGGTCAGACAGAGGAGGAGAATTCACATCAAGAGAATTTGAAGTATTTTGCAATGATAGAGGTATCAAAAGGAAAATGTTAGCACCAAGAACAACACCATAGAATGGTATTTTTGAAAGGAGAAATAGGTCAGTGATTGACTGTGCCAGAACCTTGATGATGGAGAAAAATGTTGCACTTAAGTACTAGAGGGAAGCTGTAAGTACTACAATCTACACACTAAATAGAGTTCAAGTCAAGAAAGGTACAAATGTAACACTCTTTGAATTATGGTATGGTCATTCACTTAATGCTAAATATTTCAAAGTGTTTGTTTGTAAATGCTATATTTTAAAAGACACTAGAAATGGCAAGTTTGATGCAAAAAGTAATGAAGGAATATTTTTTGGATACTCCACTAGAAGTAAAGCATATAAGTGTTTGAATACTAACACTAACAAAGTTGTGGAGAGTGCAAATGTAAATTTTGATGAGCATGAAAAGTTCATATTGATGAGTCAAAGAAAATAGAGGATTATAGATCCTTTGTATACTCCTATGAAGGAATGACATTTGAAGACAATACTACAAACCAAGTTGGGAATTAGCAACAAACTTTAGTATCTGTCGAGTCTCAACTAGTGAATGCCGAGTTGCATTCAAAAGTCAAGCTATAAATATGGAACATGCACACTTTGATTCTGAAAATAATATACATGAAAGGAATGATGAATTACCTGATGAAGAAGAATAAAATGACTCTAAAACTGAAGGATCAAACTAGAAAGAAGGATTGAACCCCGATTAGCTAAGTATGTAAGAAGACATCACCCTGCAGATCAAATAATTGATGATAAGGATGCTAGACCAATGACAAGGAATAGACTAAGAAATGAATCATGTCTACTAAGAAAGGTTGAACCCAAAATAGTCAAAGATGCACTGTAGGATGATGCTTGGTATAAGGCCATGAAAGAGGAGATAGATTAGATTGAGAAAAACAAAACTTGGTCTCTAGTTCCCAAACTAGCAGATAAGAATGTAATTGGTACCAAAGGGGTGTTTAGAAAAAAAACTTGATGAGAATGGTGAAATAACAAGAAACAAAGCCAAACTAGTTTACAAAGGCTATGCACAAGAAGAAGGACTAGTTTATGGAGAGACATATGCTCCTGTTGCAATAATGGAAGGAGTAAGAACATTACTTGCATATGCTACATATAAAGGTTTCAAAGTCTACCAGATGGAGGTGAAGTCAGATTTTTTGAATGGTAGACTAGAAGAGGAAGTCTATATAGAACAACCAGAGGGATTTGTTGATGAGAAGAACAAGAAAATAGTCTACAAACTACACAAAGCACTCTATGGACTGAAGCAAGTGCCAAGAGCATGGTATGAAAGGCTGCACAAATATCTTATGAAGATAGGATTTGAAAGAATAGATGAAAAAAACAACTTGTACATCAAAGCTAA
Source organism: Cupressus sempervirens (assembly GCA_028749045.1). Taxonomy (NCBI): domain Eukaryota; kingdom Viridiplantae; phylum Streptophyta; class Pinopsida; order Cupressales; family Cupressaceae; genus Cupressus; species Cupressus sempervirens. The sequence goes on from CM053783.1 coordinate 891,761,349, forward strand.
GGAAGGTAAAGACATTTTGATTTTAGAAATCTTTGTTGATGACATAATATTTGGAGGAAAAGATGTGTTATGCAAAGATTTTTCTAACCAAATGAAGCATGAATTTGAGATGTCAATGTTCAGAGAAATAAAATTCTTTGTTGGATTAAAAGTACATCAGTTGAAGCATGGCATATTTTTAACCCAATCTAAATACATCAAGGAAGTACTCAAAACATTTGGGCTAGAAGACTCAAAACTAGTCAACACCAATGGCAACTGGACATAAGCTATCCAAAAATGATGAGTCCATTGAAGTAAATCAGACATTGTATAGGTCAACGATTGAAAAGCTACAATATGTTGTACATAGTAGACCAGACATTACATTAGCTATTGAAATAGTGGCTAGATTTTCTACAAATCAAAGAGAAAACCACTTAATGACAGTAAAGAGAATATTGAGATACCTGAAAGGAACTGATGACTTTGGTTTGTACTACAAAAAGAATGAAAAATTTGAATTGAGAGCTTATACTGATGCAGGTTGGGGAGGTAACATTGATGATAGAAAAAGCACTAGTGGAGGAACACTTTTCTTAAGAAAGAGGTTGGCCACATGGACAAGCAAAAAGAAAAGTTGCACCTCACAATCTATTGCTGAAGCTGAATATGTGGTAGTTGCTATAAACTGTACTAATATTGTGTGGATCAAACACTTACTGAAAGGTATGAAGGAAGAGGTAATTGAGCTAGTGACACTTTATTGTGATAATAAAAGTGCTATCAATATAACAAAGAACCCAGTTATGCATGCTAAAACTAAGCACATTGCAATCAAGTATCATTATGTAAGAGAATTGGTGGAAGACAAACAAGTGAAGATGGAATATGTTAGCTCAAAATAAAAGATTTCTGATATCTTCACAAAAGCACTACCTAAAGATGCTTTTGAATATCTTAGAGGTAAGTTAGGGGTGATACCCCTAGCTTAAGCTACTTAAAGAAAAAGCAAGAATGCCCTGCATCAAATAAGCAAAGTGTTGAAGATTTTACACATTGATGTAGAGGATGTTTACTTTGGGATCCATGCCTAAATTAATAAAAGTAATAGAGGGAGGGACTGAATAAATCTACAAAGAGCTACATTTTCATATTAAAGATGCTAATATGTCTTTGGCATTGTTATCAAAGAGGGAGAAGTGAACAAATGATCAAAAACTATTGAAGATAAAGGATCAAAGAAATAGAAAGAAATTTCAGAGGTTGATCAGAATGACAAAAGAGGAATAATACAGAGGAAGAAAGATAAAGGATACAATTGTAAAGAGGGAGAAGTAAAATGAAGATGTGATGTTACAACTTACTTTTTGGCATTTGATTTGATTTTCTAACCTAGTAAGCTTTTGGTGGAATAGTTTAGTCTGATAGCTGACCAGTTTGTTTTGCCATCAATGCCAAAGAGGGAGATTGTTGTAAAAGATTATTTTCAATCATTGTTTTTCCATTGATGTCAAACTTGCTATATGTAGGGATGATATTCTCTTACAAGATTCATGCACTATCACTTAGTTGATTGATGAAGAAGATTTGATCAACAAGATGTAACAAGAGCACCTAAAGGAAGGGTTGAGTTATGATATTGTAATGAAGTGCAAGAATTAGTTAAGACAATGGTCAAGTAATGTATTGATGACAAACTCAAAGATATAGAGGTTGGTCACACTTAGATACATTGGAAGAAGAAGTTGTAACAAGGTTAACTGCAAAGCTTTATCTTTGATCATCAGAAGGTGTCGAGCAAATCAGTTAAAGCCGAGAAAATTCTTAATAGAAGTTGAGTAACAAAATTTTTAGTTAGTGCCAAGTGATATTCAAGTGTTGAGTGATCTTCAAGTGATGAGCATTAGGAAAAAAATAGTTGATGCTGAGTAACACACTATGTGTTGAGCAGAAGTATTTCAATAGTACCGAGCTACTACATTATTTCAAATGAAGCTAACATAGTGGTTGCATTGAATTTTGTGAAAAAGTTGGAAGATAAGGATGAGGATTTGTTGGTATAGAATCTTATGTAAACCATTTTTTTGGGAAAATTCTAAAGGATATTTATTCAAGAAGTTTCTAGAGGAAATAGAATATGGAATATATACAATGTATCCTACCTAATCCATGCAAATTGAAAATAAAAAATGGAAGAATTGAGCAGGAAAAGGAACTCCAAGACTTTTATTTAAGTCATAGACCAAGAAGCAACAAGCTATTGATCCTATTACTACAGAAGTGCCTAAATATATGAAGTGATTGAAAGGGTGTCAAGGAAGAGACATCTAGGAGAAGGAAGAGCATAGAGGCTTTGCTTCAACAAGTGGTCATGAAGAGATGATTGCACTAGTACATTGACTATGGAGACTCAAAAAGACAAAGCTTGAAAGAAAAGGAAAGTAGTTAAGAGATGCAGAGATAGAAGGCTAGGCAAGGATATGAGCTGTGAAGTGATCTAAAATTTGCAAGATAAGTTCTATGTTGTAGTTAGGTCAATATTTTTCGGATATGAGCTGTGAAGTGATCTAAAATTTGCAAGATAAGTTCTATGTTGTAGTTAGGTCAATATTTTTCTAATACTCTCTAGCAATTGTATTAGATCTAAAAATCCTATGGATTTAGGTTGTCCTAATAGCCATTTGTAAATCCTTTAACAAGGTGGCATTCCAAATGAATGTTGTAAAGTCCTTTTACCATGCCCACTTCTAATAGGGTGGTTAAATCCTCCAATGAGGTCACATTTACTAGTGTGTATTGTAAGTCTTTAATAGTTGGGTTTCCACGTAAATCATCGTGTCATGTGTTGATCTCTTATGTGTTGTACTTGCATGTTGATTTATAGTAACTTGCTAATTAGAAAAGTTAAAGTTTTCATGAATGAATGATTGAATGGATTTTTCACACTCAGAGAAAAGTAAAAGGGACATCTGGACCTTGAATAACTGATTCATCCTCCCCCTCTCAATTATTCTAAAATAATTCTAACAATAAGATCCAAGTACTATCACTTAGTTGATTGATGAAGAGGATTTGATCAACAAGATGTAACAAGAGCACCTAAGGGAAAGGTTGAGTTATGATGTTGTAATGAAGTGCAAGGATCAATTAAGACAATGGTTAAGTAATGTATTGATGACATACTCAAGGATACAGAGGGTGGTCACACTTAGAAACATTGGAAGAAAAATTTGTAACAAGGTTGATTGAAAAGCTTAAACTAAGATCTTTAGTGGGTGTCGAGAAAATTCTCAGTAGAAGCCGAGTAATAAAAAATGTAGTATGTGCCAAGTATGTGATCTTCAAGTGTCGAGTGAAAATTATGTGCCAAGCATTAAAAAAATTCAGTTGGTGTGGAGTGATTTTTAGGTGTCGAGCATTAGGAAAAACATAGTTGATGCTAAGTAACACAGTATGTGCCAAGCACTAGTATTTCAACAGTGTTGAGCTACTACATTATTTCAAAAGATGAAGATTTGCCAAATCTAAGTCGACATAATGGTTACATTGAATTTTGTGAATGAGTTGGAAGATAAGGATGATGAGTTGGAGGCACAAAATCCTATGTAAGCCATTTTTGGGAAAATTCTAAAGGATTATTCATGGATTTTCTAGAGGAAACAGAATATTGGTTAGATGCAATGAATCCTACCTAATCCATATGAATTGAAATTAAAAAATGGAAGAAATGAGTGAAAAAAGGTACTCCAAGACTTCTATTTAAGAAGTCATAGACTAAGAAGTAGAGAGCTACTGATACTATTGTTGCTAAAGTGCCAAATCTGCAAAGTGGTCAGAAGGGTGCCAAGGAGGAGACATCTAGTAGAAGGAAGAGCACAATGGCTCTACTTCTATGAGTGGTCATGAAGAGATGATTGCACTAGTACATTGAGTGTGGAGACTCAAGAAGACAAAGCTTAAAAGGAGAAAAAGCTATCAAGAGTTGTAGAGATTGAAGGCTAGGCAAGGGTATGAGCTAAGAAGTGATATGAGATTTGCAAGATAAGTTGTATGTTGAAATGAAGTCAATATTTTCTAATACTTTTTAGCAATTTTATTAGATTTGAAAATCATATGGACTTGGGTTGGCCTAACATCCATTTGTAAATCCTTTAAGAGGGTGGCATTCCAAGTGAATGTTCTAAATTCCTTTAACTAGGCCCACTTCTAACAGGATGGTTAAATCCTCTAACAAGGTCACATTTAATAGTGTGTTGTAAGTCTTTAACAGGGTAGGCCTTTCATCAGGCATCAGTTTAGAAGAGTGAGAATTGAGTAACATTTACTAATGGTTTTTCCCAAATTGGTTTTCCATGTAAATCACTATGTCATGTGTTGATTTCTTATGCATTATGGTTGCATGTTGATTTACAGTAACTTGCTAATTAGATAAGTTAAAGCTTGAATGGTTAAATGGGTTCACTACACTTAGTAAAACATTTGAATAGGACATTTAGACCTTGAATAACTTATTCACCACCACCCCGCCCCCCCCCCCCCTCTCAGTTATTCTAAAGCTTTTATAACAATTGGTATCAAAGCCATATGCTGATTTAGTTTCAAAGTACTAGAAGCAGAAAGATCAAGATGTCCAAAAGAGAAGTTTCCAAGCTCGACAAAGATAACTTTCTTGCATGGTAGAGTCTAATGAAATTGCACCTTGGATCAATAGGTGACCATGCACAAACCTCAATTGGAACAGAACATGTAACTCTAGTAGGACCTCTTACTGTAGATGATTTGAATAAAAAGGAGCATAACCAAGCAATGTTGGAGATTGCCTCTACACTTAGCTATGCAGAATATGATGACATTAAAGACTATGAAACTACATTCAAATTGTGGAATGCCTTATTAGAAATATATGGAGGAGATCAGAATGTCTAGAGAGAAAATAGAGAAAGTCTAAGAGGAAAGTTTGATGAAATGAAGATGGAAGAAGGTGAATAAGTTGCTCACTATGCTACAAGAATGAAAGAAGTGGTGAATGAAATAAGAAGTCTAGGTGGACAATTGGAAGAAGAAACAACTATCAGAAAATACTTAAGAACTCTACTTCCTATCTATGCTATTAGAGTTTTAACCATCCAAGCTCTAAGGTGTGTATAAGGGAACACACTAACATTCGAAGGAATAGTGGGAAGACTTACTACATTTGAGCTATCCAATTTTGACAACTATAGACCTGAGAACATTGAATTTTATTTCAAGGCCAAGATGACAATAAAAGATATCGAGGAGGACACATTAAGAAAGAAAAGAAGAAAATGAAAACATGCATCTGGTGATAGCTGCACAGATGAGGAAGATGTGGAACAGTTAGAAGCCCTACTGGCTAGGAGATTTCATAGAGGTAAAGGAAAATTTGAAGGTAAGCTCCCTATCATATGTTTCAATTGCAATGAAGTAGGTCATATAGCTACAAGATGTCCACAGAAGAACTACAAAGAAGGAAACAAGTGCAAGAACAAAAGAGAAGATGACAGCAAAGAGAAAGGCAAGAGATGCTACATTGTTGAAGAAGACTGTGATGAAAATGATGATGAAGTAGTCTATGTAGCCATGAAGGATGAATCTAACAAAGATGAAGATGAAGCAATAGCATTGGTTACCTGTGTGAACAAGAATGACAAGTGGATCATAGACAGTGGATGCTCACATCACATGATAGGAGACAAAAGTAAGTTCATTACCTTTACACAATATGATGGAAATATTGTTAGATTTGGTAATGATGCCCCATGTCAAATCAAAGGAAAAGGATCTATCAAACTTATAGAGAAAATTTCATGTGATAATGCATACTATGTTGAAGGATTGAACTATAATTTTTTGAGTGTATCATAGTTAGGCAATGTAGGTTGCAAAGCTGAATTTAGAAACAAAACTAACAAGATCTATGATACTGATGGAAATCTGATAGGAAAAGGTGAAAAAACTAGGAGTAATCTATTTTACCTAGATATGGAAAATGCAACATGTCTTATTGTTAGACTTGATGATGTGTGGTTGTGGCATAAAAGGTTGTGTCATGTTAACTTTGATAATTTGATTAGCATCAGCAAGAAAAAGAAAGTCAAAGGATTGCCCAAGTTGAAGAAACTTGAAAATACATTGTGTAATTAATGTCAACTAGGGAAGATGACTAAGTCTAGTTTCAAAAGTAAAACACTTCCAGAGAAGTACTAGATTTAGTCCATCCAAACTTATGTGGCCCAATAGAAGTGCGAAGCTATCTAGGAGACAGATACATAATGCTATTTGTAGATGACTACTCTAGGATGATGACTACTATGTTCTTAAAGAAAAAATCTGATGCATTCCAAATGTTTAAGTGGTATTTGGCTAGAGTTGAGAAGGAAATAGGAAAGAATCTGAAATGCCTAAGGTGAGACAAAGGAGGTGAGTTCACATCAAGAGAGTTTGAAACATTCTGCAATGAAAAAGGTATCAAAAGGAAAATATCAGCACCAAAAACTCCACCACATAATGATATTGCTGAAAGGAGGAATAGGTCAGTGATTGACTATGCTAGAACCTTGATGATGGAGAAAAATGTTTCACCAAAGTACTAGAGAGAAGCTATAAGTACTACAATCTACACACTGAATAGAGTTCAAGTCAAGAAAGGTACAAATGCAATGCTTTTGAATTATGGTATGGTCATTCACCTAATGTTAAACATTTCAAAGTATTTGGTTGTAAATGCTATATTCTGAAAGATACTAGGAATGGAAAGTTTGATGCAAAAAGTGATGAAGGCATATTTCTTGGATACTCCACTAGAAGTAAGGCATATAAGTGTTTGAATGTTAACACTAACAAAGTTGTGGAGAGTGCAAATGTAAATTTTGATGAGCATGCAAAAGTTCAATTTGATTAGTCAAAGAAAATAGAGGATTATAGATCCTTTGTATACTTCTATGAAGGAATGACAGTTGAAGAAAATGTTGCAAATGAAGTTGGGAATCAACAAAAAACTTCAGTATCTGCCAAGTCCCTACCTGTGAATGTCGAGTTGCATTCAAAAGATGAGTTACAAAATGCAGAAAATGCACATTATGATTTTGAAAACAATATGCAAGAAAGGAATGATGAAATGCTAGATGAAGAAAAACAAAATGACTCTAAAGTTGAAGGATCAAACATGGAAAGAAGGACTAAGCCCAGATTAGCCAAATATGTAAGAAGACATCACCCTGTGGATCAAATCATTGGTGACAAAGATGCAAGACTAATGACAAGGAATAGGCTTAGAAATGAATCATGTCTACTAAGCAAGGTTGAACCCAAAATAGTGAAAGATGCACTACAAGATGATGAATGGTATAAAGCCATGGAAGAAGAGATAGATCAGATTGAGAAGAACAAAACATGGTCTCTAGTTCCTAGAACAGTTGATAAAAATGTGATTGGTACAAAATGGGTGTTTAGAAACAAACTTGATGAGAATGGTGAGATAACAAGAAACAAAGCTATACTAGTTTGCAAAGGCTATGCATAAGAAGAAGGACTAGATTATGGAGAGACATTTTCTCCTGTTGCAAGAATGGAAGGAGTTAGAACATTACTTGCATATGTTGCATATAAAGGTTTCAAAGTCTACAAGATACATGTGAAGTCTACTTTTTTTAATGGTATACTGGAAGAGGAAGTTTACATAGAACAACTAGAGGGATTTTTTGATGAGAAGAACAAGGACATGGTCTACAAGCTACACAAAGCACTTTATGGATTGAAGCAAGCACCTAGAGAATGGTATGAAAGGTTGCACAAATATCTTGTGAAGATAGGATTTGAAAGAATAGATGAAAAAAACAACTTGTACGTCAAAGCTAAAGAAGGTAAAGACATTTTGATATCATAAATCTTTGTTGATGATATAATATTTGGAAGAAAAGATGTTTTATGCAAAGATTTTGCTGATCAAATTAAGCATGAATTTGAAATGTCAATGTTTGGAGAAATAAAATTCTTTGTTGGATTACAAGTACATTAGTTAAAGCATGGAATATTTGTACCCAATCCAAATACAATAAGGAAGTACTCAAAACATTTGGGCTAGAAGAGTCAAAACCAATCAGCACACCAATGACAATAGGCCATAAACTCTCCAAGAATGACGAGTCTGCTGAAGTAAATTAGACATTGTATAGGTCTATGATTGGAAAGATGCAATATGTTATACATAATAGACCAGATATTGCATTATCTATTGCAATAGTGGCTAGATTTTCTACAAATCCAAGAGAAAATCACTTAACAGTAGTGAAGAGAATATTGAGATACCTGAAAGGAACTTATGACTTTGGTTTTTACTATAAGGGGAGTGAAAATTTTGAATTGAAATCTTACATTGATGTAGATTGGGGAGGTAACATTGATGATAGAAAAAGAACTAGTAGAGGAGAATTTTTCTTAGGAAAGAAGTTGGTTACATGGACTAGCAAAGTTGCACCTCACAGTCCACTATTGAAGTTGAATATGTGGTAGCTGCTATAAACTATACCAATATTGTATGGATCAAACATTTGCTGCAAGATATGACGGAAGAGGTAATTGAGCCTGTGATACTTTATTGTGATAATACAAATGCTATTAACATATCAAAGAATCCAGTAATGTATGCTAAAACCAAACATATTGCAATCAAGTATCACTATCTAAGAGAGTTAGTGGAAGATAAACAAGTAAAGATGAAATATGTTAGCTCAAAGGAATAGATTGCTAATATCTTCACAAAAGCACTACCAAAAGATGCTTTTGAGTACCTTAGAGGTAAGTTAGGGGTGATACCCCTAGCTAAGGCTACTTAAAACAAAAAGCAAGCATGCCCTGCATCAAATAAGCTGAATGATGAAGATTTTATACATTGATGTAGAGAATGTTTACTTTGGAATCCATGCCTAAAGTAGTAGAAGTGCTGAAATTTCAAATTAGTCACAAGCAAGGTGATAGAGGGAGACATTGAATAAACTTGTAAAAGCTACACTTGCATATTAAAGATGCTAATATGTCTTTGGCATTGTTTTCAAAGAAGGAGAAATAGAAAACTAATCAACAACTATTAAAGGTGTTTAAAACTAATCAAATAAAGATAGAGGGAGATTTTAGAGGTTGATTAGAATAGCAAAAGATGAGTAATACAGAGGGAGAAAGACAAAGAACAAGGATACAATAGCAAAGAGGGAGAAGCTGAAATGAAGAAATTAGAATAGTAAAAGGAGATGTAATGATACAATTTATATTTTGGCATTTGACTTACTATTCTAACCTAGTAAGCTTGTGGTTGAATAGTTTAGTCTGATGGTTGATTAGTTTGGTTTGCCATCAATGCCAAAGAGGGAGATTGTTGGAAATCTAATTTAAAAAGCTCATTATTGTTGAAGATCAAAGAGGGAGATTGTTGTAAAAGAATATTTTCAATCATTTTTTTTTCATTGATATCAAACCTACTATTTGTAAGGATGATATTTTCTTATAAGATCCAAGTACTATCACTTAGTTGATTGATGAAGAGGATTTGATCAACAAGATGTAACAAGACCACATAAGGGAAAGGTTGAGTTATGATGTTGTAATGAAGTGTAAGGATAAGTTAAGACAATGGTTAAGTAATGTATTGATGAAATACTCAAGGATATAGAGGGTGGTTAGACTTAGAAACATTGGAAGAAAAAGTTGTAACAAGGTTGATTGTAAAGCTTAAACTAAGATCTTTAGTGGGTGCCGAGAAAATTCTAAGTAGAAGCTAAGTAATAGAAATTCCTAGTATATGCTAAGTGATATTCAAGTGTTGAGTGAAGATTAGGTGCCAAGAATAAAAAAAAATTCAGCTGGTGCTAAGTGATCTTCAGGTGCCAAGCATCATGAAAAACATAGTTGATGCCAAGTAACACAGTATGTGTTGAGCACTAGTATTTCAATAGTGCCAAGCTGCTGCATTATTTCAAAAGATGAAGATTTGCCAAATCTAAGCCAACATAATGGTTACATTGAATTTTGTGAATGATTTGGAAGATAAGGATGATGAGTTGGAGGCATAGAGTCCTATGTAAGCCATTTTTGGGAAAATTTTAAAGGATTATTCATGAAGTTTTTGGAGGAAACATAATATGGGTTAGATGTAATGAATCCTACATAATCCATGCAAATTGAAATTTAAAAATGGAAGAAACAAGTGGAAAAAGGTACTCCAAGACTTCCATTTAAGAAGTCGTAGACTAAGAAGTAGAGAGCTGCTGATACTGTTGCTACTGAAGTGCCAAATCTGCAAAGTGGTCAGAAGGGTGTCAAGGAGGAGACATCTAGGAGAAGGAAGAGCACAGAGGCTCTGCTTCTATGAGTGGTCATGAAGAGATGATTGCACTAGTACATTGAGTGTTGAGACTCAAGGAGACAAAGCTTGAAAGGAGGAAAAGCTATCAAGAATTGCAGAGATTGAAAGCTAGGCAAGGGTATGAGCTGAGAAGTGATATGAGATCTGCAAGATAAGTTGTATGTTGAAATGAGGTCAAGATTTTCTAATACTTTCTAGTAATTGTATTAGATCTAAAAATTCTATGGACTTAGGTTAGCCTAACAACCATTCATAAATCCTTTAAGAGGGTGACATTCCAAGTGAATGTTCTAAAGTCCTTTAACTAGGTCCACTTCTAATAAGGTGGTTAAATCCTCTAGCAAGGTCACATTTAATAGTGTGTTGCAAGCCTTTAATAGGGTAGGCCTTTCATAGGGCATCACTTCAGAAGAGTGAGAATTGAGTAGCATGTTACTAGTGGTTTTTCCCAAATTGGGTTTCCATGTAAGTCACTATGTCATGTGTTGATTTCTTATATGTTATGCTTGCATGTTGATTTACAGTAACTTGCTGATTAGATAAGTTAATTCTTGAATGGTTAGATGGGTTCACTACAATTAGTGAAAAGTTTTAATAGGAAATTTGGACCTTAAATAACTGATTCACCCCCCTCCCTCAGTTATTCTAAAGAATTTCTAACAATTCTCTCATTGTTCCACTTACTTTCATGCACAATGGAGGATAATCCACTCTTGGTGGACATGTGCTTAGTTGGTATACTTATCTCTTTGTTGACTCCTAGTCGTATCAATTGCCTTTATATTCAAGGCACTTCTATGATGTATTCATCCAATTATCTAATTAATCCATTCTAATTTGATCATATCTTGTCTCTCTTGTGCTATCTCTTGAGCTTCTAGATCTTGGCATTTAATTCTTGCCTTGGAAAATTCTTACACGGTATCAGAGCTATACCAAATTCTTAAATTTTACACTATTTTAGAAAAGCTATGGCAATACCTAAGCCAAATGGAATAATTCCTAGAAGCACAACCCAATTTGTCAAGTCTTTGTTATGTGATAATTTGGAAGAGTCAGATGAATTCAATGTGCAATGCAAAAAAAATGCAAGTACAAATTGTGGAGAATTATAGAAGTTGTCATATGAAATGGACAATATTGATGTTTCAACACCAGTTGTGTGGAATAGATTTGAGCATGAGATATATTGAACAAAGAATGGAGAAGAATTTTAAAAATGCTTTGAAGGAGAGCAATTTTCTATATAGTGAGTTCATGGATAAATTTAGAACTATGATTTATCCACACATCTAACATTGTCATGGTGCAGGATGGCAAGTGAAATAGTTTCAAGATTCAAAAAATTATTTCCTGCTAGGATGCATTCTGTCAATTGTAGACTTCTCTAGAAACTATACTTTTCCTCCTCAATATGAAATTCAAGCTAAATATTGTCACTCTAATCAAGTTGCAATTTTTGTACAAGTTTCCTATAGAGACATGCACAATTTGAGGTGGATGGGGTAGAAAATATTGATCCAAATGAACACATTATCATCAAGGAGGTATTTTTTAAAAAAAAATCTTAGTGATGATAGGGTTACGATAGAAGCTATCTAGCTCATTTTTTTGGAATGTTCTTTGATGATATAATGAATTGAAGAATAAATTCTTCAAAGCATTGGATTTGGTCTGATGGTTGCAATGGTACATTTATTTGAAAGTTAGACTTCAAAATTTCATGCACATATTTAATTAATTGAACAATTAATTATATATAAATTTTATTACTCATAAATTTATTTTAATTTTTTTCACAGGAAAATTTAAGTCTACAAAAGAATTGAATTAGCTTGCAACACAACATGCAAGACTGAATCTTATGTTTCTTTGGAACTTCTTTTTAAGTGGTCATGGAAAAGGAGAGCATGATGGAGCAAGAGCATGTGTAAAGTGCACACTTTGCCAACATGAACTTTTAGATATACTATTGTTATATACTAATCAAATTTGATGTATATGACCATCTACTAGATTATTCTTTTATATTTTATTAAAATTCATACAATTTTCTTTCCTATATAGGTGCAAAGATAAACAAAGAAAATCAAGTTGTTGAATGACCTACAAATCTCATTTTTCTCCTCGTGATACAACATATAATAATTTTTTTTTTGGGAAGTGAAAGGTAAGCTTTCCATTTTTCTTTGATATGATTACTTTAAATATTTTGATTATTGACATAGATACTTACCAATTAATGTGTTACATATATTGATCGATCAAATCCTTACAATTGTCAACCCATTGTTGGAATTAGAATATTGCATCAACCGATGACTACCAGACATCACAAACCTCCACTAATTCAAGTAAGAGAAAAAACTTGTTTTTGTGATGTCTGCATTCAAAACAATGCAATGTGTCAATGCGAGAATATTGTGAATGGGTATGTCTCTAAATGGACATGGATAGACATAATTAGAAGTACCCCTTATGAAGAAGATGACAATGACATAGACATTCATAATCCTATGTATTCAGCTGATTATGAATGTGTTTCTGATTTAGTTATTCCAGGTGAGTTTCTACAAACATGTTTCATTTTTATATTTAATGGTCCTCATATTTATTTATTTACAGGTTCCATTATTTTTGCACATTTTTAGGTAACATCTTTGCTATGTATGTGGATCCTTAAAATGTAGAAGGTGTAGATTATTATTTACTTAGATACACACAAGAGAAAATCAAGTTTATTGAACCCTATACAAATGGTGATAACCAATCATATCCAACTAGTTTAGTTGTTATAGAAGGTATAGATTATCCCCTTATGAGTTCTATACAAGTAATTAGAGAGTGAGAGATTAATTGTAAAAATTTATTTCTTTTCTATATTATTAATAATACTCAATGAAGTACAAGTCTTATTTTTTAGGTACCTATTATTAGCAAAAGAAAATTAACCACAATGGTGTTCAATTTGTTGAATACATTCCTAGCCAAAATTTTTTGCAATACAACCACTTGGTTTTAGCCACACAGATTTAGTTTGACATGGTGCCAAAAAGAGGATGTAGCAAACCAAAGTGGAGGTTAGATATTGAGGAGCATGAAAAGTTGTTGGAGATTATTAAAGATAGAGAAGATCTCGACCATATGTATCAACAACTTTATGATTGACAGATAGGTTTAATGATTCATAAAAATATTTCAAATTTATATATACATAAATAATTATTTTTGTTTACATTGCTTTAAGTGTTTTTTCAATATTTATACATATTTTTGTTATTACATTACTTTAAGTGTATAAATAAAAATAATGTAATTATTTCTATTTATATTTACATTTTCTATATACACTTTTACAACACACCTAGAAAATTATGTAAGACATATTTTCATTAATTTACAGAACATGTAAAATTCTTACACATTACAAATTTAAAAAAAAATAATGTATAGAGATTTTAAAAATGTGTTTCCACATTTACGTAAAAGATATTCTATAAATGTAAATATCAAATATATCAACTACTTATAAACGTGGTCACACAACTCATGAAAATATCATATATGTAAATTATAAATGTAAATGATCACATAACTCATGAAAATATGAAATATGTCAACTATAAATGTAAACGATCACATAACTCATGAAAATAGCATATATGTCTACTATAAATGCAAATGGATCGATTGACCCGAGATCTCAAACCCTGTGTCCAATATAAGGAAAAATTTATCATGACCATGTGTATAAATTCAATGAACAATAATATATGTACAATTAAATTTACTTGTGACTCAAGATGACTAGGGTTGACAACTATCTCTCCATCTCCACCCTTAGGAGTTGTAGATGTAGTTTGTATACAATAGAAGAAAAAAATATGTCACAAGTTATACTTTATTAAATTGAATTTAATATTATATTTAAAAATAAATAAAAGATCTATAGACAATTAAATAGACATGTTCATAAATTTTTACCTATCTCTCCTACTGCACATGATGCATGGATGTCTACAAGTCCCCATATGCCATCATCATCACAAATAGATGTCTACCTATCTCACTCAAGTTTGTATCACTACAGATCATATCTTTGATGTCAAGCATAGGATCTGTGAGCATATCTATAAACAATGAATGTCGTAGTGGGTAAGTGTTAGAAAGGACATGGTTGTTGTTGGACTAAAAGATTGACCTGTTAATGCTTAATACAACCAATAGTCTTATAGAACCATATGAGGTGGCTAAGACATGTCATGAACCCTATGAGGGATGCTGGTCCATTGCCAATAATCCCCCTTCCAGTGGTGCTCGCTGTGGCCTACAGGATTCAAACTTGTGACCAAGCTCTGATACCAATTGTTAGAAAGGACAGGGTTTCCATTGCACAAAAAGATTGACCTGTTAATTTCTAATACATTTGATAGTCTTATAGAACCATAGGAGGTGGCTAATCCATGTTGTAAACCTTGTGAGGGACACTAGCCCATAGTAAGAACCTGCCTCTATAGGGGGTTGCATCCTCCTCAACTATAATTTGTGGTGGAGTTGTAGCAGCAACATGTATTTCCTCCTACCCTAAACATCTTGTGCCTCTAATGTACCTCTAATGATACCACTCACATATGATGGCACTAGATGAAGTGGTTGTCTAGTCAACAACTGAATAGATTAATAGGATAAAAGTAGATCAGTAGAAAAACATGTATTGATAGCCCTCCAATAGTCTATTGAAGACTCCATGGAGACATCTAGTAGAGATGGGATGTCAACCTCATCATACATATCATCAGTTGAAGATGATGTAGTAGTGTAACCACCTGTAGATGCAAATTTTGAGCATTTCATGTATCTATGCAATTGATCAAAAGATATCTCATGCACTTGGGTAGAAGTAGTGGCAATCCTCTCATACACATCTCTACGTGTATCATCTATCACTCTATATCTAGTTGCAACTAACTCCAAACATTTTGGCATCACCAAAAGGTTTGGACCAATTAATGCTCATTTATTAATAAGCACATGAGCATCTATGTGTCTGAATTTATTTGAGAACCTACCCTGACCCTACCAAACATGCCTAGGGATATAAGTGTAATTATCATCTCGATGTAGATGAAATTATGCCAACAATTATTTGGAAAAATATAATAGGAACTCATCTTTTTGGGCCCACATGTGATGTGCAACCAACCAACAAGGATATATGAAAGGTGCCACGAATGGATCACTACACCTCATAGCATGGTAACCTTAGACCTTTTTGAAAGGGTAATAATATGGGAGTATGATGACCATGTACACTGGCCTCTCTAGAATCACTACCTCCAGATGCCATAATGATGAAATAAATAAGCAAACAACACAAGATAGATGATAATAGAGATCTGCACACACACACACACACAAACATATATATATATATATATATATATATATATATATATATATATATATATATATATATATATATATATATATATATATATATATATATATATATATATATATATATATATATATATATATATATATATATATATACCCACACATTATTATAAAAACTAATTAAATCAAAACACACTAAATGAATCTTGCTAAAAAAACCTACTATACAACATATATAAATAAATTTTAACTACATTACATTTTGATTTTAGTGATAGGTACAAATCAAATTTAGATAGCAACTTTACGGATTATGGGGCTAGAAAATGGTTTAGAATTCATAGAGATGGGGTTTAGGAGTTAGAGAGTAGTTTAGGGTTAGAGAGATGGGGCTTAGGAGTTAGGGAGTGGCTTAGGGTTAAGAGAGATGAATTTTAGGAGTTAGAGAGAGGTTTACAGTTTAGAGAGATGAGGTTTAGGAGTTAGAGAGAAGTCTAGGGTTTAGGAGTTATAGAGAAATCTAGGGTTTAGAGAGATGAAGTTATGTAAGTTAAAGAGAGAGAGGTTTAGGGATTATGGGGTTAGAGAGCAGTTTAGGATTTAGAGAGATGGGGTTTAGGAGTTAGAGAGTGATTTAGGGTTTAGAGAGATGGGGTTTAGGAGTTGGAGAGTGGTTTAAGGTTTAGAGAGATGGGTTTTAGAAGTTAGATAGTGGTTTATGGTTTAGAGAGATAGGGTTTAGGAGTTAGAAAGTGATTTAAGATTTAGAGAGATGGGGTTTAGGAGTTGGAGAGTGGTTTAGCATTTAGAGAGATGGCATTTAGGAGTTAAAGAGTTGTTTAGGGTTTAGAGAGATGAATTTATGTAAGTTAGAGATAGAGATTTAGGGATTATGGGGTTAGAGAGTAATTTAGGATTTAGAGAGATGGGGTTTAGAAGTTAGAGAGTAGTTTTGGGTTTAGAGAGATAAAGTTATGTAAGATAGAGAAAGAGGTTTAGGGTTTAAAGAGATAGGGTTTAGGAGTTAGAGAGCAGCTTAGGTTTTAGAGAAATGGGGTTTAGGAGTTAGAGAGAGATAGAGGGTTAAATGTTTGATATATATAGAGAGAGAGGTTAGGGTTGGGAGAGAGAGAGAGAGGTTTAGGGATTATGGGGTTAGAGAGTAGTTTAGAGTTTAGAGAGATGAGGTTTAGGAGTTAGAGAGAGATAGGGTTAAAGTTTGAGATCTACAGAGAGTTGAGATTAGGGTTGGGAGAGATGAAGTTATATGTGTGTGTGTGTGAGAGAGAGAGGTTTTGAAGTTTAGGGATTATGGGGTTAGAGAGTAGTTTCTAAGTTTTTTAAGAGTTAGAGAGAGATAGAGGTTTAAATATTAGAGATCTGTAGAGAGAGATGAGGTTAGGGTTGGGAGAGATGAAGTTATGTAAATTTAGAGAGAGAGTGAGAGAGAAGAAAGTTTACAAATTATGGGGTTAGAGAGAGGTTTAGGGTTTAGAGAGAAGGGTTTTAGGAGTTAGAGAGATGAAGTTACGTAATGTTAGAGAGAAAGTGAGAGAGAAACAAGTTTACAAATTATGGGGTTGGAGAGAGGTTTAGGGTTTAGAGAGATGGGGTGTTGTATTTAGAGAGTGAGATGAGGTTAGGGTTGGGAGAGATGAAGTTATGTAAGTTAGAGAGAAAGAGAAATTTTTATAGATTATGGGTTTAGAAATAGAGGTTTAGGATTTAGAGATATGGGGTTTAGGAGTTAGAGAGAGATAGGGGGTTAAACATTTAGTGTTTAGGTCATCATATTTAGATTTAAGGTTCAATATAAGAGTTAGACTATAATTTGGGTCAATGTGAGAGTTTTAGTTGGAGTTGGTTAGGTTTAATGTTGTGGTTTAATTACATTCAATGTTAAGTTTTCCTTTTGCCTATAATTTATAAGGTTCAACTTTAAGGTTTCAATTAGAATTTAATTGGGTTAACAGTAAGAGGTAGAATCCAATTTAGTTCAATCTAATGGTTTTAGATACCAATTTCATTTGCTTCAATGATAAAGTTTTTGTTATACTAGAAAAACTTTTGTACTATTTTCTTTAAATGTTTTGATTTTTATCAAACATTTCAAATAGTAGTCTTTAAATTTTTATCTTTAGAACAATTTCTAATGATTTCTAATAAATAAAAAATAATTAAACTCTCTAATATTATATCTAACTAATTTTCTTTATTTAGTTTTTTTTCTATTGTTTTCTAAAGTTTCTAACTATTCTAATATTGTCTAAACTTTCTAATATTTTCTATATAATTTCCTACTATTTTCTATAAATAATGATTTACTATTAATCCAATTTTTCTAATAATGTCTAAACTTTACTAAATTTCAATACTTTTTCTAAAATTTATCTAATATTACACTACTTAAAAACATAAACATATAATTAAAAAAAAAAAATGGAACCCAAGGAAACATTAAAAATAAAAAATACACATTGAAAACAATAGTTTTACCTAAGGAAATATAAAACAAAACTTAAAATGAATTAAAAAATTGGAAAAAATTGTTGACATGCATGATCCGGCCAAATGACTATCTAGCCCTTAGTGCTTCACAATTCTAGCAAGCTCGTTTCATCCAAATGAGTGGCAGATTCAATTTTTTATGGATTATAACTTTTTTTGGTTCCACTTGGATTCAGTTTGGTTGGATCCATGTAGACATGTACAAAACATGTGGCATCTACTCAACTCCATGTGGATTTGGCAAGATTTAGTCCTCCCAAAAATTGTCTAGTTGGATTCGGTCCTACTAGATTAATAAAGTTAGCCCCAAAGGTGATAGAGATTGGTGCTTTCACCCTTATATCTAAGAACCCTAATTATATATATTATTTTGGTAGAAACTATGCAAAATCATAAGCACAAATCAAATTTATTACAGGAAAAATGTCAAATATAAAGGATCAAAGAACCATTATCAAAGGGATGCAGCTAATCAAAAGAGAAACCAAGCAAGCTAATGAAATCGATGATAACCTTGGAAATTAAAATGTGAGAGGTAATTCCAAATATGGATACATGAGGAGAATACCTGGAGAATTAATTAATTCCATTTTAAGAGTTTACTATAGGGTCATATTGTTTTATAATGTACTGAGGAGTCACAACTTTTCAAGTTTGTATCTGGGTATGTGCATGATCATGGTCAATCAAACTATGGCCTTAAGTAGCAATGAAAAACTAGCAAATTAGGGTTATCTCAACTTGACACATAATTTTAAAGTGGTTCTTGACTTTATATCAAAATGTTGTAAGAAAATAAACTATAGGAAATTGAATGTTGTTTCTAAACTTCTAAGCCTTATCTAGAAGAAAAATTATTTGATTGGTCAAGAGTTTGGATTTTAATGTAGTACTACAAAAATTTCAAAGCAAAAATAAAAAGTAGGTGTATGTCTGACCACATTAATCAAAATCAAATGATAATAAATTTTTAATATAATTATAGATATAAAAAGTAGACTCATGCTCGGATGTGATGCATATTTTTGGGTATTTTATTCCAAATACATAATTAATTATGAATTTTCCACTATAATATTTTCAGAATTAAAAAAACTCGTGTCTAACCACCTTAACTAGTTCAAAAAAATATGATTTTTTTTTCTTATACTAGTCAAAGCATAGAATGTGACACATTCTTTTGATTTCAAAAATTTTATATGGTTTGAAAGTTATAGCTATTTTTCAATCAGTATGTCAATCAACACTTTGTAGCTCACTATATTAGAAAATAAGTAATAATTACTTACTTAACTCATAATTTGACAAACATTATATCAATGGAAAACTGAGAACGTTCTCAAGAAACCCTTTGTGTTTCATCAAATTTGGATTGAAAAAAAGTTGTCAACTACATTGTTGAAGTTAGAAACAGACAACAATAGGCCAAAAACACATTTTTGGGTCATTTTTTGTATTGACCATGGAGGGTTGGTGTCCAGAGAAAAACCAGGCCTAATCGAGTACACGTTCCCAAATTGGATACCCTTTTTTTCTAAATTTAAATTTTTTTTTTTTTTTTCAAATTCTTTTATAATAGTATGACCACTTTTTAGGATACTTAATATGTTTTTAAAAGACTTTAGGACTCTTAACCATACATATAATGGTTCCAAAGGATCAAAAGGAGTCATAGGGTACCAACTTATTCAATCACTCTTTAACTCATTCAATCACAATAGGTGTGCTTATGGTTCTTAGGACCCCTAACCACATAAATGATGTGATCTAATGACTCAAAATGGCCTAAGAACCCTATGACCCTTTTTTACCCATTTGATGACATTAAGTGTGCTTTGGAGTCATAAGATACTCTATTACCCCTTTTGACTCATTCAAATGCATAATATATATTCCTAGGACTCCTAAGAATTTATTTTCTTATTTAATAGGTTAGAAAGGGTCATAAGAAACTTTATGATCCCATTTGACCCATTCAAACACATAATGTATGTCCCTAGGGGTCCTAGGACCCTTAGAAACATATGTGGTCCTAGGACCCCCTAGGAACCTATGAGCCCTTTGCACTCATATAAATGATTATAATATGTCCCTAGGGGTCATAGGACACCTAGAGACATAAGTTGTCATGAAATGTGTTGAAAGGGGTCATAGGTTATACTATGACCCCTTTCAACCCATATAAATGATTATAATATGTCCCTAAGGGTCCTATGACCCCTAGAGACATATGCTGTAATGAAATATGTTGAAAGAGGTCATAGGTTATCTTATGACCCCTTTCAACCCATATAAATGATTATGATGTGTCCCTAGGGGTCCTACGACCCCTGGAGACATATGTTGCAATGAAATGTGTCAAAATGGGTCATAGGTTAACCTATGACCCCTTTTGACCTATATAAATGATTATAATATGTCCCAAAGGGTCTTGGGATCCCTAAAGACATATATTGTAATGAAATGTGTCGAAAGGGTTCATAAGTTATCCTATGACCCCTTTCAACCCATATAATTGATTATAATATGCCCCTAGGGGTCCTTGGACCCCTAGAGACATATGTTATAGTGAAATGTGTTGAAAGGGGTCATAATATCACATATATAAATGATTATAATATGTCCATAGGGGTCGTAGGACCCTTAGAGACATATGTTGTCATGAAATGTGTCGAAAGAGGTCATAGGTTATCCGATGACACCTTTACACCCATTTAAATGATTATAATATGTCTTTAGGGTCCTCAGACCCTTAGAGACATATCTTGTCATGAAATGTGTTGAAAGGGGTCATAGGTTATCCAATGACACCTTCTGACCCATATAAACAATTATAATATGTCCTTACAGGTCCTAGGACTCTTATGGACATATATTCTAATGAAATGTGTTGAAAGGGGTCATAGGTCTTCCTATGTCCCATTTCAACCCATATAAATGATTATAATATATCCCTAGGAGTCCTGGGACCCCTAGAAACATATATTGTAATGAAATGTGTCAAAATAGGTCATAGGTTATCTCAAGACCCCTTTTGACCCATATAAATGACTATAATATGATCCTAGGAGTCCTAGGACCCATAGGGAAATATGTTGTCATGAAACATGTTGAAACTTCTTTTGACCCATATAAACAATTATTATATGTCCCTAGGAGTCCTACGACCCCTAAAGACATATGTTGTAATGAAATGTGTTGAGAGGGGTCATAGGTTATCCTATGACCCGTTTTGACCAATATGAACAATTATGATATGTCCCTAGGGGTCCTAAAACCCCAAGAGACATATGTTGTAATGAAATGTGTTGAAAGGGGTCATGGGTCATCCTATGGCCCCTTTCAACCCATATAAATGATTATATATGTCCCTAGAGGTCCTAGGACCCCTAGAGATATATGTTATAATAAAATATGTCAAAAGTGGTCATAGGCTATCATATGACACCTTTCAACCCATATAAATGATTATAATATGTCCCTAGGCGTCTTGGGACTCCTAGAGACATATGTTGTAATGAAATGTATTAAAAGGGGTCACAGGTTATTCTATGACCCCTTTCAACCTATACAAATGATTATAGTATGTCTCTAGGCATCTTGGGACTCGTAGCAACATATGTTGTAATAAAATGTGTTGAAAGGGGTCATAGGATAACCTATGACCCCTTTTGACCCCTATAAATGATTCTAATATGTCCCTAGGGGTCCTTGGACCCCTTGGGACATATGTTGTCATAAAATGTGTCAAAAGGGGTCATAGGTTATCATATGACCCCTTTCAACCCATATAAATTATTATAATATGTCCCTAAGGGTTGTAGGACCCCTAACGACATATGTTTTCATGAAACGTGTCAAAAGGGGTCATAGGTTATACTATGACCCTTTTCAAACCATAAAAATGATTATAATATGTCCCTAGGAGTCCTATAACACCTAGAGACATATGATGTAATAAAATATGTTGAAAGGGGTCATAGGTTATCCTATGACCACTTTTCCTATGATCGCTTTCAACCCATAGAAATGATTATAATATGTCCCTAGTAGTCGTAGGACCCCTAGAGACATATATTTCACTGAAATGTGTCGAAAGGGTCATAGGTTTTCCTATGACCTCTTTTAACCCATATAAATGATTATAATATATCTCTATGGGTCTTGGGACCCCTAGAAACACATATTGTAATAAAATGTGTCGAAAGGGGTCATAAGTTATACTATGACCCCTTTTGACCCATATAAATGATTATAATATGTCTGTAGGGGTCCAAGGACCCCTAGGGACATATGTTGTCATGAAAACATGTTGAGAGGGGTCATAAGGTTATGATATGACTCCTTTCGACCCATATAAATGATTATAATATGTCCCCAGGGATCTTGGGACACCTAGAGACATTTGTTGTCATGAAATATGTCAAAATGGGTCATGCATTATCCTATGAACCCTTTCGATCCATATAAATGATTATAATATTTCTCTAGGGGTTCTAGGAACCTTAGAGACATGTTGTAATGAAACTTGTTGAAAGGGGTCACATGTTATTCTATGACCCCTTTTGACCCATATAAATGATTATAATATGTCCCTAGGGGTCCTATGACCCCTAGAGACATATGTTGTAATGAAATGTGTTGAAAGGGGTCATAGGTTATCCTATTAACCTTTTTAACCCATATAAATGATTATAATATGTCCCTAGGCATCTTAGGACCCCTAGAGACATATTTTATAATGAAATGTGTTGAAAGGAATTATAGGTTATACTATGACCCCTTTCAACTCATATAAATGATTATAATATGTCCCTAGGGGTCATAGGACCCCTAGATACATATGTTGTCATGGAATGTGTTGAAATAGGTCATAGATTATACTATGACCCCTTTCAACCTGTATAAATGATTATAATATGTCCTTATGGGTCCTAGGACCCCTAAAGACATATGATATCATGAAATGTGTCAAAATTTTGACCCATATAAATGATTATAATATAATCTTAGTGGTCGAAGTACTCTTAGAGACATATGTTGTAATGAAATGTGTTGAAAGGGGTCATAGATTTTTTTATGACCTCTTTTCACCCATATAAACAATTATAATATGTCCCTAAGGGTCTTGGGACCCCTAGAAACATAAGCTATGATGAAATGTGTCAAAAGGGGTCATAAGTTATCCTATGACCCCTTTCGATGCATATAAATGATTATAATATGTCCCTAGGAGTCTAAGGACCCCTAAGGACATATGTTTTCATGAAAACATGTAAAAAGGGGTCATAAGGCTATGCTATGACTACTTTCGACCCATATAAAAAATTATAATATGTCCCTAGGGGTCCTAGGAACCCTAGATACATATGTTGTAATGAAATGAGTTGAAAAGGTTTACAGGTTATCCTATGACTCCTTTCAACCCATATAAATGATTATAATATGTCCCTAGGGGTCCTAGGAACCCTAAAGACATATTTTGTAATGAAATGTGTCAAAAGGGGCCATAGGTTATTTTATGACCCCTTTCAACTCATATAAATGATTATAATATGTCCCTAGGAGTCCTGGGACCCCTAGAGACATATTGTAGACACCCAAAAATTGGCAAAGACCTAAATCATGTAGTTCCAATCAATCAGCACAAATTAAAGAGAAAATTAGAAGAGACACAACACAATTTCAAATCAAAAGATTACATTAGGTCATTAATCATCTATCAAATTAATAAGACCTAAATCAACTTCAAAAGAGGAGAGAAACAATTCAAAATCATATAATGAAATTCAAAAAAAAGGAGAGGGAAAAGACAAATTTTTGAGAATACATGGAACTTTTATTAAATCAATAAATTCATTTATTCTCACAAAATAAAAATCCTCCTTTTATATAAAGAATTAAAATAAATTCAAATTTAGCCATAAATCATGACTTTTTGGGCTCCTCCTTTTATCTCTCATGAGACATTTTTGTTGAAAATAAAAGTCATATTTAGCCACAAATCATGACTTTTGGGTTCCTCCTTTTCTCTCTCATGAGACATTATTGTTGAAATTAAAAGTCATACTTAGCCACAAATCATGACTTTTGGGCTCCTTCTCTTGTCTCTCATGAGACATTTTTGTTGAAAATAAAAGTCATATTTAGCCACAAATCATGACTTTTGTGCTCCTTCTCTTGTCTCTCATGAGACATTTTTGTTGAAATAAAGCCTTATTTAGCCACATATCAAGAGTTTTGAGATCCTTCTCTTTTCTCTCACGAGACATTTTTGTTGACATGAAAATCACATGGAGCCTCCAATCAAGAATTTTGAGCTCCTTTTCAATTTCACTTCTACCCACCAAGTGAAAAGGTAAAACCCAAATTATTACCCCAACCCCTTCTAAAATCTTATAGATAGAAGGAGAATTCAAGAGCAAAATAACCCAAGTCTTAGGCATTTGCACTATAAGCACATTTTGATTCATCATCTAGCATTCTTATTGTAGCATTTTCATAGCATTTTAGCATTATTTTATGTTATTTAGCATCATTTATCACTTGTTAGTTCATTGCATATTCATTTTTCAGTATTCTCCTATTCTAGAACTATCACTAAGATGCTAGTCCAAGAGCTATTTTAGCAATTGTAGTTAGAGAAACATGAGATGCTCATAGAGATTATATACTGATGTTGATATCTTGGGTTTGGTTTAGTTTGTCATCAGTCTATTTGCATTCTACACTAAGGTTTCATGAATACACATTTACACCATGTACAAATTGGTGCCCACTATGGAGCTTCAATTTAAAGCCTCTCTGTTCTTCAAGTTTTCTTGTTGATCTATTATTCTTCTTTTAGATCCATTATTATGCTATTGTTATGTTGTAGATTTGGAGAGTGATTTTTGAAAGAGTTTAAATACTAAAGCTTTTTGTGGAGAACTTCTATCTTCTTGTCTTCTTCTCTCATACATCCCTAGCTTCCATCATGAGTTTTCATCCTTCCATTTGCATATTAGCTTAGATCCATATTTGTTTTCATAGATTAGTATTGCATTGTTATTATATTTCCTTTCTAAATTTTTTTGCATTTTTATCATTTATATTAGTTTTCATCTCCATTTGCATGCATATTGGATCCTTGAATCTCTTGTTTTGTGGTGTACTTGAATCTGATCTATTACAGGCTTTATAGCATGTGAGAAGCTTCATACTGAGATTAGAAAACTTTCAAAGGCATTTCCAAGCTCACAAAGATTAGATCTATCAAAAATCACAACCACAAGGCTACTAGAAATGTGCAACATGAATGAAGACTCTCAAAAATGCACCTGGCCCTTGCTAGCTTTGAATTAGGTAGATGGACCACGACTCTTGTCAATTAAAAGTGTGGCATTTTTCAAAATTTCAAACATATTTTAATAAGAACGTTCAATCTTGCTGATTTGATAAAGAAGTAGGCCTATGCTCTCAACTCTTTGGAGTTGATTAAAATGCCCAACCTTCTGTAAAGATTGGTTACAGTTGAACAAGGAAAAGAACCCACACATAGTCTAATTAGGAGCTCCCCTGTCTTCAGTAGTATAAGGGCTAGTAATTAATCCTTTGTTTCTGTCATGTTTGGGGAACCAAAATAGTAGGGATATGCTCTCACTCTTCTTGAGTGATCAGATTTCCAGACCTATTTGTGACTTCCATTTCTTGCTTTTCACTAGGTAGGATTATGTAGCCATAGAAGGGCTACCTCCCGAGTTGCCTTAGTAGGGCCAGTGAGAGGGATTGTCCCCCAATCTTGTATTCCTAATTGAATGCAAGCCACCTATGTTCGAAACATAGACTTCCTCTAGTAGTCCCATAAAGGATTGCGCCCAACCTCCCTGGCATTGGTGGGAAGCTCTCTGTCATAGGAGAGGTAAATCTAAACATAGTTGGAACACTAAGATCCACTAGTCACCAACCTTTAGATAACCTTATCAGGAAGCCATTTTCTTCCATTTTCTAGGTGTGTGCAGTTTTTACATCTTGCATTGGTTCTACTGCTATTGTGCTTGGAAGTGTTTTAAAACTTAATAACAAACACCAGTGCAGATCATAAACCTTCTAGAAGGACAAACCTCAAATCAGTATTGAGAAACCAAATTCAAAACCAAGACATTGTTGAACTTACATTGCATAAACAAGTGCTTTTGAACATTCCTATAATGCTTTTGATCTCTATCATGATGCATATGCCTATAGAACAATACATTTGAGCCTTGAAACAATGCATTTGACCATCCCTGTGATGCATCTAAGTAATGAAATAGCGCATTTGATCACTGAAATAGTGCATCTGACCATTCTTATGATGCATTTGAGAAAAAACATGAAATAGAGGCTATCTACAAACATGATACTCGTGAAAATTTTCTGTGCTAGTATTTTACAAAGTCTGAAATTTTTTGTGTCTGACTAAAAACATCTTTTGAAAACAAGCAAAGCTACATCATCATCAACCCAAGTTACCATTACCTCAATTTGCACATCAAGCTAGGAACATTCAAGAACACACATCTGTACCTAACTTCACAAAAGTGAACCTTATTCTATCAACATTGGTAAACACCTTGTCCAATTTAGCTTGTTGCTATAAACAAACCACGATAAAGAAAAAATTTCACCTTTTGAAGAATTCCTAGAAACTAAAAGAATCCAATTTACCTTTCATGCCACCATGCAAAACAAGTGTCCCAAAAAAATAGAAATGATTGCCCATACGAGTGAATGCTAGGATAGCAAGTAGGACTATCAAAAGCATAGAACCTCTAACCTCCTCAAATCTACTATAGCAACAGATTGCTCGCCGAACATGGTTACTTACGAGTCACCCTTGTTCGATCAAAATTTAGAATCCTTAGTCAACATGGGTTCATCTGATGCATGTAATGATAGAAGTATCGAAACTAAAATTGAAGATTTTCAAAAAAATCCTGAACTTGTTGATATCATGGACAAAATTCTAGAAAAACACAAAGAATGATACACATCACATTGGTACACTAATGTTCAAAATTGCCATCCAATTTTGATGTAACCAATCTGAAATGAGATGAAGAAGAGTCACCTTTAGATGTAGTCACACAAAAATTGCAAGACTTACAACTAGAAATGGAAAATATCAAAAGAAGAAAAACACAACATGTAGAGTTTAGCCTCAAAAAGGTGTGTCTCCTGCCATTCGATAAAAACATTACCTTTAGACATTTTCCTCCAAATGTCTAGATACCAAATTATGACAAATATTTTGGTACAATGGATCCATAAGATCACCTAAGGCAATTCTATACACTAAGCATGGAGTTTTTCCATGACACAACATACTTAATGCATCTATTTCCTAGGAGCCTCAAAGGAAAAGCCATGGAGTGGTTCTACAAACTACCCTCCAATATCAAAAGCTTCAATGAATTGGCCTCCATTTTTATCACCCAATATTCTTACAACATTGAAAGAGAGGTTACAATGATTGATCTATATAACACAAAACAAGTCCTAGGTGAATCATTCAAGACCTTCTTACAACAGTGGAGGCACATGTTTGCTAAATATCATAGAGACATACCAGATAAGGAGAAGACTGATATCTTCATCAATAGTCTCTCAAAAATAATTAATTATTGGCTCCAACTCCAAGGGCCTAAAGATTTTTAAACCACTTTAGAAAATGTGGCTAAAGTGGAAGAAACCTTGGTAAAAAATGACATAATTAAATTATCTAAAGACGATAAAGGTTTCTCCAACAATTCCACACAAATGCACAATTCCTCTAATTAGCCCACTATTAAATAGAAATCATGGTGGAGAAACAATAATAAAAATATGACAAATGATGGGGTAGTTGAAGCCAATCATGTCAAAACTTAAACTCAACCCCCTTTAAATCAACCAAGTTCCAGTGTCATACCTCAACTAAGTAATGGCTACCCATTTTACCAACGTAGCACAAAGACTCCCCCTATGTCTAACCAACAAGTGGCTTACAATCAAGCTCCTCCACCATGAAGATATCAGTCTTTTGATATACCTAATGAGTATACACCCATAGGGGTGTCCTATGAGAGTGCTTTACAAACACTCTTGGTTGATGACCTCATCATGTTTCTAGAGGCTAAACCATATGAACCCCAAGTCAAGTTAAAATGGTGTACTGAAAAACACATTTGTGCCTATCATCGCAATTAGGGGCATTTGACAAACAATTTTTTGGCCCTTAAGGGGGTCATCCAAAAATTAATAAATGATGGAACCATTGAAGTAAACAATCTTAGTAATAATGAAGACCATACGACCTTGAAGAACCCCTTCATGAGTCATGAGAAGGGAGAGTCCTCCAAGGCCAATCAAAATGCACCTTCGCAAACCAAGGTTAATTATGCACACCACTACGATAATACCATTGGCATGATTTTTGGATTTGATGACACTAGAAATGTCATCATAATTAAAGATAAAAATAAAAAACAATCCTCAAATGCTGTCACCCAGGGCCAAGCCTCCAAAATTATCCTACCAAGACTAGTGACAAATCCTAACCAAGCAACTCCAAGTTCCTCCATGCGCAAGCATAACCTAGTTAACCAATTACTCGAGACTTTGGCCCACATCTCCATTTTTGAACTATTGCAAATCTCCTCAGAGCATAAAGAGATACTCACCAAAAATTTAGCGCCAAATGACTTAGATGTGAGTAGATTCCAAAATATGGTCAGCAATTTAGTTGCTCCTCATTGCATGTCTTTTTCTACCCAAGATGAGATGTCTATCATATAGCCACAAAATTATCCTTTGCATATAGAAGTATTCATCCATAGGAATTGAGTTAAGAGAGCATTGGTCGATGGTGGGGCTGGTCTCAATATTTGCACTCTCAATTTGGTGAAAGCCCTTAGGTACACAAAGGATGTGGTTGACCCAAGAAAAAAGATTACCATCAAGGCTTATGATGATGAAAAAAGATCCTCCAAAGGCATGGTCATATTACCAATCAGAGTAGGACCGGTCATGAAATAAACCATTTGTCAAGTTTTAGACCTACAATTAACTTACAACATTCTACTAGGAAGACTATGGATCCATGACATACAAGCTGTTCCCTCCACCTACCACTAGTGCCTCAAATTTCCATACATGGGTCAAGAGATAACCATACCCAAAGATTAACACTTTGCCCAGTATTGTAACTCACCTGTCCCTCATAATAGAGAAGAAGTTGATACACCAATAGATGCTAGCAGTCAGTCCATAGTTGTAGACACTTCAGACTACACTAACCAAATGAGCAGCCACTTATCAACATCAACTAAGGGTAAAGAGAAAGTGGTTTGTTCAGGTCCTTCCACTCCTCCACCACCATCATCATCAAAAGATCATAAACAACTACACTATGAAGAAATGGATAAACTAATGAAAGAATTTGATAGAAAGTGTAAGTTGCACCATAAAGGGGTAGGCGAGTACTCAATCTCCCTATTTGAACCCCCACTTTCTCTAAGGTCTCATGGAAAAATGACTTCCACCAAACCATATCATGCGCATTTTATCAAAGCATGTGGCACACCTCCAAACCCAGTGGAAGACATTAGTAAACAAAACATTGACATCTCCTCCCACTTGCACAGGAAAGGCTTAGACTTATTGAAAAAGATGGGATACATGAGAGATGGTCCCTTAGGGAAAGGGAAAGGAATCATTGAACCTTTGATGGCACAGTTTAGGTCAAATAAATCTAAAGTAGGGGTAGGGTATGATGGACAAGACAAGGTGCAAACCTCTTCTAAAGCTCGCCCAAAGCATAATGATTCTTCCTCTTCTACCTTGGTGTGGGTACCCAAACAAAAGGATAGTTATACCTCGGCAACAACTAATATCATAAATGTGAATTTGTCCCTTTCAAGTTCACATTCCGTGAAGAAATTGACCATAAATGCCTCCAATAACGAAGATGACAATGATTCTTCTAAATGGGAACTTGAGTCTCTATCTGAAGAATCTCTCCATGAAAAAGAATGTGATGCTGTCCATGTATATGAGCAATGTTAGTATGCTAATAGAAACCAAATTTAAATAAAGCTTCTACAAACTAAAAAAAATTCATAAACTTCAAGATAGACTAAGATGATCTCTCAATTGAGAATATGAGCCATTAATGGGCTCTCTCAATGAGAAGCTCTCTTGTTGAGTAGCTTTGTCTAAATAGATAGGATGTATGCTCAAGCTGTATGCTTCAAAAAGGGCTTCAAATGGAGTTGGAATTTGGGTGTGAGTGTATGGTTTTGATGTAAAATGGCATTATGACTTTACTTCATGGATTGTGTTAAAATGGCTTGGGAGAGGATTCCTTAAATAGGCAAAGAGCTTGAGGGATCAAGGGCTAGGATGCAAGGATGGGAAAAAGCTTATGGAAGGCTCAGATTGCATGAGAGGAGAGCACATGGATTGTGCTTCCTTACATCCAATCAGGGAGTGACACATGTCACAGGGTGAGAGGATGGAAAAAGGGGAAGGATGAGTCAACAAAGGAGGCTCAAGGGATAAAATCTTCATAAAGACCCTCATAATGGCTTGTAAGAGCAATAAAAGGGCTTGGAAGAGTCATTTATGACCTAGTGGGCTTCATAAAGTTTTATGGTTGAGATATTTTGAGGGTGATGAGAGAAATTTCGAATTGGACTTGATTAAGAAGGTTTTAAGCTTGCTTAGGATTGTGCAAATGATTAGAGGATGGATTAGGATGGTTTAGGATTAGCTTAGGGATAGGCAAGTGGATGGCATTTAATGAGGGTGGGTGAAGGAGGAGATATTTGTTAACTTTGGCTTGGGTTAGGAAGTTTTAACCCATATTTAGGGAATGTGACAAGGTTAGGAGGGGATTAGGATTAGGTTTAAAGACATCTTCTAGAAGAGTCTAGACTTTGGATGAGGATAAAGACTTTCTAGAATAGTTTAGAATTTCCTAAGATGAGGATGAAGACTTTCTAGAAGAGTCTAGAACTTCTTAGGATGAGGATAAATTAGATTTTTAGGAAATAAATACAGTTTTATTTATTTCAAGGGTTTGGGTTGAGGAGATATTTATTAAAACTTTTTTAATAAACATGAGGATTAATATTTAATCTTAATTAAATATTTTGAGTTGGGATTAGGGGTAGGAAATGATGGGATTAGCCTTTAATCAAAATTAAAGAAGGATTAGAAGATTTTGGAAGAGGTTAGTGGTCTTAAGGAAATTGGCCAAGTTTTGGGCAAAATTTTTTATTTTTTATTTATTTTGGGTTTTTTGGTCAATTTATTAATTAAATAATTAATAAATAAGGAAATAATGTTTAAATAAGATTTAAACATTTTTGGGAGGGATTCCTTAATTAAATATTTTTAATTAAGATAAAGGGATTTAATGGCATAAAAATTAATTAATTAATTAATTAAATAATTAATTAATAAATGATGATGTCATCAGGACTTTTTCAGAAAATAAAAATACTTTATTTTCTAAAGGTTTTTAGGTGTCTACATTTTGCCCCTCTTTGATGTGATGCCGCAAGTGGCATGACATCAAAGATAAGAAAATAAGATGCCCAAGGCTAG
This sequence comes from Cupressus sempervirens, assembly GCA_028749045.1. Taxonomy (NCBI): domain Eukaryota; kingdom Viridiplantae; phylum Streptophyta; class Pinopsida; order Cupressales; family Cupressaceae; genus Cupressus; species Cupressus sempervirens. The sequence continues at coordinate 891,793,225 of CM053783.1, forward strand.
AGCAGAAGAGGAGAGAATGGACTGTGAGATGCCCCATCAAGAAGGCAGTGAGGAGAGAAAGCGAGGCTCGATGGCTTCTTGAAAAGTACAAGAATCTCAGATGAGCAAGGAAACTCAGATTGGCAAAGAGAAGGGGCTGAATTAGCTCAAACTCTCACTATGGGAGAATGATAAAGGAGAATCAGATGCACAAGAGGAAGCAAGCTTAAGACTTTAGGGGAGGTGGAGGATGAAGGAGCAGAGTGCTATAAAAAGGAATCTAGGATAGGGAGATGGATGAGGGGATTAAAAAGCTGATGCAATAGGATTTCAAAGAGTCAGATTGGTGGAAGATGGGTTTCGGAGATCCCTAGGACTAGGATTGTGGATCTCGAAAGATGAGGCTTGGTGGATTGATTTGGATTGGTGGATCCCTAAAAATAGGATTGTGGATCCCTAAAGCTAAGAGTGATGAGTGATTCAAAGAGATACTGATGCATAAGTTGGGGTAGGAGAGATGGATGCTGGATATGGATGGGGAATAACAGAGATGAAGGAAAACCATTGAAGCTTTTTGAGCGGGGGGATACTTCAAAGAGAAGTACCACCATGTAGTTGAGCACTAGATTTGCTATAGGACTGTTGGTTAATTGCCAAGGTTACCAAGAACATCAAGGCCTTTTCACCAACTGTCCAGAGGACTGACGAACTGACTCAAAACAAACACGCAAGGATTGCCCCAGTATCACACATGAATCCCAGAGGAAGCAGTGTGGAAACGACACTGGGTAACCCACAAGCAAAAAAGAAAACAAGAAAAAGACGTGATCAAGACCTTACGCTCTGATTGCCCCATTCATAGTATACCATGATATGGAAGATCGTGGCAACCTTGAGGAGGGAACAAGGAGATTTCTTGGAAAGATATTTCAAGACCCAATAGGGAAGAGTCCAAATCAAAAGAAAGCAAAAATCCAAAAGAGAACCGTTTGCCAACGAGATGGGTAGGATGAGGTACTAATGGACCAAGATCAGACATGAGGAAAGCTATATCCTGCAAGGACCTATCGGAGAGCACCTCAGCAGGTGGATTTGGATGAGTGATATGTCTGGCAAGCTGAACTAAGAAAGATAACACTTTGGTGATAGGAAATCTAGCTAAAGGATGCATTGGAATAGCTAACCAAGATGTGTGATGGGTGCAAGATTCTGATCAAGGATGAATTGACATGAACGCTGGATAGATGCAATGGTACTAAGCTAAAGAGGATGTACAAGCTGACATACCAAGATATTTACAAGTGAGCTAATCAAGATATGGTACAAGCTAACATACCAATGATATGTATGATATAGATGGATAAAATATTAGGATGAGAGGATAGCAGGATGGTTCGATGTTGTGCAAGATGCAAAAGCTAAGGGTGGGGTGATAGCGAAAGATATGGATTTGGCAGGATGCATCCAATGATGATGAGAGATTTTGTGACCAAGGATAGCTAGAGGAGTAGGATGAGATGGCTGGATAGGATGGTAGATAGCTAGGATTATGATGGATATAAAGAGATGACATTGGGTTTGCATGAGGATAGCCTAGAGCTAGATTACTAATGACAAGGGAGGATGGACAAGACAAGATCTCCAAGGAATATAGTGCCCCCAATCAGAAGATAACATGCAGAAGGAGGTCTTATGATGGATGTGATAGGATTGAAGCTAGGATGGAAAAAGCTGAAGGGGCTAGGGAGATGGATGATAGCTGGGATGGTTGGCTGAAGCTGCAGGAGATAAGTGGATGGTGTGAGATGGAAGATGGAGGGTGGAGGATAGGTGGATAGATTGGAAGATGGAGTTGGATGTCAAGAGATGACCAAAAGCATGAGGGTGATAGGCTAAGCTAGGGATGGCAAGATTATGCATGATGCTTGTTTGCCAAGTTTTCATCATGATAATTGTCCAAGGTGCTTGAATTGCCAAGTTTTCACCAGTGGATGATTTTTTATTTTTTTTTTCTTTTTCTTTTTTTTTGACTTTTTGACTTTGGACTTAGCTGGAATGATTTTGGCTTTCTTCAGCTATTTTGGCTTTTTTTTTTTCTGGGATTTTTCACTGGCTGATGGAATGTTCAATTTTGTTGCTAGCTGTTGGTACACCGGATGTGTGATTTATGCAATAGATTGGATTAGATGGGGTTGATGGTAGGAGATGGAGGGATGAAAAGGTTGGAAAGGAGCATGAGATGGGGATGCTTGCAAGAGAAACATTGGCACATGTTGGGACGGGTGTGAAAAGAGCATATGGGGGATAGATGGTAGATGCGGGCGTGATGGAGGATTTGTGGAAGCGTGCTTGGGGATATAGGCACCCAAGATGGAGTTAGGAGATGGGGGACATGAGTCACTAGATGGGGGATTAGCAATGGTGGATGCCATTATGCATTGGGTTTCAACTTTTTTCTTAGGGATCCACATGGTTTTGGATTTTCTTTTCATAGGCTTTTGCATTGTTTTGCATTCTTTGATTGGATTTTTCCTTTTTGGAGTATGTCTTTTAGAATAGACATATGATTGCCTAGGATGTGGATTTTTAGCTTTATGCATTTTGAAGTTGGCATTCACATTGCTGTGGTAAGCTTTGGGAAGATGGTTAGGAGAAGCTTTGTGAGATGGAGAGGATATGAAAGAGCATGTAGGGGGATGATGATGGATGATGTGCCCTGATATGTGCCTTTGTTGATCTTGCATAGAAATGGATGGAATAGGATTTTTATGATGGCTGATAGGAGGATGGAGGATGGTAGATTTTGGGACATAGGGACCCAAAATGGATTTAGCGAATGAAGGAGGGATATGGTAGGTTGTTTTGGGTTGCAAAGATGGTGGAGGGGGGATGGCATAAGATTTCTTGAAGGAGTGATGGGAGGCTAGCATGGTGGGCTTGGAGATAGGCTTGGTTTGGGGGTGTGGTGTACCAACACCTTTAGATGGTGAGCCTTTGGATACATATCCAAGACCATGAAATCCTAGATTTTTTTGTGCAATAATAGGCTCTCTGATTCCTTGCTCTTGTGGTCCTAAACCTTGACCTTGATAATGCCATCGATTGAGCATTTGAACAAGCTGAGGAAACTTTTTGCTTGAAAAAAATGGTAGAAGTGATTTATTAGGTGTATTGCAATGGGGAGATACTATTCTAAATTCTTTTGCTGAGAGAGGGCCACCGTGGATGAATGTAAGTGAACCAAGAGGGTAGATTATAGATGGTGGAATAGCTTGGATAGGTGGTAAGATGGATGCATGGAGCGGGGGAGATGGAAGGATAGGATCTTGATGTAGCTGGTGGGATGAAAAGATATCTTGTAGTGGAGGAGATATGGCTCGAGGTTTTGGAGATGGAGGAGATGGTGACTGCACTATGGATGGAAGACATGGTACGATGATATCTTCATTTATGCTTTGGGGGATGTCAACATGTTTTTGGGCAGGATCTTGATAGGATTGGTTTGTAGTGGATGGTGCGATAGGAGGTGAAGGGATGGATTCTTCAAAGGCAATGGATGGATAGATGGGAGATTCAGTAGTGGAGATGGGTGAGTAGAATATGGATGCATAAGGGTCATTATGAGAGATTTGGGAAATGCTTGCAGGCGATGTGGATAGGATTTGGAGGGATTTGATAGGTGGTGGGATTTTGATGCTTGCGGGAAGTGGAAGGATTTTAAGCAATTTGATGGATGGTATGGGGATGATAGCTATGGGAGATGGAGGTGATATTATAGATGGGGAAGCTTCATCACTGACTACTTCACATGGTTGGATTAGATGAGATGGCTTATCGACTATTGGAGGCAACTTTTCTTGTATTTCCTCTAGGAGATTCCTTGGAGACTCGTGTGTTGAAGGTGGAGGTGGATTGACAGGAATAGCTAGTGTGATGGGGGTGGAAGATTGGAAGCTTGGTTGATGGGGTGATGGAGGGGAAGATGGAATATCAGATGGCATGACTAGATAGTTAGGAATAACTCTTTGATTTTGGGGGATGCTTGGGGGAATGTTTCTAAGGCTTTCAATATACCCATCATAGTCAACACGATTTTCATCATCATTTGAATAGGAGGTGGTAGGAGCAAGGACAATGTGACCAAACACATCATGATAGGATTGGTACTTCATGCTTTGATGGTGAGTTTGATGGGGATGGGGTCTTGCATATGGATGAACACAGAAGCTCATGGTTGGATTTGGATTAAGCGCAGATTTTGGATTGCCTAATGAAGGATTTCCTAGGGAGAGTCAAAGTTGTATGATAGACCTAAGGAGGATTGGCTGGAGATTTTTGGCTTTCTTGTGGGTGGAAGAATTCAAGGGCATGCTATCAAAAAGTGAGAGTTTTGCTTTCCTATGCACTGGATTGGTGGAGATTGTGTCAACTTAAGGATAGACTAATGATCCTATGGGCATGACACGAGATTCACCACTTGTGGATCCCAACCTTTAGCTCAAGGTGATGAGGGATAACAAGTGACAAAGCTAGATTACCCTAGAAAAAGCTCTGTCAAAGGGATAACCTTGGTGAGGCTGGTGGATTGGTCGAATTGATTGGATAGCAAATTCTAGCAGAATGAAAAAAAACTCTCTAAAGTCTTGGGTGTGATTTTGGATTGGGTTGCTAGCTGGCTGGGGGGATGATTTGGAGAGACTTTGGATTTGGGATTGTTCTAAAGCAAGGAACTAGATAGATTCGGTTGTAGCGAGGGAGCTTGGATGATTTTTTGATGAGGCAATGACTATGCTAAGTATGCCTTGAGCTGGGAGATTTCTACTTTTTTGGGATTTTGACCAAAGTTTGAAAACATTCATTTAAAAGCTATGAACAAATAAGCAAACAAAATTTTGGAGCAAGCACGTGAAACACACCAACATCCTAGGAAGCTTTCTACAAGGATGAAATTTATTATAGCTAGGGATTCCTCGATATACGCAAGGTACATGAGACCCAAATCCGTAGATGAAACCAAAAAGATGTCGCACAGCCGAGAGGAGCAGTAACCCACTTCTCCTCTTTCACTTCTCAAGGGTATAAAGTTCCTTGAGGCTTAGTCGGAGTGACAAAATCTTGATTCCAAGAGAGGTGTCTTTGGATTCACCTCCCAATTTTTATACTCTGCCGGAACGCTGGAGTTGAGGTCGTCCCAAGGGGTGATGAAATCCCCAAGCATGCCTCCTAAAAAGTGTAAAACAAGACCACATACATGATCTTAGGAATTAAAAGACACGCGTTTATTCCAATTGATGATTTAGATTTTGTAAGCTATGATTGAAGACACTTTTGATTATGGCATACAATGTTCATTCCAATTTGACAACATCGTCAGCATAATGAAAGTCGAGAGATCGTCAACATAAGAAATGCGAGCGTCATTGAAAATGCATCCAAACCATGCAATGTTCATTGATTGTTAGGCATTCAAGATTGAGTGTGAGTTTTTTTAAGCCCAAAACAAAGATGTGTGAAACTCAATTGCCAAGCATGCACTCGGAGGCCCTCCATGTCAAGATTTGTCCAATTTTTATGCCCAAATGAAGTGTGAGCGAGATTAATGCACATTTAAGGAATTTTCTAACTTAGAAAAACCACTAAAGACCCAAGTGAGTTGAGTTTGATCTTTGTGGAGCACTTAACACCCTCTTAGGTAGACCCATTCCCATAGATGGCGCCAAGATTGCAACCAATGGTTAAATTGATGGGTGATTAAAGAGGGTGAGTCCAACTACAAACTTACTCAAAGCGTCTTTATTAGTTTTTATAACTTAGAAGATTTCAAAAATGTGGATTCTTTTTATGCCCCAAAATATGATTATTTGATCTATGGCATTCAAGATTGGATTTGTTGTTTTAATCATGCATTCATAAAAATAAAAAATAAACTTGATTTTAATCCATGGCACTCAAGAGTGATTTTAGCAACATGCATTCAAAGACAAGTGATTAAACATTCAAGTTCTTTCCTTTGAGCATTCAAGATTGAGATTTTGTGTGTTGTTTTAAGAACTTTGAAGTGCTTTGTTTTAACCTTAGATCATTCAAGATTGTTTTGGACTCAAAAGTGAAAATGACTCTTTGGACTTTGGTTTTCATTCAAGATTTTGTGTTCTAGTTTGCATATTTTAAGCCCAAAAATGATATTCCTAGATTGTTTTGATGCATAAAAAACCTAAGAGACATTCAAGATTTTGCAACAAGACATTTGTTTGGAACAAATAAAAAAGCTTTTAGGACAATTTTTGGCAACCATTTAGGACTCTTAGTTTTCAATAGATTTTTAAAAGAACTTTAAAATATTTGCAAATGAGGTTCATTTTATCCTTGATTGATGCTTTGAGTTTGATTTAGATTTTAGTGTGCACTTAGTGTTGATTTTGACCCTTTTGAAATGGAAACTTGAAGTTCTTTTTAAATTCCCAAAAATGAAGTGTTCCTAACTTTGCATGAATGCATCTAAAACCTTGATGTTGCAAGGATGCAAATGCTTGGATTGGTTTAGTTTCACTTGTTAAAATATTTTTTCTTTTTTGCAAATTTTTAATTTTTTAATGGATTTAAGTATGATTTGGGGGTTCATTTTAAGCACTAAAAAGAAGTGTGTATGATTTTGCTTCCTTAAAAAAAAAATGGCCAAGATCTCCCACAAGAAGAAGAAGAAGAAGTAGATGGAATGAGAAGAATATAGACAAGAAGAGGAAGAAGAATTCCAAGTGCTTTGTCCACCTATAAGCTTGAAAAATTTGCAAACACTATGAGATAGACTATGAGTTCCTTTGTCTTCTTCATGCTCATGTGGACCTACAAAACCAATTTATACAATCCTACCAATCACAAAAACAAGAAAAATTAGCCAAAATTAGCAAATGACATACAAAACTTGACTAAAAAAGCTAATGAAGATGACCCATGCGGGGTCCCACTGGGCGTGCCAAAATGTATATGAGAAATGTTAGTATGCTAATAGAAACCAAATTTAAATAAAGCTTCTACAAACTAAACAAAATTCATAAACTTCAAGATAGACTAAGATGAGCTCTCAATTGAGAATATGAGCCATTAATGGGCTCTCTCAATGAGAAGCTCTCTTGTTGAGTAGCTTTGTCTAAATAGATAGGATGTATGCTCAAGCTTTATGCTTCAAAAAGGGCTTCAAATGGAGTTGGAATTTGGGTGTGAGTGTATGGTTTTGATGTAAAATGGCTTCTCAAAATGGCATTATGACTTTACTTCATGGATTGTGTTAAAATGGCTTGGGAGAGGATTCCTTAAATAGGCAAAGAGCTTGAGGGATCAAGGGCTAGGATGCAAGGATGGAAAAAAGCTTATGGAAGGCTCAGATTGCATGAGAGGAGAGCACATGGATTGTGCTTCCTTACATCCAATTAGGGAGTGACACATGTCACAGGGTGAGAGGATGGAAAAAAGGGGAAGGATGAGTCAACAAAGGAGGCTCAAGGGATAAAATCTTCATAAAGACCCTCATAATGGCTTGTAAGAGCAATAAAAGGGCTTGGAAGAGTCATTTATGGCCTAGTGGGCTTCATAAAGTTTTATGGTTGAGATATTTTGAGGGTGATGAGAGAAATTTCGACTTGGACTTGATTAGGAAGGTTTTAAGCTTGCTTAGGATTGTGCAAATGATTAGAGGATGGATTAGGATGGTTTAGGATTAGCTTAGGGATAGGCAAGTGGATGGCATTTAATGAGGGTGGGTGAAGGAGGAGATATTTGTTAACTTTGGCTTGGGTTAGGAAGTTTTAACTCATGTTTAGGGAATGTGACAAGGTTAGGAGGGGATTAGGATTAAGTTTAAAGACATCTTCTAGAAGAGTCTAGACTTTGGATGAGGATAAAGACTTTCTAGAATACTCTAGAATTTCCTAGGATGAGGATGAAGACTTTCTAGAAGAGTCTAGAACTTCTTAGGATGAGGATATATTAGATTTTTAGGAAATAAATAAAGTTTTATTTATTTCAAGGGTTTGGGTTGAGGAGATATTTATTAAAACTTTTTTAATAAACATGAGGATTAATATTTAATCTTAACTAAATATTTTGAGTTGGGATTAGGGGTAGGAAATGATGGGATTAGCCTTTAATCAAAATTAAAGAAGGATTAGAAGATTTTGGAAGAGGTTAGTGGTCTTAAGGAAATTGGCCAAGTTTCGGGCAAAAAATAAATTTTTTATTTATTTTGGGTTTTTTGGTCAATTTATTAATTAAATAATTAATAAATAAGGAAATAATATTTAAATAAGATTTAAACATTTTTGGGAGGGATTCCTTAATTAAATATTTTTAATTAAGATAAAGGGATTTAATGGCATAAAAATTAAATAATTAATTAATTAAATAATTAATTAATAAATGATGATGTCATCAGGACTTTTTCAGAAAATAAAAATACTTTATTTTCTAAAGGTTTTTAGGTGTCTACAGTCCACATACCCACCTTTGATAGTTTGGCTATGCAAAGAACAACTCATAGTTTTAGATCCACATCACAAGGAAATAGAGTACATCAGGATGGCTTAGAAGATGAATACATTGAAGGGTTTCAATTCCAAACTTCATTCCTTAACTTCTTCCCAATAGAAGTTGAAGATGATTACTACGAGCCCCTTGCAAGCTCTACATTCCTAGACACTCTAGAAGAAGTCCATGTCATAGATCTAACAGATACAATGTATGAGCCATCTAATGAAGTTATGTCTTTAAGCCCCATTGAACCTTTCCCATACTATGAATCACTTTCCCTAGTCCATCTGAAACTCATTAATTGGGATACAACCGAGCCTCATCACCTCCCTCATTTTGACATTGACCATGAATTTTTCATCTACCTTAATGTAGTTGAACTATCTTGTCCATGAAGAATGAAAGAAGAGAATATAGTCAGGTCGGGTATCAATCACCTCAGTCACACTAGAGAAAGGTAAGCATCCCACAACCTTATTGAACACTACCAAGTTGTGGCTAATCTTGATAAAAAAATAGAAACAAATAGAAGTGATGTATCCCAAGGTGAAAACTCAACTATGGCACCCACGAATGGGATAATTGATACTTTACCTAAACATTCTGAGGAGCAATCTTCTATTTTGATTGAGCCAAAAAAATTGGTCAACCTCGGCATAGAACAAGAACCAAAGGTCATTTATTTGGCACAATCCTTGATCTCAGAAGAAAGGAAGGCATTCATTGAGTTCTTCAAAGAAATACAGATAAACTTTGCATGGTCTTATGCGAACATGCCTAGCTTAGACTCGACCTTAATCCTCTACAATCTTAACATCTCTCAAGAGGTCAAGCCAGTGAAACAAAAACTTAGAAAGATGCATCCTCATATAGCCCTATTAGTGAAAGTAGAATTGGAAAAATTAATTAGTACCAATTTCATTTGGCCCCTAGCATATGGATCATGGATCTCCAACATTGTCCCCATATCAAAGAAGAATGGAAGCATACACATCTATATCGACTTTCAAGATTTAAAAAAAGCATGTCTTAAAGATGACTTCCCCCTTCCCAACATCGACATCATTTTCAATCTCATAGAAGGTCATTCCATGTTTCACTCATGGATGGGTTTTTTGGATACAATCAAATCAGAATAGCACTAGAAGATCAAGAGAAAACAACCTTTACTTGTGCATGAGGCACATTTTGTTGGAATGTAATGCCCTTTGGGTTAAAGAATGTTGGGGTTACCTATCAACAGGCCATGACCACTATCTTTCATGATATGATGCATATCTTCATGGAAGATTATGTGGATGACATTCTTGCCAAATCCCATAGATGAGAAGAACATCTTCCCAGACTAGCCAAAGTATTCACCCTCCTAGAAGCATTCAAGGTCAGGCTTAATCCCAAGAAATGTGCTTTTGGTGTCAAATTAGGCAAGCTCCTAGGATACATTGTCTTGGCCAAAGGGATAGAAGTTGACCCCAAGAAGGTACAAGCCATAATTAGTATGCAACCTCCAAAGAACCTGAATCAGTTATGCTCTCTTCAAGGTAGGCTTCAATCAATTTTTCCGTTCATTTCTTAGTTGGCAAAAAAGTGTATACCTTTCACATAGTTGCTACATAAAGACATACATTTTAAGTGGGATGATCAATGTCAGAAAGCTTTTGAAATACTTAAAACCTATTTGATGAATCCACTTGTGTTGATACCTCTAGTATCACACAAACCATTACTATTGTATATTTCTATAATAGATAAGTCAATTGGAGCCTCCTGGCAGAAGAAAATGACCAAAGAAAAGAACGAGCCATTTACTACATCAGTCGCACCTTGGTCAATTATGAACTTAATTACTCTTTCATTGAAAAGGCTTGCTTGGCTATAGTTTTTGCTTCCCAAAAACTATGTCATTATCTTCGAACACACAAAGTCAAGCTCATCTCCAACATTGATCCTTTCAAATACCTTCTCAAAAAGACAACATTAATGGGTAGATCAGCTAAATGGGTGATGATCCTAAGCAAGTTTGACATTGAGTATGTTGATAGGAAGGCAATAAAAGGATAGACCATTGCTAATCAATTGAAAAATGTGCCTATAAAAAGTTCCAATCCAATCTTAGTTGACTTCCTTGATATGCACATTCTTTAGACAGAGCTAGTAACATGGAAATTTTATTTTGATGGTTCCTACACACACCATGGGTCGAGTGTTGGTATTTTGTTCATCATGCCACTTGGTGTTACCATCCCTAAATCTTACAAACTGCTCTTCCCTTGCACCAACAACATGGCTAAATATGAAGCTTTGGTCTTGGGTCTCAAGATGGCTTTGGAATGGAAACTGACAGCCCTAGAAGTTTATGAAGACTCCCAGTTAATCATCAATCAAGTTACTAATACTTATCAAACAAAAGATGAAAAATTTTTACCTTATAAACATATAGTTGATACACTCAAGGCATGTTTTTTTCACATTACTTTTGAATATATTCCTCAAGAAAGGAATAGAGTAGCAGATGCTATGGTCACGTTGGCCTCCTTACTTTAGCTCCTGGAATAACATGAGTAGTATGAGTTCCTAGTGGAAGAGGTGGTTCAACCTATGTTTACTCAACTTGATTCCCTTATCATTTTCCATCTAAACACCCCTAATTCCCTTTAGTATAGTCCCATTATCACTTACCTCCATGATAATACCATTTCATCTGACCTCTCACGTAACAAAAATGAAATTTCATTCACCAAGCCTCCCGTTACTCCTTGGTGGCTGATATGCTACATAGTAAAGGTCTTGATGGTAGTTTATTTAGGTGTCTTGAAAAGGATGAGTCTAGAGTCACTTTGTAAGAAATCCACATAGGGATTTATGGGTCACACTCCAGTGGTTTCACATTAGCAAAGAAGATTCTTAGAATGGGTTATTTTTGGCCAACCATGGAAAAGGATTCTATTGATTTTGTCAAAACCCACAAAAAATATCAAATCCATGGTAACCATGTTCATGCACTGGCCCAAGAGCTAAATCCTTTAGTCATGCCATGGCCCTTTTACTAGTGGGGTTTTGATTTGATTGGAGCCATCCATCCACCCTCCTCTGGTGGGCATAAATGGATTATCACTGCCACCAAATACTTCACCAAGTGGGTCAAAACGGTGCCACTTGCTGACTCTATAGGAAAATAGATCTCCTCTTTTATTCTCAACCATATCATTTGTCAATTTGGCATACCTCATGTAATTCTCATAGATAATGCTTTTTATTTTAAAAACCAAATAATTGATGAATTGTGTGAAAATTTTACATTATACACCATTCTTCATCAATTTATAATCCCCAAGGCAATGGCCAAGGAGAGGCTACCAACAAAACTATCATCAACATCCTCAAAAGAACTGTCAATGATATTGGTAGGGACTGGCATTTACAGTTGAACCTCACCCTTTGGGCCTATAGGATGGGTGTTAGGATGCCTATAGGTGCAACACCCTTCTCTTTGGTTTATGGCTGTGAAGCTATTCTCCCTTTGGAGGTTGAGACCCCATCCTTGAGAGTTACTTTTCAAGACATCCTATCAGATGCAGATTATAGAGTGGCCCATCTAGAATAGCTAGAGTTGTTGGAAGAACATCAGTGTACAACACATGAACATCTCAAAGTGTATCAGAATAGATTATCAAGGCATTATAACAAAAAGGTCAAACCTCATATCTTTCAAATTGGTGACCTAATGCTCAAAGAAAATCCTAAGAACCAAGTAGCGAGGGAAAAGAAAGGTAAATGGGAGGCCAACTAGATCGACCCTTACCTTTTCACAGAATCCTTTTGGACTTTCAGATTGTGATGGTACAGAATTAATAGAACCTATCAATAATATCCATCTCAAATGGTCTTATTTCTAAAAGCTTTGAGAAAAACATCAAAAATACCAAACAAAAAATTGAAAAACATCAAAAATACCAAAAATAAATAAATAAATAACATAAAAAAAAAGGGTACAAAAGAATTGAGAATGCCACTTTTAGTTTGAAAAGGGGCGAGAGATAACACTTTTGGACTTCCCTAGACACCACAAAGCCTTCAATATTAAAAAAGGGGCTGCAGTTGAATGGTTGCTTGTCCATCTCTAAGACAAATTTTTGCTCTTTGAGGCTTTCCATTGAAATTAACAAAAGATAGGAATATGAGAAAGAGGTCTCATTTACAGTTGAATTATGTGGAGGTATTTGGAAGAACATTATTCGCTTGTCTGGTGTTGAGAAGCTTATAACCTAGGCTAGAGTAGTTTGTCAAGCTGGTATTTGGTCTAGAATTAATTTCACACATACCCAATTGAGAAACATTTGTGGGTTATAGTTCTAGAGTCTTTTGGCATCAGATGTGGATTCATAGCAACAAAAATAACCAGTATGGTAGCAACAATAAATTAGGGGAAACAAAGCTTGTAATGACAATAATAATAACAATAAAAGGAGCAAATCAAAGCATAAAAATGAATTGCAAGAAAATCAATGCACAGCTGTGCCATTCACCTTGCCCAATAATCTCCAATATTTATTTTAGCCCTCAGTCAACCCATTTGGTGTCATAAACTCCTTCATTGCCTCTATAGGTATGTCACATGGTCTTGGTTACCCCCATATTCCACCAAATCTCACTCACATCCTCTGTTTCACCCCTACAGACCCAAAAATCATCTAAAATACCAAAAAAATTCAAAATATCCAAAATTATCAAAAAAAATTCAAAAATTGTCCAAAAATGCCAAAAAAATTCAAAAATCATCCAAAATTACCAAAAAAAATTCAAAAATCATCTAAAAATAGAAAAAAAAATTTCACAACTGGCCAAAGGCATTCAAAACAAGGGCAATTCCTATCAACAACACCCCAAAATTCTTGTCAATTTCTCAATTTGGCTATCCAACAAGACATCAGCTCCCAACACACCCCATTAATATTAAGAAGTAGTGTAGTGATGTCCTGAAACATTTCATGGGACTTTGGAAAATCTGGCACAAAGCAGATAGTGATAGAGGTGCTCTCATTTCCCTCCTCTTGTCAAGAGCAACAATTCTCCATGAATCATTAGCCTTATTTAAGTTGCAGTGGCCATGATTAGTCTATACCCCCCTTCAAAAAATATGTCAATGCTATCTTGAAAGCCCAGATACCGGTCAAACTCTTTCATCCTCATACAGCTAGGGGCATAGAATAAGTAGGCATAAGCATGAGAGCTTAGCTCGACCTTCTAGTGCCTTTTTGGGCCTTAAATACTTTTTTAAGGCCCCACTGTCCTTTTTAGGCCCCTTAAATATCTTTTTCAAGGTACAAGTACCTTTTTAGGCCCAAAGTGTCCTTTTTGGCCCCTAAAGTGCCTTTTTAGTCCAAAGCGCCTTTTTAGGCCCCTCAAGTACCCTTTTCAAGGTACAAGCACCTTTCTAGGGCCCTGTAGCACCCTTTTCAAGGTCTATGCATCCTTTTTGGACCCCTCCAACACCCTTTTAGGCCCAAAGCGCCTTTTTTAGGCCCCTTTAGCACCTTTATCAAGGCCCATGCATCCTTTTTGGACCCCTCCAATGCCTTTTTAGGCCCCTATAGCATCTTTTTCAAGGCCCAATTGTCCTTTTTGGACCCCTCCAATGCCTTTTTAGGCCCCTCTAGTACCTTTTTCAATGCCCATGTATCCTTTTTGAACCCGTCTAGTGCCTTTTTAGGCCCAAAGCACCTTTTTAGGCCCCTCTAGCGCCTTTTTCAAGGCCCACGTGTCCTTTTTGGACCCCTCCTGTGCCTTTTTAGGACCAAAGCATCATTTTAGGCCCAAAGTGCCTTTTTTAGGCCCCTCAAATGACTTTTTTGGCCCAAAACACCTTTTTCATAAGCCTCGAGAATGTTTGTTTCGTCACACACCTAGAAAAATGTTCCCACATTGGCTTTATTCTGATCTATAATGGCTTTTAATATACACAGACAGTCTCACCTACCAATCACGATTATCCTCACTCTACAGATTGTATTGTTCCCACTTTTACAAGAGTCAAACCATTCCAACATTTATCACAAAAAAAATAAAAATTCAAATATCTGCCAAACATCGCTAAAAAACATTTAAATATTCGATAAAACCACAAAAAATCCAAATATATTTCAAAAATACTAAAAATATGCATGACAATGTATTACAATCAACATCAGTTGCTCCCTCGCAGAACTAAACAAACTTGATACTATTTTGCACAACTAGAAGCATGCTTGGTCTGCAAAAAATGATTTCCTATGCTATCATGTGCTTTTAGTGCCTCAATGATGTACTTGGCTAGAGGTACTAAGGTAAAGTCATGATCCTTTTTTGGTTTTCATGCTTTAGCTTCAGTGATCATTTAGTTTCACACATTGTTGGTGTCCACTTATAAGTGCCTCCTCTCATATGGAATGCCATGTGTACCTCGACCAATTTTGTGTGATATCTTAGGTGAGATCTTTTAACTAACATGTGACTATTTGCGTGCCTATTTTTATTATTCTTTGGCTACAGCTTCTGGTTCTTAATGTTTGCCATGTTTTCTTGTACATTGTTCATATTTGCTAGTACTTCTTGATGTGACATAATATTCATATCACTATAGCTGAGCTAGTGGTGGTTGTACTTCATCACTTTTGTTTTATTACATGCTCTAAAATGACAATTAGTTTGCATCCTTTTAAAAACACAAAGTGACAGTTAGTTGCATTCATTTAGTTTGCATATTCATCTTGGGTTCCTTTGCAAACAAATGGTTGGCACATAAATCAAGATACGATTCACAAATGTTAGTTCACAATTTCATGACTAGTTATCCAAAAGTGGACAAAAACATCAACATCAACATCATGACAAGCTTCTAGCACTCCACTCTCATAGACTTTGTCTCTTCACAATATTCACACTAGCATTCATTTCCTTCATATCTCATCCCATCACACTTTATCCTACCACATTTCATGTCATGTCATATTAACAACTCACATTTTCATTACATCATCAGTAACATACCATCTATTCTACCTCACAATCCATCTACATTAATCATTTACACATATATATACATGTTACCATATTTTTTACCTCTGCCAAGATTCAAAATTTGAAAATGCTGCCCTGCCCAATGGTTACCCTCCCCGCTTTATTGTTATTTTTAATCACCATGGGAATATTGAAAAAATTAAATGTTCAAACCTTAGAGTATTCCCTTATTTCCTAAGGTTGTTTTTTGACTGCCTGTGACCTCTCCATCATTGGATCAAAGAGAATCAATGGTTAGGCGCTATGTCGCTATGGAGATTTCCAAAGCCTATTGTGATAGTGACATAGCACCTTGTCAACATGTGGCACGGTGGGTCCAGTTCGCAAGGCAAAGGTTAAGGGGTGGGTTAGAAAAGTAATGCATCACCGGAGGGTGCTATGGCAGTAACGAAAAATTGGCACTTCTCGTCGTTAGCGACATAGCGCCTAGCCAGCCAAAGACATGGTGGGACCGTAGGTGACGTGGAGGGGTGGTCGTATTGAAATGAGGTCCTAACTCATCACCAGCTGGGTGGATCTTGACATCAAAAGTTTTGGACCCGCCATCTTTCAGATGTTTCGTGTAGTTTTCTTCACCCTTGGATCGACGCAAATCAATGGCGAGTACTATCTCACTATGAGAAAATGCACGTGATTTTTTCATAGCGACATAGCGCCTTAGCGACATGTGGCAGGTTAGTGGGGTCAAGCAATATTAAGACATGATAGGATGGTGCCACGTTAGGCCAGGTGTGACAGGTGGATCGTGGGTCCAAGGAATTTCAATGGATGAATGTGCAGAGTACGGCGAGTCTTCGCGATCGTCAGATCAATGGAAATCTATGGTGGGCACTATCTCACTATGGGAAGTTGCACACTATTTTCCCATAGCGACATAGTGCCTAAGGGACATGTGTCCTCGTGGGCCCAGGGAGGAAGCGTAGTAAATATAATAGTTAAGGAGCTAATAGTTAATGTTGTGGTCAGGTTTGGAGACATCATAGTTAAGGTTAACGATTTAAAGGATGGCGCGGTTAGTTGAATAGAAGTTCACCACTGGGTACTATGGTGCTATCACAAATTTTGAGTATTTTTCCCATAGCGACATAGCGCCCAGTCAATAAAAGGAAGGTGGTCAATCACAGAAAGACTTCCTAGGTGGCAAAACGAAAGGAGGTGATTGGCCTGCATGGCCTAGTTGGCTTGTGGGACCTTGTTGACTCTTTGACCTATTGATTCATGAACCAAAAATAGAAGAAGTCAAGTTTGCTATGAAATTTGATCTTATGATCAATGCTCAGCTACTCTAGAATGAGTGATAAATGTAGAAGGGACATTCTATCATCATGGCGAATCCATCTACCTGATTGGAAGTTATTCATCGACGTCGTTCTATCTTTTCAAGGCTCTTTCAGTGAGATATCAGATTGTGTTGTACCAAAGACCCATGCCTCGATCAAATTTTCAGTGGGTGAGGCTTAATGACAGTTGTTGAGCAGTAATTGCAGAGCAAAAAATCCCAGTTATGCCGGAGCTATAAAGGAAAATTTTGTAAATTTTGTCCAGGTCGACCTTTCTCTGACTTTTCTTTGCTATTGCTCTATAATTCTAGTGTAAATTCCCCTGTACCTCTGAACTGTATGATTCTACACTTATCTCTTTCAGCCATTGGTATGAAAGTGCAAGAACTCTTTGCCTTCGCCATTATTTTGTGAAAACCGTAATCTACATGACTATATCTTTGTTGGCTTGTGAATGATATATAAGTGAACCTCTTTCCTTGTGTCATTCATCTTGGTTTTCTAATCTATATGTGGTTATTAGATCAAAGCAAGTCTGGATATGCATATCCTTAGTTTCATTCTGGTTCAGTAGTGCATATATGGGCAGGGATTGGTTTGAACACTCTATTTTGGTGCATCACCTCTTTAGATTAGACTAGGTAGATTTCCTTTCATGCTCTCCTTCTCCCTTTTCCTCTCCAAGAGTAGTTAGGTGCACCCTTAAAGTAAGAGGAAGCCGACCTTCTCCGAAGACTCAACCTCACAGTTCAAGTCCCACAGCTTGGAGGTTGTTTCCATGTTTCACTAGGTTGTCCTCGTGCATAGGCCTTGGACAAGGGTGCAAACCTAAGTGACAACAATACACATCCGCATCCACTACTACCATAATCATCACATCAGACCATCACATGCATACATAAGTCCATGATATCTCAAGTGCATAAGTCCAAACATCAAAAAAGCTCACTGTCTCATATATCAAAAAGATTGAATCATCAGCATCAAAAGGTCTCACCACAAAAGGGTCCTCATCATAAATGACATACATTGTTGGAAATGATTGAAAAGATCATAAGGAAGATTGTTGGAACGATCATATGGAACTAGTAAAGAATGTTCTCAATCATTGTTTTTTCATTGATGTCAAACTTGCTACTTGCAGGAATGACAATTGCTTTAGTGATCCAAATACTATCAATTAGTTGATTAACAAGGAGGAGGAAATCAATAAGATGTAACTAGAACACCTAGAGAAAGGTTGAAGTTATCATCTTGGAATGAAGTAGAAGGATTAGTCAAGCTAGTGATGAAATAATGTACTGATGACATACTCTAAGACACAGAGAATGGGCACATTAAAACATATCAAAGATATAAGGTTTTAGCTAAGACATTTGTAAAGCCTAACTAAAGTTCATTAGAGAGAAGGAGCTGAGCAAGCTAGTAGGTGCCCAACAGATTCCTAGTTGAAGCCGAGCAAGTTCAACTTCAAGTGCCAAGTGAACTTTAGATGCTGAGTGATACAGAGTTTATCAAGTGCCGAGTGAACTTCAGATGCTGAGTGATACAGAGTTTATCAAGTGTCGAGTGATCTAGAGTAATCAGGTGTCGAGTGATATAGTTTTATTTAGATATCGAGCTATCTAGGAAACAGATGTCGAGCATCAGTAAACCAATAATGTTGAGTTGCTACATTATTTTGATAATCAAAGATTTGCCAGATTTAAGTTGACAAGGTTGTTATCTAGAAGTCTGTGAATTAAATGGAAGATAAGAATGATGAGCTGGTGGCACAAAACACCATGTAGAACATTTTTGAGGTTACAATTGGAACCTAGACGAAGTCTCATAAGAACAAGATATGAGGTAGATACATTGTATCCTACCTAATCCATTTGAAACCCTACAAATTGGAGAGGGAGAATTGAGAGAAAAAGAAAAAAATTAGATTTCTATTTAAGGAGTCATAAGGTCATGAAGCAAAGAGAGAGAGGTGGTTAAGCATGAAAGCATAATTGGTGAAGAAGGTGCTAAGGAGAAGAAAGCACATAAATACTATTTGGATAGATGACCACAAAGATGATTGCATTGGCATGATGAGTAAGAAGACTCAAGGAGACAAAGCTTGAGAGGAAGACAAGTTGTTAGAGCTGAAATGATTAAAGCCAAGCAATAGGACTGAACTGAAGAAGTGATCTAAAATCTGCAAAGTATGTTATAAGTTGTATCAGATCAAAAAGCTATTATTGTTACTCTCTAGCAATTGTAATAGATAGTTTAAATCCTATGGACTTAGGTTGGTTTAATAGCCATGAGGTAAATCCTTTAACAAGGTGACATTCCAAGTGAATTTTTAGAAGTCCTTTAACCAGGCCCATTCCTAACAATTTGGTGAAATCCTCTAACAAGGTCACATTTAACAGTGTGTTGCAAGCCTTTCATAGGGTAGGCTTTTAACAGGGCATCACTTTAGAAGAGTGAAAATCAAGTAGCATGTTACTGGTGGTTTTTCTCAAATTGGGTTTCCACGTAAATCATTGTGTTATGTGTTGATCTTGCATGTTTTATCTCTGCATGTTTATTTACTGTAACTTGCTAATATGGTTGATTTAAGTTTGGATGAATGAAAAGTGTATGAATTCATTAAAAGTAGTGAAAAAGTGTTATTAGGGCATTTGGACCTTGGATAACTGATTCACCCCCCCCCCCTCTCAATTATTCTAAAAGAATTCTAACATACATGATAGCCACTAAAATGAAGCTCCACAAATCAACCCTATGTCACACCACCTACATTGTCTATTTGTGACTGATCTGAAGATCCCCTATCACTTGGGAGCACTCACGTCATCTCGAACAATCAAATAATAAACAATGACATCAATTTTTCATCACCAGTGATCATCCTACATCAATCAAATCTGAACATATAGCTATTTAGCTAATGGTTCTATCTTGAGCCAACTATTTGTCCTACTCTATATCCTAAGATGGACATGTTAGTTTTCCCTACTCTGTATTTGGAGGGGGGTACTTTTTCTATGTATTAACATTATTTGATTGATTCTACCCATCACTCTGTGACTCAACCTTCCCTACCAATGGTTCTCATCAACATTTTTAGAAATAAAATTGGAACTTCCCTATTTAGAACATACATTTTTTTCCAATTTCATTTTTGAGGGGGTAGTATATCCATATCAAACTAGGACATCCAAACTGGGGCATTCAAGCTAGGGCATCAAAAAATTTTGAAACATCAAAAACATAATACCCTAGGAAAAAAATTTCAAACATCAAGCCTACCAAAACAAAGGCATCCAAACAAAACTATTGCAACACCAAATCAACATAACAATCAAATCATCAAATCAATGACAATCAAATCATCAAATCAATGACAATCCAAATCAATGGCAATCAAAACATCAAGTTAATGATAATCAAGTCAGCAAATTGTCAACAATCAGACATCAATGAATAGACATCCAATCATTATAATTTGACCTAAAATTAGAAAATTAAGATAGTCTTTGAACTAATATGCTTCACATATTAGCTCAAAGAGGGACATTTGTAGACACCAAAAAATTGGCAAAGACTTAAATCATGTAGTTTCGATCAATCGGCACAAATTAAAGAGAAAATCAGAAGAGACACAACAAAATTTTGAATCAAAAGATTACATTAGGTCATTAATCATCTATAAAATTAATAAGAACTAAATCAACTTCAAAAGAGGAGAGAAACAATTCAAAATCATAAAATGAAATTTAGAAAAAGGAGAGGGAAAAGACAAATTTTTGAGAATAAATGGAACTTTTATTAAATCAATAAATCCATTTATTCTCACAAAATAAAAATCCTCCTTTTATATAAAGAGTTAAAATAAATCTAAATTTAGCCATAAATCATGACTTTTTGGGCTCCTCCTTTTGTCTCTCATGAGACATTTTTGTTGAAAATAAAAGTCATATTTAGCCACAAATCATGACTTTTGGGCTCTTCCTTTTGTCTCTCATGAGACATTTTTGTTGAAAATAAAAGTCATACTTAGCCACAAATCATGACTTTTGGGCTCCTTCTCTTGTCTCTCATGAGACATTTTTGTTGAAAATAAAATTCATATTTAGCCACAAATCATGACTTTTGGGATCCTTCTCTTGTCTCTCATGAGACATTTTTGTTGAAACACAACCTTATTTAGCCACAAATCATGACTTTTGAGATCCTTCTCTTGTCTCTCATGAGACATTTTTGTTGACATGAAAATCACATGGAGCCTCTAATCGAGACTTTTGAGCTCCTTTTCAATTTCACTTCTACCCACCAAGTGAAAAGGTAAAACATAAATTCTTACCCCAACCCCTTCTAAAATCTTATAAATAGAAGGAGAATTCAAGAGCAAAAGAACCCAAGTCTTAGGCATTTGCACTATAGGCTCATTTTGATTCATCATATAGCATTCTTATTGTAGCATTTTCATAGCATTTTAGCATTATTTTGTGTTATTTAGCATCATTTATCACTTGTTAGTTCATTGTGTATATGGCGTAATGTTAGTATGCTAATAGAAACCAAATTTAAATAAAGATTCTACAAACTAAACAAAATTCATAAACTTCAAGATAGACTAAGATGAGCTCTCAATTGAGAATATGAGCCATTAATGGGCTCTCTCAATGAGAAGCTCTCTTGTTGAGTAGCTTTGGCTAAATAGATAGGATGTATGCTTCAAAAAGGGCTTCAAATAAAGTTGGAATTTGGGTGTGAGTGTATATGGTTTTGATGTAAAATGGCTTCTCAAAATGGCATTATGACTTTACTTCATGGATTGTGTTATTTTTCAAAGGGGAAGGATGCAATTTATAGGCAAGAGGCTTGAGGGATTGAGGGCTAAGATGCAAGGATGGAAAAAAGCTCATGGAGGGCTCAGATTGCATGAGAAGAGAGCATATGGATTGTGCTTCCTTACAGCCAATCAGGGAGTGACACATGTCACAACGTGAGAGGATGGAGGAAAGGGGAAGGATGAGTCAACAAAGGAGGCTCAAGGGATAAAATCTTCATAAAGACCCTCATAATGGCTTGTAAGAGCAATAAAAGAGCTTGGAAGAGTCATTTATGGCCTAGTGGGCTTCATAAAGTTTTATGGTTGAGATATTTTGAGGGATATGAGAGAAATTTTGACTTGAATTTGATTAGGAAAGTTATAAGCTTTCTTAGGATTGTGCAAATGATTAGAGGATGGATTAGGATGGTTTAGGATTAGCTTAGGGATAGGCAAGTGGATGACATTTAATGAGGGTGGGTGAAGGAGGAGATATTTGTTAACTTTGGCTTGGGTTAGTAAGTCTTAACCCATTTTTAAGGAATGTGACAAGGTTAGGAGGGGATTAGGATTAGGTTTAAAGACATCTTCTAGAAGAGTCTAGACTTTGGATGAGGATAAAGACTTTCTAGAATACTCTAGAATTTCCTAGGATGAGGATGAAGACTTTCTAGAAGAGTCTAGAACTTCTTAGGATGAGGATAAATTAGATTTTAGGAAATAAATAAAGTTTTATTTATTTCAAGGATTTGGGTTGAGGAGATATTTATTAAAACATTTTTAATAAACATGAGGATTAATATTTAATCTTAATTAAATATTTTGAGTTGGGATTAGGGGTAGGAAATGATGGGATTAGCCTTTAATCAAAATTAAAGAAGGGTTAGAAGATTTGGAAGAGGTTAGTGGTCTTAAGGAAATTGGCCAAGTTTTGGGCAAAAAAATTTTTTTAATTTATTTTGGGTTTTTTGGTCAATTTATTAATTAAATAATTAATAAATAAAGAAATAATGTTTAAATAAGATTTAAACATTTCTGGGAGGGATTCCTTAATTAAATATTTTTAATTAAGATAAAGAGATTTAATGGCATAAAAATAATTAAATTAATTAGTAAATGATGATGTCATCAGGAATTTTTCAGAAAATAAAAATACTTTATTTTCTAAAGGTTTTTAGGTGTCTACACATTGCATATTCATTTTTTAGCATTCTCCCATTATAGAATTGTCACTAAGATGCTAGTTTGGGAGCTATTTTAGCAGTTGTAGTTAGGGAAACATGAGATGATCTTAGAGATTATATTCTGATGATGATATCTTGGGTTTAGTTTAGTTCATCGTTAGTCCATTTGCATTCTACACTAAGATTTCATGTATACATGTTTACACCGTGTACACATATGTTCTAATAAAATGTGTTGAAAGGGGTCATAGGTTATCTTATTACCCCTTTGATTATAATATGTTTGTAGGTGTCCTAGGACCCTTAGAGACATATGTTGTAATGAAATGTGTCAAAAGGGGTCATAGGCTATACTATGACCCTTTTTGACCCATACAAATGGTTATAATATGTTCCTAGGGGTCATAGGACCCTAAAAGACATATGTTGTCATGAAATATGTTGAAATGGGTTGTAGGGTACTCTATGACCCCTTTTGACTCATTCAAATACATGATATATTTTTCTAGTGGTCCTAGGACCATTAGGAACATATGTTATTATTTAATGGGTCAAAATAGGTCATAGGTTAACCAATGGACCCTTTCAACCCATTTAAACATAAAATTTATGTTCCTAGGTATCCTAGGACTCCTAAGAACATATATTGTCATATAATGTATTAAAAGGGATCATGGGGTACTCTCTGACCCCTTTCAACTCATTTGAACACATGATATATTTTCCTAGAGTTTCTAGGACCCCTAAAAAAATATGTTGTCATGTAATGGGCTAAAAGGGGACATAGGGCATCTGATGACCCCTTTTAAAATTATTAGAACACAACATATATGGCCCTAGGGTATTATGACCCCTAGGAACATATGTTATTATTTAATGGGTCACAAGGGGTCATAGGGAACCCTATGACCCCTTTCGGCCCATTCAAACTCATGATGTATGTTCTTAGGGGACCTTGGACCCCTAGGGACATATGTGTTGTAATGGGTAAAAAGGGGTCATAGGGAATGCCATGACACATTTTGACCTATTACATGGAAAAATACATTCATAGGGTTTGTAGGACCCTTAGGGGCATACATGTTATGTTCCAATCGCATTCATTGATAATTCATGATCATATTTATAAACCATTTTTGTCAATTGAGAGGGGATCCTTCTGATCATTATGAATTTTGTTGTTATTTGTATGCACCAAAAACACAAAATCTTGTGGTGAATTTCTTCAAAGATCAATACAAGGGTTTGATATGCTTGTTTAACCTTTGGTGATATCATTCTTCTTTCATTTATCTTGTTCCTTTGGTTAAACTTAAAAGTTTACTTTGATTGATAGTCCCATTTATTGAATATTAAAGAGTTATACCTCAATACTTGTTAAATAGTAATTTTTTATTGACTGCTCAATCTAAATTTCTATATTATTGGTCTCATGAGGGGAGTTAAATTCAATAGGACTTAGTATTGAAATTAACCTAATATTCAGTGGTGCATGCTTCATCAAAGTGATAACAATTCATCTTAGAGGGATTTTATAATTGTCTCTTAGTGGTACATTAACATTATAGGTGATTGATAGAAAATTGATAGAGAATCCATTGGTCAAGGCACTAGTCTCTTGCTTATTATTTTTTGAGTGTTCATGTTGATTGCAGAAAGGACACAAATCCAAGTGACAGAGATCCTTGATCATTGCACATCACACACATATATATATACACCTACAAACTTTTACCAACTACTTAATCATGTCAAGACACCCAAAATCCCACAAATTATCTGCTTAAAGCCTTTAGGGGTGAAGGTATAGGCCTACTAGCCTTGGTCCTACAAAGCTAGAATTGTAGAGGTTTGCATCCTATTTGGGTGGCACTTGTCAGTTGGAAAATTGCTACTAGGAATTATCAAAATTGGATCATCATTCCATGGAAAACCTAGTCTATCAATTTGGGCACTAACAAATTGGTGACTCTACTAGGGAGTTGTCTACACAAGCAAGGATTGTGAATTAACCTAGAAGTTATTGGTTCCTCAAGATTAGAAATATAGAGTGAGAAGTCTATGCACTATGCTAGAGGTAGAAATTAGAAGATCAAAAAATTGATATATTCCTCTATTAAAGAGGAGGTGACTCTATTTGAAAATATTCTAGTTGGTAGCTCTACTAAGGGAGAATACTTAGAAGGAAATAGTTTAAATTGTATTGTGATTCAAAAATAATTCTATCTTATATTACGAAGAAAGCACACAAACATCTTTGGGATGCATTTTTTGATTTTGAAAGATATGAAGGAGATTCCTCAACACATTTTTTTATAAGGATGGTCAATATATTTTGGGATGTACCTTCAAAAATCATGCCTTCCTCCAAGGAATTCACGAAAAGGTTTCATGAATTGGGAATCTCAATAGATGATCCTAAGTTGAATCTTTTTTTTCAAATATTGCACAAAGATTATGAGGAGTTCATCCATGACGACATTTGTACGACACCAAATAATAGTGAATGTGAAAATAATGAAGATGATTATCTTAGTGTAGAAGAAATTTCAGCATTATTAGATATGGAGTACAAGAAATAGATTGAGATAATGACTCAATTTTTTTCTCAATATGTCATGATGAACAAGTTAATGAATTAGCTCATGTACTTAGGACATTCTAGATGAAGACAATGAATGACAAGAATCACATTGTGAAGATGAAATAGAACTACATTCAACATTGTGTTCTGTTCTCAATTTTCTCTGAGTCATTGGATAACATGAGGATTTGGAGAGATGATTAAAAGAGCCTCATATTATAACTTATGAAAGTTTTAAACTTTTTAATGTGAAAGATAAGTTTTAGACTTTTCCATTTCAAATCCAACCTATACAATTACACATTTTATTCTTGATAATTATTGATTGGTGCTTCGATGCAAAGATACAATCCATGCATGAGAGTATGTAGTAAGATTGTGGGTGATATCCATGATTATAACTGGCAAGATGCCCAATCTACACATAATGATCTAATGCACAATTTGATTACCATCTTGGCCATGATGACAAAAAAATATTAGCACAAATGATCCTTCTTAGTTTTAGGTAGCTTAGAAAACTGTTCATCCATATGTGATTAATTGGAAAATAATTGTTAGAGTTACAAAAAATAATTATTTGTTAATTAAATGACTCCTTCTAGAAGCCACTAGTAACCTATTGGTTGGATTTTTTTAATCAAGAAGCAACTAGAAACTTCTTGTTGAGTTTTCTTGATCAAGAAGCAACTAGAAACCTCTTGCTTAAGTAGTGTAAAAGGGGGTTGAGGGAGGCATTTGGAGAATAGAATAGAATAGAGAACAACAAGAGTTGTAGAAGTACTTGCAATGTTAGTAAATGAGTTTGCAATGATAGCAAATAGTCTTGCAGTGTTAGCAAGGGTGTAGTGATAGCATTGGGGATAGTAGTGGAGAATATTAGTAGGAGAAATTAGAAGGTTGTCTAAATTTTGCCAGTGAGAGGTAAGGAATTTTGCATCTCTTGATTTGTTGAAGTTAATATAATTTCCATCTATAGAACTAGTTTTCCCTTAGGGGTTTCTCTAGGGATGGTTTATCCAAAAATATTGTGTTCTATATGTTTTGAATTCCTTTCCATATTCTATTTTTGAAGTTGTAGTTGTATTATTTTTTGATATTAGCTAGGAATTTATTTTAAGTAGTTTAATAATCATTTATAATAGGAGATTAATAATCAGTGACTGCAATAGTGTTAATTTTCACATGGTATCAGAGAATTGTTGAGGGTAGAACAGTTTTTCTCTAAGAAAGAAATTGTGATCTCTTTAGATTTATTATTGCTTTAATCCCTTGAGATGGCTTTAGCTAGTTTGAGAGATCAAGATAGATTGGATGGTGCCTCGAATTTTGGTGTCTAGAAGGCCAAGATTTCTTTATTGTTGGAAGAGAATGGTATCAAGGATTATGCTACCACTGGTATAGTTTTACCTATAGATGCTATAAAACTTGCAACAAATAAGAAGGATGATGCCAAGGTGAGGAGGACTATCCTTGATGGTGTCAAGGATCATATTATTCCACATATCACAAAGCTAGATACAATGAAGATGTGGGACACCATTCTTAATCTATACCAGAATGCTACCACCAACAGGAAGATGATTCTCATAGAGAAGCTAAAGAATACCTGGATGAACCAAGGAGAAGATGTTACAAGTTACCTCACCAAGCTTAGACTTTTCAAGGATGACTTATCAGCTATTGGAGATAGTCCTAGTGATGATGAGCTAGTGAGAATAGCCCTAAATGGATTTACTAAACAATGGAGTGTCTTTTTTCAAGTTGTCAGTGGATGAGATACCTTACCAAGTTACAATTGACTATGGACTGATTTCACTCAGGAGGAGTTTAGACTAAATCTTGTCAATGGAGGCAACAAGAGTTAGAAAAGTGAGGTGGAACAGGAAAATGTTTCCCTAGTAGGAAAAGGGAAAGCAAAGAAGGGATCTAGCTCACAAAGTGAGAAGAAGAAGAAGGACCTTTCTAAGGTCAAGTGCTTTGGTTGTCACAAGTATGGGAACTATGTCAGTGATTTCCCAGAAAGGAAGAAGGAAAAGAAGTAGGTGACAATTTCAATAAGTGCAGAAGAACTCTCCAGTAGACTAGAAGATGATTTTGCACTTATAGCTTGTATGATGAGCTTAATCTCACAAACTAGCTAGTATATAGATAGTGGGGTATCATTTCATATGATAGGAGTTAGAGAGTACTTCTATAGCTATAAGGAGGAGAACACCAATATCCATATTTCTATGGGGAAATTGTCCAAAATCAACCTTATTGGGAAAGGGACTATTCAATTTTAGAGGGATAATGGAAAGATAGTTCTAGTTCATGATGTATTGCATGTGCTAGGCTTAGGTATGAATTTTATTTCTATATCTATTCTTTAGGATAGGTGGTATAATGTACTCTTTAGAGGGACATGTGTCAATTAAGCACAAGGATTATAAATCACCCATAACTACTAGAATTAGGGGTGGTTGACTTTATAGGTTGCAGTTTGACACTCCTAAGGCACTCATGAGTAACTATAATCCTAGAGATCTTGGAGAGCTATGGCATAGGAGGATGGGCCATATTCATAATGGAGCACTCAAATTGCTTCGTGAGACTATGATAGGTGTTCTAGAAGTGAGCACAAAGCATGATGATGTATATAAGCGATGCATGTTCGGGAAGTTTGTGAAAGCATATTTTCCAAGGAGTGACACTAAATTTGATGGTGTTCTTGATCTTGTACATTTAGATGTATGTGGACTGATGTCTAAAAAATATATCAAAGGAGATGAGTACTATGTTACTTTTATCAATGATTTCTCGAGGAAGACCTGGATATACTTTTTGAAGACCAAGGATGAGGTTTTTAGTTGATTCCAAAAGTTCAAGGCTCTAGTGGGGAACTCAATAGGAAAAAAGATAAAGGCTCTTTGGTTAGACAGTGGAGGAAAATATAAAGGAAATAACTTCTAAGAGTTTTGTACCAAGGAATGAATCAAGAGAGAGTGGATAGTTCCTTATAATCCACAATAGAATGGAGTTGCTAAGAGGAAGAACTATTCTATATCAAAGGTGGCAAGAGCCATGCTAAATGACTAGGATATGCCTTACTACTTTGGGTAGAAGTGTGTAGTACAAAAATCTACAATCAGAATAGGGTTCCACATAAGGTGCTAGGGAGGATGACACTAGAGGAAGCTTTCATAGTAAGAAGCCTAATGTTAACATTTTAGAATATTTAGAAGCTTGGCATATTGTCATATTCTAGGTGGTACATGTACCAACTTAGATCAGATTGCAGAGAGGGGTACTTTGTTGGGTACAATGAAACCTCAAAGGCATATAGGATTTTTATCCTCGGGACTAGAAGAATTATTGTTAGATATGATGTTATGTTCATGGAGGACAAGGCATTTAGAAGGTCTAGAGATTTTCTAGTAGATAATCAGAGTGAGCAGCCAATAGAAGCTCCAAGTCCTAGTCAAGGGTAGCAAAGCACAAGTACAGTTACCAATATAAGTGTAGGCTCAAGTGGTGAAGTTTCACAGAGCATGGTGTAGTAGGTGCAAAAGGAAATGCATCTAAAAGACTTAGAGTTTGATATTACATCCTCTATAGTTGACAGTTGGAATTGTGAGGTTCAAGAGACACTAAGGGATACTCAAGAGTTTGTGGGAGCTCCTAGGAAGAGTACTAGATAGTAGAGACAACCAACCAAGTCCAATGACTATGTGACATTAGTTAGTCAGTTGGTAAATAGTGAAACTTCAAGCTATCAAAGGTTGTAGAGCATGAGGTATGGTAGGATGCTATGGTTGAGGAATATAACTCAATTATGTAGAATGATGTGTGGGAGGCAGTTCCTAGACCAACAAATAGAGCAATAGTTGGATCACATTAGATCTATAAAATATAGCACAATGTAGATGGTAGCATTGAGAAATACAAGGAAAGGTTCATGACCAAGGGGTTCTCTTAGAAGGAGGGAATAGACTATGAGGATACATTTTCTCCAGTGGCCAGGTATACTTCTATAGAAGTTGTGAACTCATTTGTAGCATAGATGGGATAGCAGATCTATCAAATGGATGTCAAGACAATGTTCCTTAATGGTAAGTTAAAGGAGGAGTTATACATAGAGAAACTAGAGGGATTTTTAGTATAGAGAAAAGAGACCCACATGTGTAGATTGAAGAAAGTGATGTATGGACTCAAGAAGGCTCCCAGAGCATGGTATGAGCACCTCTACTACTTTGTGGTTGGTGGTGAGATTCTTATTCTTGTTATTTATGTGGATGACTTGTTTCTTACAGGTTCACTAGGGCTCATTAAAGATTGTAAGAGGGACCTTGTAGAAGAGTTTGAGATGAAGGACTTAGGATTCATGCACTACTTTCTAGGCATGGAGGTATGGTAGATAGATGGAGAGATTTTCCTTAATCAAGGGAAATATTGCATTGAAATCTTGAAGAGATTTGGGATGGAGGATTTCAAAGCCATGTCTACACCCATGATCATGAATTGGAGGAAGGTAGATACATCTAAGGAGAAGGATGTAGATCCCACCTTATATAGATAGTTGATTGGTTCTCTTATGTATTTGGTCAATACTAGGCCATATATTGCATTTGCAGTAAACTCTCTTAGTCAATTCATGGTTGAACCAAAGAGAATGCATTGAACAATAGCCAAGCATGTATTGTGTTACTTGCATGGTATAGTTGAGTATGGGCTCAGATATATTTGAGATGAAGGTATTAGGTGGATGGGATATACTAATGCAGATTGGGTAGGAAGTACAATGAACAAAAGGAGTACTTTAGGGTGTTATTTCAGTTTGGAATCAAGAGTTGTATCTTGGTTCAATAGGAAGTAAAAGTATGTGGCTCTAAGTTTAGCACAAGCAGAATACATAGCAGCTAGTATGGTAACATGTGAAGCTATATGGCTTTGAAAGTTATTAGTAGCCTTGTTTGGTTAGAAGGTTGAGACTACTATGATACAATGTGATAACTAGAGTTGCATCAAGTTGTTTGAGAATCTAGTATTTCATGATAGTTCTAAACATATAGACATCAGATATCACTTCATTAGAGATTGTGTATAATGGGGGGTTGTTAACCTATAGTACATATGTACAGAGGAGTAGGTAGCAAACATTTTGACAAAGGCATTGGGGAAGGAAAAATTCATCTTCTTTAGAGATAAGTTGGGTGTCATGTAGACCAACTTCCTCACTAAGAGGGAGTGTTAGTTTTAGGTACCTTGGATATCTATTCATCCATATGTGATTAATTGGAAAATGATTGTTAGAATTATGAAAAATAATTATTTGATAATTAATTGAATCCTTCTAGAAGCCACTACTAACCTATTGGTTAGGTTGTTTTAATCAAGAAGGAACTAGAAACTTCTTGGTTGAGTTGTCTTGATCAAGAAGCAACTAGAAACCTCTTGGTTAAGTAGTATAAAAGGGGGTCAAGGTAGGCATTTGTACAACAAAACATAATAGACCACAAAAAGGGTTGTAGAAGCATTTGCAGTGTTTGAAAATGAGTTTGTAGTGATAACAAATAGTTTTGTAGTGTTAGTAAGGGCATAGTGATAGTGTTGGGGATAGTAGTGGAGAATATCAGCAAGAGAAATTAGGAGGTTATCTAAATTCTGCTAGTGAGAAGCAAGGAAATTTGTATCTCTTGATTTGCTAATGTTAATATATTTTCCATCGGTAGAACAAGTTTTCCCTTAGGGGTTTTTCCAGGGATGATTTGTCCAAAAATATTGTGTTCTCTGTATTCTTAATTTCTTATTGTATTTTATTGGTGAAGTTGCAATTGTATTAGCTTTTGATATTAGCTAGGAATTTATTTTCAGTAGTTTAATAATCATTTACAGTTGGAGATTAATAATCAATGACTGCAATAGTGTTAATTTTCACATTCTTGAGCTACCAAAAAAGCATCCTCCATTCCACTCTCACATCCTACCCTTCATCTCCATTAAAGTGATCCGGTCGATAAGTGAAATATCCTATGAGATCACGGTATAAATTTTATTCCAATAAGAGGTTTGGATGGAGCATTAAGTTCAAATGCATTGTTGACCACATATAAAGTTGTGCTTAAAGACAAGCATGTTCTTTCAAAGATAAATTGGAACTAGCTTATGGTAGATGAAGCACATAGGTTGAAGAATAGCAAAGTCTCACTTTATACATCTCTCTATGAATTTAGCACCAAAAACAAGCTTCTTATTACAGGAACACCTCTGTAGAATAGTGTTGAAGAATTATGGGTTCTATGCCATTTCTTAGATCAAGAAAAAGTTTGTAACAAGGAAGAATTTTTGGAGAAATACAAGCACTTGTTGAGTATAGTGACTAAGAATGGGCTTGCTAGCCATTAAAGATGTTGAAGAAATATTTAAATGCAAAAATTGAAAGGATTTTGAGAGTTGAGATGTTTCCTCTACAGATACAGTTATTATATTGATTTTGACAGGAATCCTTAAAAATGGTTTATAGGCAATGAGAAAAAATGGATTTTATAATAATACCAAGCTAGCCGTGCTCCTAGAGAATTTTATTTAAAAATATGTACAGTGCTATGGATATGGAAAAATTCAAGTAAAACATTTCATTGGGAACCTAAACCTATTAGGCAAGCTACTTGCAGAAATGCCTTCCAAATGCCAATTTACAAGGGAAACCTAAAGGGTTTGAATCTATAGAGATGTATAGGAAAAATAAAGAACACAAAAAACAACAATAATGCACACAAGATATACAAGAAACCAAAATTTATGTGGGAAACCCTTTCAGGAAAAACCCACTAGCAAAGAATTAGAGTGTTGCCCTTTGTATTATAGTAACACATACATTACATACAAATAATAAAGGACTCGAGCATAGATCCTCTTTATAATCAACCTGACTACTACCACTATGACACTCTATCCTTCAAACTCATAGCCTTAGCCCTCATAGCCTCTACAACAATACAACCATTACCGTCAACCATAGACTTAGCGATGCTTTTCTAGGCATTAGGCTTGCCCACCCATTAATGAATCTCCCATACAGTTATACACTATGAAATTTGCAAGGGAGTTTGGTATGTCAACTATTATGTTACATAACTGATCAACCAATTTTTCTTCACACCATAACTATCACCGTACTATCCGTCACCATTGTCTTGTTCACCACCATGTACTATCCATCACCACCATACTATATAGCACCACATCATTTTTGTACTATCTGGCACCACAACATGACTCAGGCACCATGACACCTTCGTATTTTCCAACACCATGCCTCTGATACCCTGACACCTCTAGCACCATGACATCTCCAGCACCACGACACCTTCAGACTATGATTTTTCTATATGGTGAGGCTCATTCACCGTATGGTACTCCTCATCATAATTTGTCATTCCAAAAATATCCCTCTTAATGAAGTACGAAGTCACCTGACACATCTAACATGAAAGAAGATTCTACACCTTTACCAAGGACTCATTGAATCCTCAAGATGTCAACATCTTCAGTCACTTGAAGATAACATCTCCAAATAGTACTTCAGCAAATGTGAAAAGATCTTTTTGCCACATTAGAATCTCATGCCTTCAACATCTACAATACCAATGAAGACCATTCACTTCATCATTTCCAACAACTCCCACTAAATTGTGGTGTCAATTTGCACATGGCATCATGACAAACATCTTCCACATGAAGATTGAATCAATTTAACCAATCATCATCAAATGACCAATTAACCAAAGCAACACTGCTTGCATCTTCATCATCACTCTGAGAAGACTCAGAATCAGAAGAACCCTCCATTTTCTTCTTCTCCTCCTCTTTTTAATCCTTTTAGATATGACCATTTTGCCCATAGTTCCAACACTTTGCTTTGGACTTTTTCCCAGAAGGTTCAGGCTGCATGTCCTTCTTGCTTTGGTCCTTCACTTTTCCTTGAGTGATGAGAGCCTCCTTAGCCACCTCAAAAGATTTTCTCTACATCTCCTTTGACAAAAGTGTAGCAACCACTTCATCCATTTTTAATTGGGTGGTAGTACTTCCAATGGTCATCAGAAGATGATCCCATGAATCAGGCAACGAGCACAATAGTAGCATGCAATGTTGTTCTTCACTAACAAACACACCAACAGATGTTAGTTGTGCAATCACCATATTGAACACATTTGAATGATCCACCATAGTCGTTCCTTCATCCATCTTCAAGGAGTACAACTTCTCTCTTAGGAAAAGCTTGTTTATCAAGAATTTTCCCTGATAAATATCTCCCAACTTCTTCCACAAAGAATATGTAGTTTTCTCCTCATGAAAATTCAAGAGAATAGAATCTACAAGACATAGCCTTATCAGTCCTTTGGTCTTTCGATCTATTAAAACCCAATCTTCTTGCTTCGTGCCTAAAGGCTTATTACCAAACACAACAACCCACAGATCTTGATCTACCAACATATCCTCCACTTTAAGTTTCCATAACTCAAAGTTTGCGCCATAAATTTTTTCAATCTCTATTCTCCCTAATGTACTCACCATCTCAATTTCCAAATGAAAACTGTATAAACTCCCACCAGAACCAAATTGACACCAAATGACCAACCCTACCCAATACAACCAACTCTTCCAACAAGATAATGCTAATGGGTAATGGCTCTAATACCACTTGTTATGAAAGATACTTGAAGAAACACCTTCTAAATGCCAATTTACAGGGGAAACCTAAAGAGTTCAAATCTATAGAGATGTATAGGAAAAATAAAGAACACAAAAAATAATAATAATGCACACAAGATATACAAGAAACCAAAATTTATATGGGAAACCCTTTAAGGAAAAACCCACCAGCCAAGAACTAGAGTGTTGCCCTTTGTATTACAATAACACATACATTACATACAAACAATAATGGACTTAGACACAAATTGTCTGACTACTACCATTATGACACTCTGTCCTTCAGACTCACAGCCTCAGCTCTCATAGCCTCTACACCAATACAATCGTTACTGTCAACCACATTCTTAGCAACATTTTGCTAGGCATGAGGCTTGTCCACCCCTCAATGAATCTCACATACATTTATACACTATGCAATTTATTATAGAGTTTGGGATGTCAACCATTACGTTACATAACCGGTCAACCAATTTTGCTTCTCACCATAACTATCACTATATTGTCCATCACCACCATACTATCCAACACCACGTACTGTCTATCACCACTGTACTGTCTGGCACCACAACACTGACGTACCATCCAACACCATGACTCTAACACCATGACACCTTCGGCACCATGACACCACGACTCCAGCACCATGCCTTCGACACCATGACACCTCCAGCAAAATGACACCTCTGGCACCATGACACCTTCGCACTGTGGTTTTCCCGTATGGTGATGCTCATTCACTGTACGGTGCTCCTCAATGTACTTCATCATTCCTAAAACACCTAATGATCGCTCATCGCATTTGGATAAAATAGACATAGGCAATGATTGATAAAAGTTTTTGCATATCACTATCTCATATAGTGAACAACAAAAGGAGTAATGTAAAAAATTTAATTTGGCATCGCTATATGATATAGTAATCAATGTTTTTCAGAGAGAAGAGGGAGTAATATTATGCTACAATGATGAGCGATATGTCTTTTTTTTATCGCTTTATGAGGATCATGTATAAGAGTCATGGTGATCAGCGATGGAGGGATTAATCACTATACTATGTAGCGATAAAATACTTTTTTTTAAAAAGGATCATTGTATTCTATAGTGATGCATCGGGAAAATTATCGCTGATCGCATTTGAGGGAGGACTGATGTAGCGATTAGCGATGAGTAATATGGTTATCACTATGTGGAATGGTGATAAGGTGAGTAAAATATAAAGTTTATTTTTTAAAGTTTGATTTTATTTAATTTAAAAGAATCTTTATTCCATTAAAATATTATTTATTATAATAAAGTTTTAAATGGAGATTTAGTATATTTTAATTGAATATATTTTTTTGACAAATGTATTTCTCCAAAAAAAATTTAAAACAATTATAATTTTCTCCTTAATGAGAAACCCTAAACCTATTGAGGATTGTTGTAGCATGTTTCATGTTGTGGTGATAGTTGCTATGTCGATGAAGAGATCAAATGGAGCCCAAGCTTTAATTTTTGGAAGAACATGGAAATATGAGGAGGGTAAATAATTTTATTTAGGGAAGTATTTTTTTATTCCTTATATTATGTTTTTTTTTTCTTTCTTAAATAGATTAAATTTTTACATGTTTAAAATCTATTTTATCCTTTATATCTATGTGGTCTTCTTCCCTAAAATAATGGATTCTCATTGTACTCACAGGGAATACACATCCCTAACTAGAGCCACTGGTGTAACCCAAAATTTGGCAAATTAGGGTTTCCATTCAAATATCCAAGTTGCATGTTTATCTACCTAGTTTGGCACAATGATGATACACTTATCAATTACATGATCAAAAGTGCATAAAATGATTAATCACAGATAAACTGGTAAGGTGAGATCTTTTTAATAGGTTGGAAGGTAAGTATTAGTGAATTTTATTTTAAATGATAGCTATTTTATTAATTCACTTTTTAATTAATGGTAAAAAGTATTTCATGCTTATAAATGATTCTTGCCTTAATATTTTATTTTTCAAATTGATTGATCTAGGGAAAATGTTATTTTTTTGATGCATTTTTTATTTGTCATTATTCTCTTTTTGAAATTAAAATGTTTTTTTGCTAAAAAGGATGGGGAGAGGGAGTTAAACACTCAACCTCTCGACTCTATCCTCTTTCCATCCTAATTACCCCATCTACCCTAACCAATTTTTCTATTTTACTCTTCAAGAATGGTAGTTAGAAAGGAAAGTTATAAGTGTAATGTTTTTGTTTTACAAGAAAATTAAAGGAATAATTAATCTTTTTATGGGTTATTTACATTCATTCTTATTTTAAAAGGAAAATAAATTATAGTTTAATGTAAATAATTACTTTGATTTATTTTTCTTACCTTTTATTTAAATATATTATTTATAAGGTGATATATTGATAAAGTACCATTATTGAAAATTTAAAATCATATCCCTAGATCCTTAATATGAAATATTTTCATTTTATGCTTCATATAAAGGAAAGTTCTAAAAGTAAATATATTTCTTGATGTCTAAAATATTTTTAAAATTAAGGGTGTTTTAGCGATTTGGATATTTTATTACTTTTAAATTCTTTTTACCAACCCTAACACTCTTTTTGTGATGTAAGTAAAGCATTCCCTTAAAGATTTAGCAATTAAAGGTAAGTTTGTTTCATACTTGTAAATATAAATTTTTGCGTCAATGCTCAGTTTGAGTCAAGATTTAAATTTAGGTCTTTAATATAAATGATATTTTAATAAGATATTTTATAAATTGTGATATTGCTATCAAGATTTAACTGTGTGATTTTGAGTCAAACTCATTGACCCATGTTTCATGAGTAGTGATTCAACATCAATCCATCTCTCATGAGAATAAATGGAACACTTAGCACTCATTGGATCTAGGTGATGCTCATAGGGGTGAAGCCCCAAGACTTCCTAGGAGGTCACCCATCCCAGTACTACTCCAGCCTGAGCGCGTTTAACTAAAAAGTTTCCTCCATGGTTAAACCCAAAGCTTGCAACCCCATTTCCAAAACATTCACCAAGTGTTGTGCCTTATGAACCATTCATTAGAAAGCCCATTAAGCTCATCAATTGATAAGTAGGAGATAATTTCCATAGCAAATCAAATTGTGATATTGCTATTAGGATTTAACTATGTAATTTTGAGTTAAACTCATTGGCCCATGTTTCATGAGTAGTGATTCAACATGAATCCATCTCAATTGAGAATAAATGGAACACTTAGCACTCATTGGATCTAGGTGATTCTCACAGGGATGAAACACTAGGACTTCTTGGGAGGTCACCCATCCCAATACTACTCCAGCCTGAGCGCACTTAACTACAGAGTTTCCTCCATGGTTAAACCCAAAACTTGCAACCCCATTTGTAAAAATTTCACCAAGTCTTGTGCCTTATGAACCATTCATTAGAAAGCACCTTAAGCTCATCAATTGATAAGTAGGAGATAATTTCCACAACAAATTAAATTGTGATATTGTTATTAGAATTTAATTATGTGATTTTGAGTCAAACTCATTGGCCCATGTTTAATGAGTAGTGATTCAACATGAATCCATCTCTCATGAGAATAAATGGAATACTTAGACCTCATTGGATCTAGGTGATTCTCATAGGGATGAAGCATCGAGACTTCCTAGGAGGTCACCCATCATAGTACTACTCTAGCTTGAGCACACTTAACTACAGAGTTTCCTCCATGGTTAAACCCAAAGCTTGCAACCCCATTTGCAAAACCTTCACCAAGTGTTGTGCTTTATGAACCATTCATTAGAAAGCCCCTTAAGCTCATCAATTGATAAGTAGGAGATAATTTCTATAGCAAGTCAAATTGTGATATTGCTATCAAGATTTAACTATGTGATTTTGAGTCAAACTCATTGACCCATGTTTCATGAGTAGTGATTCAACATTAATGCATCTCTCATGAGAATAAATGGAACACTTAGCACTTATTAGATCTAGGTGATGCTCACATGGGTGGAGAACTAGGACTTCCTGGGAGGTCACCCATCCTAGTACTACTCCAGCCTGAGTGCACTTAACTATAGAGTTTCCTCCATGGTTAAACCCAAAGTTTGCAACCCTATTTGCAAAACCTTCACAAAGTGTTGTGCCTTAACAACCATTCATTAGAAAGCCTAGTGCTTCACCCCTGTGAGCATCACCTAGATCCAATGAGTGCTAAGCATTCCATTTATTCTCATGAGAGATGGATTCATATTGAATCACTACACATGAAACATGGGTCAATGAGTTTGACTCAAAATCACATAGTCAAATCCTAATAGCAATATCACAATTTGACTTGCTGTGAAAAATATCTCCAACTTATCAATTGATCAGCATACGGGGATTTCTAATGAATGGTGCATAAGGCACAATACTTGGTGAAAGTTTTGCAAATGGGGTTGCAAGCTTTGGGTGTAACCATGGAGGAAACTTTGTAGTTAAGCATGTTCAGGCTGGAGTAGTACCAAGATGGGCGACCTCCTAGGAAGTCCCAGTGCTTCACCCCTATGACCATCACCTAGATCCAATGAGTGCTAAGTGTTCCATTTATTCTCATGAGAGATGGATTCATGCTGAATCACTACTCATGAAACATGAGTCAATGAGTTTGACTCAAAATCACACAATTAAATCCTAATAGAAATATCACAATTTGACTTGCTATGGAAATTATCTCCTACTTATCAATTGACGAGCTTAAGGGGATTTCTAATGAATGGTTCATAAGGCACAAAACATGGTGAAGGTTTTTCAAATGGGGTTGAAAGCTTTGGGTTTAACCATTGAGGAAACTCTATAGTTAAGCGTGCTTAGGATGGAGTAGTACTAGGATGTGAGACCTTCTAGGAAGTCCCAGTGCTTCACCCTTGTGAGCATCACCTAGATCCAATGAGTGCTAAGTGCTCCATTTATTCTCATGAGAAATGGATTCATGTTGAATCACTACTCATGAAACATGGGTCAATGAGCTTGACTCAAAATCACACATTTACATCCTAATAGCAATATCACAATTTGACTTGTTGTAGCAATTATCTCCTAGTTTATAAACATTTATAACAAGGATATATATTTATTTAATAAGTAAGTAATCTTTGGATTATATTATTAGGGTTTATATTGAATTAATGTTTATATCTAAGAACCCTAATTATATTGTTTTTAATTTATGTAAAAACTATGGAAAATCATAAGCACAAATCTAATGTATTAAAGGGAAAATGTCAAAGATAAAGGATTGAGGTATTATTATCAAAGGGATGTGACTAATCAATAGAGAAACCAAGAAAGCTAATGAAATTGATGATAACCTTGGAAACCAAAATGCGGGAGGCAATTACAAATATGGATACATGAGGAGAAATGTATGAATATCTTGAGAATTAACTTATTTTATTTTAAGAGTTTAATATAGGGTCACATTATTTTAAAATGTACCCAGGAGTCACAACTTTTCAGATTTGTTACTATTTTAGAGACTACTTATATGTGGCTCAAAATCAGAGAAAAAATTGACAATTCATGATCATATTTATAAACCATTTTTGTCAATTGAGAGGGGATGCTTCTGATCATTATGGATTCTGTTGTTATTTGTATGCACTAGCAACACAAAATCTTGTGCTAAATTTCTTCAAAGATTAATATAAAGATTTGATATACTCATTTAACCCTTGGTGATATCATTATTCTTTCAATTATCTTGTTCGATTGATTAAACTTAAAAGTTTTCTTTGATTGATAGTCCCATTTATTGAATATTAAAGATTTATACCTCAGTATTTGTTAAATAGTAATGTTGTATTCATTGTTCAATCTAAATTGCTATCTTATTGGTCTCTCAAGAAGAGTTAAATTCAATAGGACTTAGTATTGAAATTAACTTAATATTTAGTGATGCATGCTTCATCAAAGTGATAATAGTTCATCTTAGAGGGATTTTCTAATTGTCTCTTAGGGTTACATTAAAATTATATGTGATTGATAAAAAATTGATAGAGACTCCATTGGTCAAGGAACTGGTCTCTTGCTTATTATTTTCCAAGTGTTCATGTTGATTGTAGAAAAGACACAGATTCAGGTGATGAAGATTCTTGGTCATTGCACATCACACATATATACACACCTACAAACTTTTACCACCTACTTAATCATTTCAAGACACCCAAAATCTTGAAAGTTATATGCTCAAATCCTCTAGGGTGTGAGGTATAGGCCTACCAACCTTGGTCCTACATATCCAAAATTGTAGAGGTTCACATCCTATTTGAATGGGACCAGTCAGTTGGAAAATTGCTACTAGGAATTCCCAAAATTGGATCATTATTCCATAAGAAACCTTGCCCATCAATTTGGGCACCAATGGATCTTTCATTAGTCAAACTCCTTGGAGTAAGTCATTTAAGGACAAAATTTACTTTTTAGGGTCCATTTTGAGACCTTCTGTTGAAACTACAAATCTCAGTTACACCAACTCCTTTACAAAACTACACTTATTCAAATTTATATCAGAAACTTTTCCTCCCTCAAATTATCAAACACCTTAAAAATGTGCATGAAATGCTCCTCCAATTTCTTACTAAAGATAAAAATATCATCTAGGTAAATAAAGACAAACTTACCTAGAAACTCGTTCAATACCTCATTCACGAGTCTCATAAAAGTGCTTGACACATTAGTTAGCCCAAAAGGCATGAATAACCACTCTTACAATCCTTCCCTTGTATTGAAGGAGATCTTCCACTCAACTCCTTCTCTGATGTGAATATGATGGTGCCCACTCTTCAGAACTATCTTTATCAAATACACAGGTCCACTCAAATAATCCATACTATCATCTGTCCTTAGTAATGAAAATCAGTACTTAATTGTGATCATGTTGATAGCTTGAGAATATGTAAACATCCTCCATTCTCCATTCTTCTAAGGTGCTAATAGTTTTGGTACAACAGATGGACTCAGACTCTCTCAAATCAACCCATTTTGCAACAAATAATAAACTTTTCAATTCAACTCTTCATTTTATATTAGTGCCATTTTGTGTGTTGCCTTGTTTGTAAAATTGGATCCTATAGTCAAGTTGATTTGGTTATTGATCTTTTACATAGGTGGTAATACATGAGGGAAATTATTTGAGATAATATCTAGAAACCATTCCAACAAATATGCAACTTCTACAAGTACCTCTTCTACTTCTTTTTTACCATGTTTTGGAATGACAACATATGCTTCTGCCTCGTATCCTTTAGAGATTATTTGAACAATCAACAAAACATATCCTGGCAGCACTACATGCCTTTTATTATTTCTCCTTCAATGGATTTAGGTAATGTTCTACTCAATCATATGTTAGAGTGTAGGCATTTTCATGCTCATCATGTACAACATGCCTCTCAAACTACCATAGTCTAGCTAGAAACATATGATATATGTCCATCGATATGATATCGCAAAGCACCTCATCTTGGTAGTTTCCAATCTTGAACTTCACTATGCACTACTCATTGACCATGTCCTTTGGTTGTTCTGCATCCAGGAAATATGGTATGGATGTAGGTGTTTCTTTCTCTCGAGCCTTAACTTCATGACCATGTTTTCAAACACTATATTGTTAGTACTTTCACCATCAATGGTCACATCACAACACTTATCTTCAAATTTTCACCTTGTACAAAACAAACTCCTCCTATAATCATGTTCATTCTCACCACTCAACAAGACTTTTCTGCTAACTAGGACCTTTCCTCTTTCAACATCTTTAGAATGTGATGATTTGGCATCTTTATCAATATGTGCACCTCTGACCTAGCTTTCTATTCTTCTATTAGTCCTTCCTTGGCACTGGCAACATTCAAATTCTTTGTGCCCTTCTTCTCTGTAGAGAAATTTTTTTCATAGAAACATCCTCTTCTAGATCCTTTTCCTCTTCCTCTTTATCTCTGATCACTATTGTTATGATCATGGAAATGATTGGAATGATTTCCCCTCTATATATGACCACTATTTTTGGCCTTATCATTATTCTTCTAATAGTTATTTTGACCTCTGTAAGACCATCTGCCAGATCTTCCATCACAATCTCTATGATTATTTTTTCTATCAAAATTAGTGTTCATCTTTTCCTCAACTATTAGGGAAAATTGGTATGCCTCCTCAATACTAGTAATTCAACACAAGCTCAACCTGAATGCTTTGCCTCAACCCATTAAGATAATGGGAAAATTTCTCCTTATCATCTTTCACATGGTTGATTCTAATTAGAAATCCGTAGAAATCTTCAGTATGCTCTTGAGTAGATCTTCTTGCTTGCTTCAACCTTTGCATTTTCTTTTTTTGATTAAGCTTATAACATATGGAAATGAATTGCTACTTTAATTTAGCTATCATCTTTTCCCATCTTGTGATTTTGTCCTTCTCTTTTCTATTTTTCTTCAAATGAATCTCTTACCACCAGATTTTTTCATGACCCTTCAGTTTGGCCTTTACAAATTTGACCCTATCTAGATCCTCAAAGTCTTCATATTGAAAGTATTCCTTGAGTTTATTGATCAAATCAATCAATTCCTCTAGGTTTAGATTTCCCAAAAATGTGGGAACCTCAAACTTAGTTCTTTTTCTAATCTTGGAAATGACCCTAAAAAGCCT
Organism: Cupressus sempervirens; assembly: GCA_028749045.1. NCBI lineage: Eukaryota > Viridiplantae > Streptophyta > Pinopsida > Cupressales > Cupressaceae > Cupressus > Cupressus sempervirens. The sequence goes on from CM053783.1 coordinate 891,836,009, forward strand.
CTCTTCATATGGGTTCAGAACTTTCTCTTCTTCAACATTTTCTCCATTTTCTTCTCCTTCATCCTCACTTTCATCTCTTATTGCAAGATTTATCCCTCTACACATTTTTTCTTCTAATACTTGCATCTGTCTCTAGAGGGACCAAAAAACCTCAAGTATAACATGTTGTGGTTCCACAATGCACATCCCATTCCTTACTAGGAATGGGTACCCCTTACTTTTTTTTTTGAATCCCTAGGGATTTGAAAAACTCAAAGAGTTGAAAGAGTAAAAACTTGAAAATTTGAAAAAACCAAAAATATTAAAAAATCCAAAAAGTCAAAAAAATATAAAATTTTAAAATAAAACGCGCAGGCATGCCGTGATGAATCGCATGCGCATCACAAGCACTGTGCATGCCAAATGCGCTACGTGCACTCCAAAAGCACCAAATGCACCGTGTACACACCTTAAAGCATCGTGTCATGCACCGTACTAGAACCCACCTGTATGCATCGCACATCTTGTGTGCACTTTCATGCCACACGCACTTCCAAAAACTTTGCTCCTCTATGCACTCATAACTAGTTTTTAGAGTTTTTTGTTCTGGTGTCATTAGGGTCTGTCTTAATTAAGTATTTTTCAATTCTATGGACTAATATTTGCTTCTTTGTGTAGGTAAAAAAGGTATCCTTAACTTGTTGGGGTCATAACTTTTGACTCGAAGCTTAGAATTCAGAATCGTTTACACCGTTAGAAAGAAGAATTGAAGATCTAATTTTAGTCACTATAATAGTGAGCCTTCAACTACCCAATTTTAAAGACCAAGGAAGGTTTTGATTTGAAATTTTGAGCAAAAGACCTTCGAAAAAGTCATTTAAAAATGCCTAGAAAATCTTGTGAAAAAATATGAAAAAGTTTCAAACATTTGATCATTTTGGATAATTTGGATCACTTTTTTTTCTCATCGGGAAGGATAGGGTAGTTGGAGAGAAGACAAAGGTCAAAGATACAGATGTTGGACACATGAAGTGGAACAGATTCCTCATCTTATGTAGTTATTAATGACAAGATTCAATGCAGGTGCTTTGGGATTTTATATTGAAGAAGTAGGAGTTCAAGTTTATGAAAGTGATTGGCTATAAAGTGGGTATAAATCATCAAAAAGGGGCAAAGAATGTATACAAAAAGTGATCTAAAACTCCATTTGAGCAAAACCCAAAAACTATTTTCAAAATTGAGAACTTTGATTTTTTGGCAAATTGAGCTCCACAGGTGCACAAGTGCGCAAGTCCGCAAGTACATAGGTTTGCAGCTCTTAAGGTATACAAGTATGCAGATCCACAATTTGCAATTTAGAGGTGCATCGATAGTTAATTGCTTGTTCAAAAAATAACACTTTCCATGCATCATAAATGCATTCTGATGGTAGTTTAACTTTGACAGATGCCTAGTGAAGGACCAGCTTCTAATTTTGGCACATCTAGACACTCCTAAGTAACTGAAGGCTTCCTCCTACTTTCTCTCTCATGATTTCTCTATTTTTGACATGTAAAGGGATCATGCATCCAATTAATGAATAAAATATGGATTGAGTCCCTCTATGCACCAGGTTAATTGTTAGTCTGTATATATTTAGTTTGTTTTAATGTTTTAAAAGAATTTTATTGCATGAAGATATCTCTCCCTCTCAACACAAATTGAGGAGATGATTTATTATAAATACCCCATTGTAATATGTAACAAAGGCCACCATTATTATGCAATAAAATTATGCTTTTGGTGCTCACATTTGCAGTCTAGTGATTCTTTCCTGAATGTGTCATATTTTTATGAATTTTGTTCAAGAAATTGTGATTGAGCCAAAGGTTTATTATGTTGTTTCTGGTTGTGCAATCTTTTAGTTTTGGTGTTGATTTGGAGGATATTTTAATTGAATATTGAAGTATCTCCATAACTCCAATAATTAATACTAGATTGAAGTCCTCAAAATTTTGAATCCAATGCAACTCGAATGGGCAAAAAAGGATTCTGTACGCTAGAGATATGGCAAGTCAAAGGTTGGTCAAACCTTGGTCAAAGGCTGTTAGAAAGGAAAAATTTTGAACTCCCCAAAATTGATCAAAGTCAACATCAAAATGAAGGTCTTGTTAAGAGCTTTCCAAAAATGTTCATTTTGTCAAAATCAGAGCTCGTACGTGAAAGATATGCTCAGTCAAAGTTGGTTGACTAAAGAGGTTGATGACATGTCAAGTTCATATGGATGATGTTAGCATGATCATGTGGTAGTTTAAAATGACAACACATGTGTGGCAAGGATGCCCACGTGGCATGATGATGTCATCAAAGAAGCTCATAGGCAGACACATGGCATCTAGTGTACATGACACCGTGGTAGAAAACTTGTGTTCGAGGTCCACGTGGCATGTCAGGAAGGTGTCCACATGGCGTACAGTCATGCATTAGTCAAATGTTGATTTGGAGGTCAATGGCCAAGGTCGAACCTATGACCACCACCAAACAAAATTAGGCATCAACCATTAGGCCACATGGTATTCCTAACATACATATAACAAACTTGCTATTTAAGACTTACCTGTCGCCAATTTTGGTTTAAGACAATTGGCCAAGTTAGAACCTGTGATCGGCTAGTTGTTACAAAAATGTTGCAACCGGTGTGCCACTTGTGCACTCAAGAGTGTATGGGGTTTAATTCTTATTTAATTTTTAAACTAAATGTCACCACCCTTTTAAATAGGCTTTTATGGTTATGTTATTGTTTTGCTTTTTTACCCTAAATTGTTATAATGCCAAAATTATAAAAGGCAAAAGGGGTATTTCGAAAATGTTTTTCTTAAAGGGGCCTATTTTTAAAATTATATGGTTTTGGCCTAATTTAGGAAAATTTTAAGTATAAAAAGGGGGGGTAGGTTCATTTTTAAAATATAGAATTAAGAGAATTGATAGAAAATTTGATAGAGGAATTGTGGAAAAATTATTGAGAGCATTCAACTGATGTAATTGAGGATTTTTGGCAATTAAATCCTAGAGATGAGAGAAAATTTGGAGGATTTTTTTTTAGTCTCGAACATCAGAGCAATGTTATGTTGATGTTCTATAAGGGATTGGTCTTGTAACACATTGTACTTGATTTGGAGTTAATCGGATCAGTCCACTAGTTGGAGCTGGACTCAAAGATGTAGTTCTAACAGGGAAAACTCTGAGATCAAATTGTGTTGTGCCTCTTTTCTCATCTCTCTTTCTATTAGTTATGTGATGTGCTTTTATTGCGCTTTTCAATTATGTTAATTTTCTTTAGTTAAAGCATTAATTAAATGCATGTAATTGGTTAGAATTCCTTTGTATTAGTTCTTTAATATTCTTCTCTATCATTTCAACGGTTTAAGGAACATAGCCACACATTTGCTGCAAGGATTGAGAATTTAAATCTCTATTTTGGATTAAGTTATAAAACTTGTAAATCCTAGTTTACAAATCAATTTTGGTATAAGAGCCTCTTTTTGAAGAGAAATTGTAGGCGGTGAATGTTAACTAGGTTGAGATTTAAACAAGGAGAAGGTGAACTTGAAAAGTTCAATCCAAAGATTGGGAAATAAGAACTTTTCCTCAGTCAAAGATGGCATCTAAACAACATGTTCTCGAGTTTGATGCAAAAGCTTTCCAGAGAGCATTTTTGGAGTTGAAGGCTTTGGTGGACATTCTTCTCCAAGAGAGACATGAATGGTAGTTGAGAAAAGAAAATAAAGCTAAGAAGAAGGAGGAAGCAAAATCCTCATAAGATGCAAAAGGTAAAGGAGTAGGAGGTGGTAGTGACCCTCTTGAACCTGTATCTCTATCTTCATCAACTTCTATGTCTTCTTCATCTTTTTTGTTTACTTATTCTTCAAAGAAACTTGAGCATGTTAATGTGCCTTTGTTAAAATTGGATGTTAAGTTTGATTTTCTTATATATAGTGGTGAATTGGATGCAGAGAAACTGGATAATTGGCTTAAGAAGATTGAAGTGTATTGCAGGGTTCAGAAGATTTTGGATGATTCTTCCAAAATCTAGCTAGCTACTCTCAGATTGGGAGGTACTACATTAGTCTGGTGGGAGAGTACAATCCAGATTGATCTTGCTACACATGGTAAAATCATTTCATCTTGGTATGGATTTACTTCTACTTTGAAGAAACAATTTTATCCATTGGGTTATATGCAACAAGCCATTATGGATTGGAAAAATCTAAGGCAAGGTAAAGGACAGTCAGTACAAGAGTATACACAACTGTTTAGGAAGAAGACATTAACTCTTGGAATTCCTCTTTACACACAAGATACTTTATTAAAGTATATATGTGGAATGCATTCATATTTGAAGCATACGATATTGATGTTTAGTCCTTCTAACTTTGATGAAGTATGTGTTCAAGTGACTCATATTGAAGCAGGTGGAGGAAACATGAGCTTCAGTTCAAAGAAGGAATTTTCTCCCTATGAAAACATCAATAAAGGAAAGAAACCAGCCATAGTAAAGGAAGAAGAAGGTGACAAACCTACTTGTTCACATTATCAGAAGAAAGGACATGTAGAAGAAAAGTGTTGGAAGTTGCATCTAGAGTTGAAACCTAAGTGGTTTAAGGATCGTAAGGGTTAGCAAAAGTCTATAGCTATTGTTCAAGATCTTGGATTAGATTCTAGTGATGAGGCAACAATATTGGCTTTGGGTTTGAAAGGTAAAACTTTTGTTGATTCTACCACTAATGTTTCATATGCTTCCACTTCAAAAAGTCATGTTGTTCCTAAAGATAGTAAAAGGTGTGAACTTTTTCATATAAGGGTGATTTCTTTTTCATATAAGGGTGATTTCTAAGAACACAAAAAATTGACACATTGATAGATAGTGGTTCCCAAGTTAATTTGATTTCAAAAGAAATTGTTAAATAGTTGGGATTGGAAACTAAGCCACATAAGAGACCTTATTCACTAGGTTGGGTGTGCAATGATAATAGATTGCGAGTCACTAAGCAATGTAAGTTAAGATTTGCAATAACATCTAAATTCATAGATGAGGTTGAGTTTGATGTGGTTCCACTTGATATTTGTGGGATTGTGTTGGGTAGCCCATATTTATATGATAGAAAAGCTATCCTCTACAGGGAATATAACAAGTACATTTTTTTAAGGATGGAATTGAATACATTATAAGAGCTCATCACATGAAGAATGAAGGATAGATTGTAAACATAGGATAGTTGAAAATGATTGTAAATACAAGAAATAAATTTACTATCATGTTTGTAGCAGCTAGTGAGGATTAGGTGCAAGCAGAATGAAGTCTTCAGCCAGTCATGGTAAAAGAGGATTTGAACAATTCATTTTCTAATGGTGTTCCTATGCAAGGGATCCAAAAAGTTGATACTCTTTCCATTTCATTAGTTATTTCAATTCTATTGCTTCTATTTCTACTAGTTGGTACTATGTGGATAATGGATGTAATAGTGGAAATTGGTGGATGTATGGTTGGTTGTATTAACAGTGTCATGTCATTCTTCATAATATGTTTGATAGTTCAGATATTCAGAATTCTAGTAGTTTGTACAGGTGATACTAGACAACTGAAGCAAACATGCCCTCATTTTCATTCTATGTGAAAAATAAACTTTTGGAGGTCCAAAAGCTTCTTTTTAGTGAGGAGGCTTGATCTGGAGGATATTTTCACTAAATTTTGAAGTATCTCCAAAATTCCAATAATCAATACTAGATTGAAGTCCTTGAAATTCTGAATCCAATGCAACTTGAACAGGCAAAAAAGGAGTCTGTATGCTTGAGATATGGCTAGTCAAAGGTTGGTCAAAACTTGGTCAAAGGCCATTAGAAAGGAAAAATTTTGAACTCCACGAAATTGATCAAAGTCAGCATCAAAATGAAGGTCTTTTCGAGAGCTTTCTAGAAATGTTCGTTTCGTTAAAATCAGAGCTCGTACGTGAAAGATATGCTCGGTCAAAGTTGGTTGACTAAAGAGGTTGATGACATGTCAAGTCCATATAGATGATGTCAGCATGATGATGTGGCAATTTAAAATGACAACATGTGTATGGCAAGGAAGCCCACATGGCATGATGATGTCATCAAGGAAGCTCACATGCAAACACGTGGCATCTAGTGTACATGACATCGTGGTAGAAAACTTGTGTTTGGGGTCCACGTGGCATGTCTAGAAGGCATCCACATTGTGCATAGTCATGCATTGGCCGGATGTCGATTTGGAGGTTGGTGGTTAGGGTCAAACCTGTGACCACTACCAAACAAAATTAGGCATCAACCGTTAGGCCATGCGATGTTCCTAACACATATATAAAAAACTTGCTATTTAAGATTTACCTAGCGCCAATTTGGGTTTAAGACAACCGGTTGGGTTAGAACCTATAACTGGTTGGTTGTTACAAAAGTATTGCAACTAGTGTGCCACTTGTGCACTCAAGAGTGTATGGGGTTTAATTATTATTTAAGTTTTAAACTAAATGTTGCCACCCTTTTAAATAGGCTTTTATGGTTATGTTATTATTTTGTTTTTTACCCCAAATTATTATAATGCCAAAATTATAAAAGGAAAAAGGGGTATTTTGAATTTTTTTTGTTAAAGGGGCCTATTTTTAAAATTATATGGTTTTGGCCTAATTTAGGAAAATTTTAATTATAAAAAGTGGGGATAGGTTCATTTAAAAAAAGAGAGAATAAATTGAAGTGATAGAAAATTCAATAGAGGAATTGTGAAAAAATTATTGAGAGCATTCAGTTGATGTAATTGAAGATTTTTGGCAATTAAATCCTAGAGGTGAGAGAAAATTTGGAGGACGTGTTTCTAGTCCCAAACATCAAAGCAATGTTATGCTGATGTTCTACAAGGGATTGGTCCTGTAACACATTGTACTTGATTTGGAGTTAATCAGGTCGGTCCACCAATTGGAGCTGGACCCAAAGATGTAGTCCTAAGAGGGAAAACTTCAAGATCAAATTGTGTTGTGCCTCTTTTCTTGTCTCTCTTTCTATCAATTATGTGATGTTCTTTTATTGCATTTTTCAATTATGTTAATTTTCTTCAGTTAAAGCATTAATTAAATGCATGCAATTGGTTAGAATTCCTCTATATTAGTTCTTTAATCTTCTTCTCTATCATTTCAACGGTTTAAGGAACATAGCCACACATTTGCTGCAAGGATCAAGAATTTAAATCTGTATTTTGGATTAAGTTATAAATCTTGTAAATCCTAGTTTATAGATCAAGTGTTTGCCACAAATTTATGAATTCTAATAATGTAACGAGCTTGAGAAGAGATCATTGAATTGTGCTTGCTTAGCCTTTTGTCTTGCATGAGTGCACTTTCTATGGCCTTGCAATTTGATGAAAGGTGAAATATCATATGATTGTTAAAGTTTCTCACCAATGATTGCATTAGTAATTTCTAGGAAGCGATGCTCCTATTTTCATTGGTTTTCTACCAATTTCTTCGAAAGTTTAAGTCACAGTGTGTTTTTTTTTGTACCTTATGTCCATTTAGGATTTCAATTTCATGTTATTTTCTTTCAGTTTCATTATTTTCTTTGCTAACCCCCTTGTTAGAATAGGAACTCATTTTAGTTGCACTATTAGAATTGCATTCATTAAAATAAAATAAAAATACAAAAAATATTTTTCTTTTGTATGTGATTTTGAGACAATAATCAGATTTACTTCATTCTGAGATCTAAAAATAAACCAGCAAAGGCCTCCTTGTGAACAATCACATTTATCTTCAACTGAGCAGATTTTGGTACGTCGCAAGACAAATACTGAACCTTGGAGTTGATCCCAAAAGATTATCTTTTCAAGAGAGGAATTGCACAATGGATTCCTACTTCTGACCTCGTGCAAAATGACTACCCAACATAACACCTACAACTCTTCCACCATGCTTTCTTCACCGAGGCATTTTCACACTTTTACTAAAACTTTATTGTAAATTGCCTTAAAATTGATAATATGTCGACACATTCAACCCAAACCATAGTGTTGGTGCAAACTACCTCCCAATCTATGATTTTTCTACATGATAAGGAACTACCACTCAGATACCACTTGATGAAGGGTGTTCCCCTTAATATCACAATCATCAATAAAAACAAAGAACAACACAAATTGAGAAAACAAAATATGGGTCACTTATTATTGCTAAAAATGTAGAATTGTAGAATTACAATATACAAACCCACATGGACACCTTGCTTACAATAGTTTACAAAATAGAGTTATGACTATCACCTAGAACTGCCCTAGACAACGTATGGGCCTTTCTTATATATACAATTTTTACCACCCAAGAAAGTTCTAGACATTAAGCCCTAACCCTTAAGGTTGACCAACCTCATATTATATCATTTGATTATACTTTATTACATAAGATAGATTGAAAATAATTTGCAAATTACAATTTCAAATAGGTCTAATTCTAGAGACCATAACTAGAAAACCATTGACTCGATGGGCAATTATAATCCCATTCAAGTATCCTTTGCTAGCAATCTATAATTTTTAATTGCACAAGTGTCTATTAATTGAGGTTTTGCCTCATTTTGGAGCCATTTAGTCCTTCATCTCTACACTTGAAGTTTGGATAACCAAAATTATTAATACAAATAAATTGCAATAATTGTACTAAAACACATGATATGACAATGAAACTCATCCTGTAGGCTTATATGTCAAAGATGATATTCCAAATATGAGATTAGAAATATATGAGCATTTAATACCAACTTACTAAATCTAGCAAGCTGCCACAAATATAAACTTTGCATAGGACTAGGCCTTACTGAAAACACAAAAACTAGAAATATAAATATTTTTGGGTGATGTAAGATTGGCCTTACACATAAGATGCTCCTGTATCAATATTATTGGCTCTCCTTTTCTGAACAAAACTATATTTGCATTATTCTAATACATCCCTTATATCTTCAAGACCAAAATATAGTATAAGAGTAGCCAATGTCACTTCTCACATTTCCTTCTCGATCCCCAAGGCATACTTCGATTAGCTATCAATTCTTTGATATAAATTATCAGGAGTTTGGTTTCCAATTTCCAAAGGTGTATATTTAGTCTTAGTCATCATGTGTATCACAACATCTTTGACCTTTTTCTTATCCTCTTTACTCATATATTCATATTTAAAGTATTTAAAATGTGGTGAAATTTGTACTATTCTTGATCCTTTTTGTTATTTCATCTATGGTCTTGGGTCTTTTAGGGACAAAAATTCTAGAATGTTCTTTTTCAATTGACTTTGTTCTCTCACTATCCTCAGCTTCATCATCACCATCTTTTAAAATCAATTTTATTTTCCTTAGAGTAGATTTCTTAATAGGTTTTCTTGATGACTCAGGTACCTCTTTTCTCTTTTGATAAGTCTTTAGTGGAGGTCTTGTGAGGGCTTGGCGATTCTCAATATACCCCTTTTTCAGTGGGGTGTAACAAGTTTTTCTACATGGGTCCTTGACCTTGTGTTATTTGAACTTATTAGAATTTCCAAAGATCTTTTCTTTCCTTTCTTTTATCGTGTTCTTCTAACAACAACATCTTTCCCTTTATCATCTTCTTCATCAACATTTTCTCCATTAACTTTGGTGATCATCAAAGACTGATTGACATCTCTTGCACTGAGTTTTCTTTGAAAATTTTTAATCACTTTCTTATTTTACTTCATTACCTTGGGAAAAACAACATCTATCTTGGTCTTTTCCTTTTCTTCTTCATAAGTTCTAAATGGTTGTACATCCTTACCAATTGGCTCATTCAATACAACTTCAATATCCTTTGTGGCCTAATCTATATTGACCTCATAATTCATAGGTGTAATCCATGTAACCCCAGGGATCACTTCTTCCGTTAGTGTGTTATTAGAATCAACCAAAAAACAAATATCATCATCATGTTTATCAACTAATTATGGAGGAATTCTAAGCCTTTAATGCATCCTTTCTTTGAGATTTTCAAAATACTCAATCATTACACTATCAACATTTTCTCCTAGTGTTTGAAAAAAATCATAGATTTGATAAATGATAGGAGTATCCTCCTTCCAATTTACTTGACAAATAGGCAGTGTAGACATCCTAAAATTGGAAAAGACCTAAAATGACGTGAATTTTGATCAAAAAACACAAATTAAAGACACAATTAGATACAATGAGGAAAAATAATGGACACTCAAATCAACTACAAACATCAAGTCATTTGTGTGGTTAATTGACTAATCACTTAAACCTTTCATTGATTTCAAAAAGACCAAAATCACTTTTAAAAAAGGAAAACCAATTCATAAAATCAAGTAAAATGAAATAAAAAAGGAAAAAGGTAAAGATAAAAGTTGAAAATAAATGCAACATTTAATAAATCAAGAAAAAAAAATGATCCTCTCAAAATGGAAATCCACTCTTTTTAGAATTTAAAACAATTGAAAATCCCTATTTATCCTCACAAACCAAATCTATTGGATTGTTTCTCTTGGGGTCTTATGAGATGTTTTTAGTTTCACCATTACCTCAAGTAAAAGGTAAACCCTATATCTTTACCCCATCCCCCTTCTAAAATCCTATAAATAGAAGGGGAAATCAAGAGAAAAAAGACCCAAGTTTTATGCATCTATACTATAGGCATATTAGAACTATCATTATGATCATCCATTTAGCATCATTATTGTAGAGATTAAATGTCATTTTAGCATCATTATAGAATCATTTAGTACTTATCTAGCATTACTTAACATTTTTTAGTCTCATGCATACACTTACTTTAGCATTTTTTATTCTTACCTTAGCATTTTCATAAAGATCTCTCATTCTAGAACTGTTAGTAAGATGTTGGCTTGAGTGAAATTTTAGTAGTTGTAGTTGGGAAAACATGAGATGTTTGTAGAGTCATTATTTGGAAACGTTGTCTTGGGTCTAGATTAGTTCATTGTTATTCTAATTGCACTCTACACCAAGGTCTCATGAATACACAATTCCACCATGTACAAATTGGCACCCACCATGGGGATAAGTTATAAAGCCTCATTGTTCTTTAATTTTTTGTTCTAATCTTTGAATCTCCTTATAGATCCATGTTACTCTTACTTATCATGCAAATATACTTATTATAGGATTAAAAACATTTAGGAAGACTCATAACTCAAGCAACAACCTTTCAAAGATGGTTCTAAACACACAAATATCAGATCTGAGATTTCTCTAATGTGACACTATTTTAATACTTTTGCATTGTCTTATTACACATTTGAAGTTTTCTGTAACACATTTGAAGTTTTTTGTAATGCATTTGAAGCATTCCATAATACATTTAAAATACTTGATAATGCATATGCAATATTTTCTGGCACATTTACTATCTTTTCTAGTGCATTCAAAACATTTTCTAGTGCTTTTATAAGATTATATAATACATTTGAGTAATATTGTAGCACATATGTACATTTGTATTATGTATTTGATTAGACATTAAAAAAAAATGCATATCTAACTTGTGGATCTAGTTTCTGGGTGTTTATAGGCCTCTTCTAAACTAGACAACACCTCTTAGGTCACTAAGCTTGCAAGAAGGGAATGAAGGTGATAAAAAATGCACCTAGCCATTGCTAGTGTTTAATTAGGTAGGCCTAAAACTCTTATCAATTAGATGGCAACATTTCAAAATTCACAACCTAGTTTAAGTGAGAATTTGATTTCCCTAATCTACTTGGAAATAGGCCTATGCTTTCAACTCGTTATGTTGATTAGAATGCCAAACCTTTCAAAAGGGTCAACCAGAATCAATATGGGAATGAAAAAACACACAAAATAAATAAGAGCCTTTTGTTTTCCTAGTTAAAGGCTCATAACTGAGCATATTTCTTGTTAAGTTTGAGAAGTTAGAGTAGTAGGGATATTCTCTCACCCTTTTAGGGTGATCAGACTCCCAAACCTTCTTTCAATTTCTGTTTCTCATGCTCTTCCATAGGTACTTTACTCAACCATGGAAAGGCATACCTCCTAAGATTTTCCTTAGTAGGATTAGTAAGAGGAAAAGCCTTCCATCTTGTATTCCTAATTGAATGCAAGCCTATTGTGTTCAAAATATATCCTTCCTCTAGCAGTCTTGAATAGATTGTGCCAAACCTCCCTCACATTGGTGGGAAGCTCTCTTTTACAGAGAGGTAAATTCAAACATAATCAGATAAACACGGAAACCTCCTAGTCTCCATTCTTATCAAACCATTGACAGGAAGCCTTTTTTTTTTAAATTCTAGGGTTGTGCATGGCATATTTTATTTTCATTTTCTATTGTTGTGCTTGAGAGTGCATGTTTAATGCATGGTAAAGAACTTCAAATTACAACACTTTTAAGAAAACTCAGACACAACTACAAACTCACCATAAATAAGATAAAAACACTATAATATACCTTAAAAAAATGCATTTGAGACCTTAACTAATGCATTTATGTACTCCTACAACACATATACCAACTAAAATAGTACATGTGAATGACAAAACAACACACTTGAAGAGAAAAATAGTGCATTTGAACATTAGAATAGCACATTTGCCTTTAAAATAACACTTTTGCACTATAGAACAATGCGTAGTAAAAAATGAAATAACACATTTGAACAATTAAATAGCACATAATAGCCTTTCCACAACACATTTGAGAAAATTTTATAAACAATGGAAGTTTGTGCACAAAATACCCCAAAGTAGAGAGCATATTTGGATACCCTTTTCCTCTGTTGATAGTCTACAAATTTGAGGACCTTAGAAAATGACCAATATCTCTAAGATCAAGAAATAAATTTTTTTTTTCATCATCCAAGGCATTTAAATGATCCTATGTAGGGATTTTTCTCCAACCAACATTATCACTACAATTTCATACATCAAGTTAGGTATGAAAGGTCAAACACATCCTTTCATCACCTAACTTCATGGAGATAGATCCTATCACTAGTGGTACTACTAGAAACTATTTGAAAGATAGCTTGATACTTCATCATAACTTGGTCTAAAATAATTATCTTGACAACATGAAAACATAGAAGGATTAAAGGGTTTTATTCACATCTCATGCCACTGTGCAAAATAAGTGTAAATGGTAAACAAAAGGAATAAAAAATATTACCCATATAAGTAAGTGCCAAAATAGAAAAGAAAATAGCAAAGTATGCACAATTATCAAGCACCATTAATCCTATAACACCCTTTGATTACTTATCAACCAGCTTTTCCAAAGAACTACCCCTATTCAAATAAAAAAATCTGGAACTTGCTAACAAAATGGGTTCATTTCATGTGTTACCCATGAATGGTCTACATTTATTTAATTTACATGGTCATGGTATTTCAAAGACATTGTTAAAAGATGTTCACCTATCAAATCCCCATATTGAACATTAACTAGTTCAGCATTCTTTATTTCCAAGTTTGTTGGTTGAAAAACTCTTTGAACTTGAACATTGAACACTTTGTTCAAGTTTCAAGGTTTATAAGTTCATTTCTTTTCTTTGGTCAAGTCAAGAAATTCATTTGTCCCAAGGATACTTTTTTTCATCATTGAAGTTGAAGTTGAACATTGAACACTTTGTTCAAACTTCAAAATTCAAGAGTATGCCTTAGTGTCTAGTCTTCATTGTCAAAGAGTATAGTTTCCAATATATCATGACTTTTGAACTTGAACATTGAACTATTTTGTAGTTCAAATGTTCATGTTCACTTTCTCAGAAAGACTCATGCCTTCGAAACCACGTGTCTAGGATGTTAGCTTAGTTAAAGCACAACTTTTACCAAAATCTATGGAAAGATATGCATTAATTGGGAGTTAAAAGTAATGATGGAAAGGCATGTTGTGACACATAAAAAACTCAGGTGAGCTTTTAATGATTGAAAATACTTGTCTCATCACTAGTCTTGTTAGCCATTCACATGCTTTATGTCTAGGTTTTATGTTGTAAATGGAAGCTATCTTATTTTCATTACTTTGCCATTGTTGTTTTTAGTAAAGATTAGTTTAGTCTCTTCCAAAAATACTTGGCAATAGCTTAATCATTTTGTTTTAGTGAGCTTGCATGCACTTGAAATAGTGAGTCTGTAGTCCTTCATTTTTTAGGTTTCATTTCTTTCTTACATTATCTTAAGGGGCATGCATCCTTTTTGGTTTGTTTCTTGCCATGGGTATTGCATTCTGTGTTGAGTTACTCGATAAAGTTAAGGAGTTTGTTTTAAGTAGGGTCTTACCTAACACTAAGGACATATTCCTTGCAAAAGAAGATATGGGTAAATTCTTGGCTAGATTTTCAAACCCAAAACCTAGTTCCATATCTCAGAAAGTCTTAGATAATAGTTTGTAGCAAGCATCTGCTTTCCCTGAAGTTTTTCCCTATCCTGAATTAGTCCTAGTATGAAGAGATAGGTATGATGCAACTAAAATGTGCATCTGTGGCTTTAATGGTGAAGCCCCAGTGTATGTTAGCTAAGTTTCCATCATGGATGCACTAAGTATTCCTCCATACAAAATCTATAAATATTGGACTATTAGCTCTTCCCACACATAATTCTCCACGGATGTCACTAAATTTAATAATACCATTGCAAAGGGCTGGCTTTTCAAATCTAAGAGAGGGGGTTCCTACCTTTCATTTCCATTAACCATAGAACACATGATCCTTGAGATTAAGGATTGTTGATATCAGATTTTTTTTGTAAAGTGAGTGTCAACACACTTAAGTTATTTACTTGGTTGTATATGCAAAGCACAATATACATATTATAAAGCATGCCAAGTTCACAGTGAGTATTGAGCCACTTATGTCTCAAGTCACTCAAGTGTCTAGTAGACAGTGTATGTTGAGTAACATTGGAGCTAAATAAATAGTGGATGTTGAGTGATATAGATGTTAAGTCACATCATAGAGAATAGTATATGCTGAGCATGAGAAACTTTAGATGTTGAGTGACATAGTTTTGACATATTCATTTGTAATGATACAAACAACTATGTAAACTATTTATGAGCTAACTTAAGATTGAATTTCAATATTTTGGAGATAAGGATGAATCTCAAGTTGGATTCCCTATGCAATTACATGCATCCAATAAAAAAAAGGAAGGTTTAAGTGGAAAAATGGATGAATCTTATCCATGGATTCATACCTAACCTTAAGTCACCAAAGTCTTCTTAAGAAGGACAAACCCTAAACTCAAAAAAAGGGAGGTATGTAAGGTGTATGTTAAGAATAAGAGAAGTTTGCATGCAAAAATAGAACATTCATGGTGGCTAAGGAGTTACAAAGTAAGATTTCATTGCTAAATCAATTAGAGCATAATAGAGGAAAGGAAAAGGATACAACAAAGAGACATTTGAGGAAGGAGGATCAAAAATACATTAGTATAGAGGTGATATATCATCAAGCATTCAAGTGCTACCATAGGATCAATGCTAAGACATTCTAATAGATGTTTTAGTTAAAGTATCTTAATAGAGTAGTCCTAATAGGCTATATGAAATCCTTTAACATGGTGCTTACTTAATTGTGAGTTAATGTCCTTTTAACTAGGCACACTTCTAATAGCATGTTGAAATCCTCTATCAGGGTATGACTTAATAGTCTTTGTAAGCCTTTAATAGGGAAGACCGTTCACAGGGTAGATCATGTTTCATAGTTAAAACATTATAAAATTCATTGGATACACTTTATTATTGTAGTAGTGAAGATTTGTGGTGTCATCCCCACCCCAATTTTATCTTCTCATTGGAGGGTTTCTGGGTAATCATATCTAGTGTTATATTTGTGTGAATGCTTAAAATGTTTACATGATTTATGTGTACATTCTTTACATGTTATTTCAGTTTACACATTGAAAGCATGAGATGGATGTGTGGTGAAATTTTTATGGGTCCAAGTTTAAACTACTGATTCACACCCCCTTAGATGTTTACCTTTCCTATTGTAATTCCAACAATTACTATTAGACCCTTGTCCTCTAAAAGGGAAGCTTTGTACCTTTGAGGAAAGATCTTAAAATGAAAGTCTAAAAGTTGGGAAAGATTATTGAGAACTAGGGAATTGAAATATAACTCATTCTACATCAACCAGATGAAGCAAGAGAAGAACTAAAGAAGTATTTGAAGATAAGGAAATAAATTGCTATTGTAGAGAATGCCACATAATACAAAGAGACGGACACTACTAAGCTATTTTCAAGTGGAGACTCCAATGAATTTGATGCAATAGTTGTAGATCTAATGGAAAAGAATAGAGCCCAAGCTAAGGAAATCATAAATCTCAAGTTAGAGCAAGAGTCACAAGCTATGCTATTATGTGAGGTGATTGAATGGAAGAAGAAATCTATGGAAGACAAAGCCATGATTGAAGAAGACAAAAGAACTTTAAGAAATAGACTAGAAGAGAAGTCAACAAAGCTAACTAAGATTTCCAACATGCAATTGGATATTTTAAGTCAAATGATGAATGTTAAATATGAATTGAATGTCAAGGACATTGAGATAACTACATTGAAATTGCAGAATGAGAAATTGTAGAATATAATCTAAAAAGAAAAAATGAATCTACTAAGACCTTGAACAAACCAAATGAAGCCATCAAATACTTTGAGCAATTATTGAGATCTCCTAGATCTAATAATGATACATCCGGACTAGGATACACAAGCATTGAAGAAGGAGAGTCATCAAAAAATGCTGAAGAAAGGAACAATAAAGGTAAGAACTCTAAACCTACTTGTCATAATTGTGGTAAGAAAGTACATACTACTAATGTGTGCAGGAGTAAGACTATAAATCAAAATTTCAAGCCTAAGAGCATGATTCACTATCATAAGTGCAACAAGAAAGGTCATTAGGCATATGAATGCAGAACCAAGACCATGCATGCATATAGATTTGAAGGACATTGATACAACTGTCAAAAGTATGGACATAGAGCTTTTAAGTGTAGATCCAAACCCATGTGGTCATCAAATAGACAAATAAAGGTAAGGAACAATGAAAATTCTTATAACTAGGATTATAATACAAGACATAGTTGTCATTAGTATCAAGAATATGAAGATGTTCCTGAAAATTGTATTAGGACACACTTTAGAGGTGACTACAAAAGGTGGTTAAGTCAAACCACATGTTTTAGCTACTTGAAGACTGGTTGAGCGTCACCAAATATTGCCCATCTAGATCAAAGGTACCAAGTTGTGAGTTTGATAAAGGCATAGGTAAGGTAGATGTTGAACACATCAGAGATGAGATGAACAAGAGATGGAAGAAAAAGGATGATTTTAGTACATCAAATGAAGAAGGGATCACTTCACCTAATGGGTCAAGTGATCACACCTCATCAAACTAGGAAATCAAGAGGTATGTGGGACTAATATTTAAAGATTATATCATACATTAGTTTCAAAATGTTTTAGTATTGAAAAGAGTACATTAGCATGAACAAAGGTGCAAAATATTCATAGGGATCCAAGATAAATGTTTAAGTTTTTCATGTTGTTACCGAACATGAAATACTTCCTATGTGTGCTAAGTAAAATGCTAGAAGACACTAAGATAACATAATGGCTAGTTGATGCTGATCTTGTAGTAGTTGCTACGTGATTGAAATGATAATGCATGCTAAGTCAGCCTAAAACTAGTTTGTGCTGAGCTTACAACTATGTAAGAACTCAACATTAATCATACGGTTTCAAAGGGTATTTGATTGATTTTTGACTCATTTTCATCATTTCAAAATCAAGAAAGAGTAAGAAGAGTAGAAGATGATCTAAAAAACCATTCAAAGTGATTGCAAAAGTTTTGAGCAATGATTCATCACTAGCTAATCAAATTTTATAAGGTACTTATCAAGAGCCAAGTTATGTAGTTTATATTTTCACAAACCCTAGTTTCACACAATGGCATCTAGTTCAAAGAATATAGAGGAAAAGGAAGTTTTGAATGTTCAATTAGTGAATAATAAAGTTAGGCAACCCATTTTCAAAGTTGTTCCTAATATTTCTTATGAGAAAGACCCTTCTAGTGCATTATCTATGATACCACCAAACGTTTTAATGGTGCAAAATGTTAGAAAATTCTATAATTGTAACATTGGTAGCATTGGGAATATGGAGGTTAGGGAAGCATAGAATAGAATTTGTGATAATGGTGTATTGAAGGAAGAATTCAAAATCATAGGAAAGAAGGGATTGTCATGAGCCCTAGATTTCCCAAATGTGTTTAAGACAAAATGGATAAGGATAGTGCTTAGCCAAATTCATGATAGTTCATTATGGCTAGATAATGGACCTATCAAGATAACTAAGAGAATAATCCATAGGGTTTCTAGTTACCCAACCCTTGATTAGCCTATGACACTAAGAAGTGGAGGGAAATAAATAATTGAAAAGAATATTAGAGCTGTATGGAACAAGAGAGTTATGACTAGTGATACAATCACTAATCCATTGATTGAGTTTTCTATTAGGGTGATTTCACACAAGTTTTACCAATCTAGTTAATTAAATAGTTTGCCTTGTATAGCTATGGATGTGGGATATAAAATTGTTAAGAAAGATCATACATATGACCTAGTAGAGATACAAATACAACAGCTAGTTGAAAACCTTGGAGTCATTAGAAAGACAAAAAGTGCATAATGTAAATTTGGTTCTATATTGATATGCATATTCTTTTATCTAGAAAATAATTTTCCTACTTTTTGGTATAGTTTCTTGGAAAACCAACAGGTTAGTAGCAATGAATATTGGTGAATACATTGAGCAATTAGGAGATAATTTGGAATCTTTGATGACTAGCTACTTTGAGGACTTCAAACAATTAGTGAAGAAGAGACTAAGATTACTAGTATCTTTAGTAGAAAAGCATTATGATGATATCTATTTTTTAGTAGATGCTGGCTATACTTTTGTAAAAGCTACTACACCAAGGGTGAGATGGTTGAGACCCTTAGGTTATGAAATAAATGTAGATGAAGCCTTTGTAACTATTATAGCCTTACTTGTAGAAGAGGTAGATAAAAATGCCAAGGCATTTGGAAACTAAGTTGGTGAAGTCCAAAATTACCATGGAATCAAAGACATTTTTTTCTATGAAGAAGAAGGAGAAGATAGTGAAAAAGGTAAAAGCTAAATTTGGAGAGGGTGTTGAGTAAGAAGAAGAAGAAGAGGATGAAGAGGAAGAAGATTCTCAAGCACATGCACCACTAGCTCTAACACAAAGTATGGGAGAAGACTAGTAGGAAGAGGAAACTAATGTAGCTAAAGGTTCCGAGGAAGAAAAAGCTGAGGAAGGACCTACTCCCATTGAGAAAAAGAAGAGAAAGGCCAAGGTACAACCTATGGCAAGGGCTAAGAAAATTATCAAACCAAGCCAAGCCAATCCTTTTGAACCTACCACAAGAGCTACTACTTGTGCAACAACACAAATGGTTAAAGAAAAGACCAAACCAATAGAGAAAGGAGGCCAAGTGAAGAAAAGGCCTAGAAGGAAATATGAGGCACAAGAAGATTCTGATGAGGAGAAAATAGAGTCAGATGACATCACCAATTTAAAGTGGTGAGTCATAATCCTTTATTAGATCTTGAGAACCTTTGTAAAAATATTAAGAATAGTGGAGATCTATAAGGATTCTCTCATGTAGATTTCAATAATCTTGGTAAAGTGGAGAAAAATCAAATGGAGGAGGCTATTTATGCTATGATGGAAAAATTCAAGACTACCCCACTAGAGATTGCCAACACAATGCCCAAGAGTTTATATGACAAAGTTGACCAAAAATGGCACTATTGTCTAAACTTGGAGAGACAAATTATAGAAATGTCTCTAGCACAAGTGGTGCTTGAACTAACTAAGGCACAAATTGCTAAGGCTATGAAGAAATATGCAGTTAGGTTTATACCTAAATACAAAGCCTTTAACATTTTACAAAACATTATTGAGGATGTAGTTAAGAAGTCCACAGAGATGTGGAAGCTCACTTATGGGTTGAATACAATCAAGGAAGGTGAAAAAGCACCCCTTGAAGTGAAGGATGATGAAGAAAATGATCATGATGACACTATTGAGGGAGGAATAGAAATGCAAATAGATGACAAGGCAATAGCTAAGCTAGAGTACAAGAAGTAAAGAGTGTGCAAGACACACAACTGCTGAGTATCATCCCTCAACATGTGACAAGGAAAAGAACTAAAATAATCACTATTAAGGATGTTTCTAATCTATTAGATCAAAACATTAATCCCCTTATAGAGGAAGATCTCAAGAAGATATTAGATCAGTCCACACTATAGGAAAAACTTTGTGATAATCCTGTACTGGTCAGTATGGATGAACTACAGAAGACAGTGACTGATAATGAAAGGGAGAAGGTGAATACACAAGAACCACCTCAAATACCCCCTCAAGTCACTCATGTAAAAACATTTGACATAAAATCTGAAGCTACATTAGACAAGGTGATACAATTGCAAAGAATACAATAGAAGCCCATTCCATAATATAAATATAGAGTGGAATAGGATATGTAATCATATCTGAACCTACAACACAAGATCAAGGTGCAAGTCAAGTCATTGTGGTAAAATAGGGAAAGCCTAAAGAGATAGAGTTGATGCCACAATTTAATGAGCTAATAGCTATACAAGCACTGGTAACCTTACCAGCATCTTGCACTCCTTTCACTCAAACTCTTCAAAAGTCGAGCAAAGATGCAACTCCATTTCAAATCTTAGTGCTGAGCCCAAGTACATCAAAGGTAGAGGAAGTAATCTAATATGGAGATGTAAGCCTTGATGAAGAAATTGTTCTACCTTATTATGAATATAATACAATAACTATAGAACAAATGGGCACATTGTAACAAGCCTTAGCAAGGAAAAAGCATCAAGAAATGCTTAGAAGGTAGCATAGGCAAAAGCAGGCATTGCATGATATTAAAGACATATTTTTAGATGCATTTAGTCTACCAACTCTAGATGAGACCAAGCCACTAATTGAAAAACTAAAAAACATAGTGGAAAAGGTGAGTGATGCTGACCTAGATACCAATGCAAAATTTCTAGAATGGTCAAAAAAGAAAATTTAGAGCAAAATCAATGAAAAGATATCAAGTGACATAACACTAGCACAAGTTGCATTGACAAATAAGGTTGAGGATGTTAAGAAGGCACTGTAGAATATTTTCTCATTGTACACTAAATTGCTTAATCCAACACTCTTCACCCAAGAAACTAGAAGTCACATTTTGACCTTAGAAAGTCAGATAAGTTCATCAGGTGCACAACTACCAATGACATGAGCTCAAAGTGAAAGGCACTTCAGGAAACTACTTCAAACCTATAGTTAATTATCTATATTGAAAATAGAAGAGGCCAACATAAGGGCCAAATTGATTAGCATTTAGCAAACTTTGACACTGCATATGGAAATTTTGCACAAGGAACTAGGTTATGCTGAAAGTCTATTGAGGAAAGACTACCATCTTTCAACATTAGATGGCCTAGTCTACCTTACCACCAAGCTTGCTATCCAAATCAAGTCTCTAGACATTGCATGTGAAAATTGGGATGCAACTCTCAAGATAATCCTAGATGTCCATAAATCCTTTTTGGAAAAACACACAATAAGTGTATAGCCCATTGACATTAGTGTCAAAAAGGGGGAGATACAATATTTTGGGGGAGATTAAATATTTTAAGAGGAGAGAATAAGACAAAGGGGGAGAGAAAAAGATAAAAGAAATGATATAGAAGTGGGAGAACAAAATTTTAGGGGAGATACAAAATTTTGGGAGAGATATAAGGAGAATGTGAATTGGGAGAGACAAGAAAGTTAAGCTAAAATAGAGCCAACATCACAAGCATCACATATACTATCAAATAAAAGAGTATCAGTTAAGGCATATTTACTTACTAGGAGTACAAAATTTTGGATATAGAACAAACCTATCAACTCAAGGGGAGTTATCAAATTTTTGAGATATCAAAGTAATTACAATTTTTTTCTTGAAATTTTGAAGTTTTGTATATAAGCCAAGTCAGAGATATGTTTTCCTTGTAAGGAGAAGAATATTAATGCATACTCAAGTGTTTTTGACACTCATGTCAAAGGAGGAGATTGTTGATCTCAGATTGGTTTTGACAAGTGAGTATCAACACACTTAAGTTATTTACACAGTTGTACATGCCTAACACAACATAAATATTATAGAGCATGCCAAGTTTACAATGAGTACCAAGCCACTCATGTGTTGAGTCACTCAAGTGCTGAGAAGATAGTGTGTGTTGAGTAACATAGGAGTTGAATAAATAGTGGATGTCGAGTGATACAGATGCCAAGTCACAACACAGAGAATATTATATGCCAAGCATTAGAGACTTTAGATGTCGAGTGACACAGTTTTGACATTTTTTTTGTAATGGCAGAAACAACTATGTAAACAATTTTTGAGCCAACTTAAGGTTGAATTTCAATATTTTAGAGATAAGGACAAATCTCAAGTTGGATTCCCTATGCAATTACATGTAGCCAATAAAAAAAAGGGAAGGTTTAAGTGGCAAAATGGATGAATCTCAATTATCGATTCATACCTAATCCTAAGTTGCCAAAGTCTTCTTAAGGAGGGAAAACCCTAAACTCAAAAAAATGGGGCGTATAAGGTGTACATTAAGAAGAAGAGAAGTTTGCATTCACAAATAGAGCATTCATGGTGGCTAAGGAGTTATAGAGTAAGATTGTATTACTAAATCAGTTGGGGCATAACATAGGAAAGGAAAAGGATACATCAAAAAGACATTTGATCAAGGAGGATAAAAAAATACATCAGTATAGATGTGATCTGTCATCAAGCAATCAAGTGCTAATCATAGGATCAATGCTGAGACATTATAATAGATTATTTTAGTTAAAGTATCTTAACAGAGTAGTCCTATTAGGCTATATGAAATCCTTTAATAGGGTGCTTACATAATTGTGAGTTAAAGTTCTTTAACCAAGAACACTTCTAATATGGTTTTGAAATCCTCTAACACGGTAAGACCTAATGGTCTTTGTAAGCCTTTGACAGGGTAGATCATGTTTCATGGTCAAAACATTGTAACCTTCATTGGATACACTTTATTACTATAGTAGTGAAGATTTGTGGGTGTCATCCTCACCCCAATTTTATCTTCTCATTAGAGGGTTTCTGGGTAATCATATCTAGTGTTATATGTCTGTGAATGCTTAAAATGTTTACATGATTTAGATGTACATGTTTTACATGTTATTTTAGTTTACTCATTGAATGCATGAGATGGATGTGTAGTGAAAGTTTTATGGGTCCAAGTTTAAACTATTGATTCACCCTTCCCCCTCTCAAAAGTTTACCTTTCCTCTTGTAATTCCAAAAAGGATGTAATTATGATGCTAAAAAGATTGACGAGGAATCCACACACTTTCATTGGAAGAAAGGGATGTACTTTCTCATCCAAACAATCTTAGGAGAAGATAAATTCATTGATTGGTAAGATATCATAGCTACTAGGTTGCAAGAAGAACTTTCTCAAGCTTCTATCATTTATTACTTTTACATGACCTATTTGTTTTATATCCTAGGTTGTGGTAGAGAATAGAGGAGTTTACCAAACTCAAATTGGAACCCAAGCATGCCTATTTATGAGTATTATCTTCTCTTATAGAGGACTAAAAACCCTGTGGGTTTCAAAATAGTTCAAGACACTTTCTTGGCTAAATTGGTACTTATTGATGCAGGAACATCCTAGGTTTCCTTGTTATCCTACTCATATTTTTTCATTCTACAAGTTGGTGCCTAGTAAATCCTTCATGTGCCTAGAAATTCCTTCATGTGCCTAGCAAATCCTTCATGTGCCTAGAAATTCCTTCATGTTCCTAGAAATTCCTTCATGTGCCAAGTTACTATAGGAGTTCCTTCATGGCCAAGTTACCTAGTGTATGTTGAGTGACTCTTCATGTGTTGAGTTACCTAGTGTATGACAAGTTTTAGCATTTGCATGTGATTTCTGTGAGCTGACTTGCAAGATTTATTTTGATCGTGACATTTATGTTAAGATCTTTTCTTAGGATGTGTCTAGACCATTGTTTGGTGTGCCTTCCTCTTATGTAAAGTTCTAGAATAATTTTTAAGTCATTCTGGAAAGTATATATAGAGTGTTTAGGCTTAGAGTTAGGCAAGTTTTTGGAAGAGTACTAGAGAGTAGAACTAAAAGTGCAAATTTGTAGTTGGATCTTTGAATGTGAATGTATTTTTAATTGGTTATAACCTAGAATGCCTTACAAATAGGCATGTATGAAGATGTTTGATGAATCAATAAAAGTATTTCACTCTTCCTCCTCCTTTGGTTGTTGTTCCTTGTGTTTGTTTCCATTGTGTTAATTCTTGCAGGGTGGTTTTGATAGTTGGGTGAGCCTTTGTCCCTAGTTATTCATCCTTTGCCTATGTTATTTGGTATCAAAGCTTTAGATTTATCCTTATGGAGATTGGATCATGTAGAAACCTAATTCAAATTTGGTTGTAGGGTTGCAAATCTATGGATTTGACCTATAACTTATGGTTTGTGGTAGAGAAAATAATGTTGATAATACTATATTGGATTAGTTGACACAAATTGTAGCAATATTAGATGCTATGGAGATAGCTCAAAGGAGAGGAGCACATCTTGATGATGTAAGTGATGATGAAGCAGTAGTCACTAGGTTGAAAGGTCATGCATCACTATGGTGGGAGCACTTGCAAACTGATAGACAAAGGAGAGGAAAGGAGAAGATTAGAACTTGGGCAAAGATGGTGAACAAGGTAAAGAAAAATTTCCTTCCTAATAATTACCAAGTTAGTTTGTTGAGAAAGATGAAAAATTTGAAACAAAAGGACATGACTGTGAAAGAGGATATTGAGGAATTCTATAGATTGGACATCAGATCTGGACATGTGGATGATGATGTTAAGAAAATTGCAAGATACATTATTAGACTGAGATTTGGAATTCAAGATAAAATAAGTTTTGTGAAGTTGGAAAGTGTAGAAGAAACATATCAATATGCCTTGAAGGCTAAGGAGATCTTGAAAAACAAGCATGAACAAAAACAAAAAGGTAGAGGTGGTAGATTCTAGAGAGGTAGAAGTAGATCTTATGGTGAAGGTGATAGATCTAACAATTTTATGTAGGATAAAGGAAAATCTGAATGGAAGAATGATGAAAAAGGCAAGACCAAATGGAAAAGTGGTAATTCTTATCAAGGAGGTACTAATTCTTACTAAGGAAGAGGTAATTCTTATTCTAGAGGTGGATTTCATGGTAATTGTTTCAGATGTGGTAGAGAGGGACATAAATATTTTGAATGTAGATCCTCTAAAAGTGGGTAAGGTAACAAAAATGTTGTGATTCAAGGAGATGATGAGGATTCACCAAGTGGACCTAAGGCTGGAGAAAATTTGATGGTGAGAAGAACCTTATGTAATAAAGGAAGTGATGAGGAACCTATTTTAAGGAGAAGTCTTTTCAAGACAAGATATAAGATGGCTAGAAAATGCTGCAAAGTGATAATTGATAATGGAAGTTCTACAAATTTGGCTTCAGAGGACCTAGTTAGAAACTTGCAATTATAGAGGCTGAAGCATCCTAAACCCTATCATGTTTCATGGATCAAAGGTGAGCATAAGATATTGGTAAGTGAGCAATACCTTGTGAAGTTCAAGATTGGACATTACTTTGATGAAGTTTTGTATTATATTATGCCCATGGATTGTTGTCATTTTTTTTGGGTAGACCTTGGCAATATGATAGATATGTTGTACATTATGGAGGATTGAATCAATAGACTCTTTGGGTAAATGGGAAGAAACAAAAATTTCTATCTTTGATTAAAAGTCCAAATGAGGTCAGTTGTACTATAATAAAAGTTTGCATGGTTAATGAAAAGTAATTTGAAAAGGAAGTAAATAAGAATCAAGTTTGTTTTGCTATAGTTCCTAGAGGACCAAGTTTTGGTAGTAATGACTGAGCCGTAAAAGTTAGTAATGACCAAGTGACAATAGATAATGATAGCCGAGTACCAGTAGAAATTACAAAATTGTTAGATAAGAATAAAGACATTATTATTGATGATATTTCTAATGGTTTACCTCCAGTAAGCAATATAATTCATTGTATGGATCTAATTCTTGGAGCTAGTTTGCCAAAAAATGAATCATATAGATTGACACCTGCAGGGAATAAAGAACTTAACAGACAAATGCATGAGTTGTTTTAAAAAGGTTTGATCAGAGAAATCTTGAGTCCTTGTGTTGTAGTTGTTGTAATGGAGAATGGAGAGTGTGTACTAATTCCAGAGCCATTAACAAGATAACAATGAAATAAAGGTTTCCTATGCCAAGGATGGATGACATAATGGATTGTTTGAGTAGAGCAAAGTATTTTACCAAGATATATTTAATGAGTGAATATCATCAGATTAGAATTAGAGAAGGTGATGAATGGAAGACTACTTTCAACACAAAAGATCATTCATATTAATGGTTGGTTGTGCCTTTTGGTTTGATTAATGCACCTAGTACTTTCATGAGGTTGATAAATGAAGTTCTAAAAAGATTTTTGGGTAGGTTTGTGATTTTTTATTTGGATGATATTTCAATATTCAGTAAGACTAAAGAAGAAAATCTTGAGTATACTAGACTAGTATTGTAGAGGTTGAAAGAGGAAAAATTGCTAACTAATCTAAAAATTGTTCTTTTATGCAAGAGGGGATTGTGTATTTAGTATTTGTGATTTTAGCTGATGGATTGAAGATGGATCCTAAGAAGGTTAAATCAATTTTGGAATGGTCTACACCAGAGAATGTGGATGAGATAAGATCATTTCATGGTTTGGCTAGTTTTTGCATAAAGTTTATAAAGATTTTAATTGCTATTTGTAATGCTATGACTAAGACAATAAGGGGAGATAAAAAGGAATTCAAGTGGACACATGGGGCTGATAAGAATTTTGAGACTATAAAACAAAAGGTTACTGAATTACCTATATTGGCTTTGCCTAATTTCAATAAGGTATTTCAAGTTGAATGTGATGCAAGTGGTAATGCAATAGGAGCTGTATTAAGTCAAGAAGATAAACCTATTGCTTTCTTTAGTGAAAAGTTAAATGATGCTAAAAGGAAATATTATGTGTATGATGAAGAATGTTATGCTATTTTTGAAGCTTTGAAGAAGTAGAGACATTATTTGATTCCTAAGAAGTTTGTGTTGTATACTGATCATAAAGCTTTGTGATACTTGGGAAGTCAACATAAATTAAATCAGAGATATATGAGGTGGGTTGAGTACTTGCAAAGTTTTACATTTTTCATTAAGAATAAAAATGGAGTTACTAACAAAGTTGCTAATACATTAAGTAGAAGATGTTCTTTGTTGACTAAAATGAAAGTTGAAGTTCTTGATTTTGATGAAATGAAAGAGTTGTATGATGCTGATCCTAATTTTTTTGAGGCATGGAGAGAGTGCAAAGAACCAAATCTAACAAATCACATAAGTAAGTATAATGAATATTTCATTCAAGAAGGTATGTTGTTCAAAGGCATTCAATTGTGCATTCCTAGAAGTTCTATGAGGTTGAATCTAATTAAGGAAAAGCATAGTAGTGGATTGGCTAGACATTTTGGAATTGATAAGACATTGAGTTTGTTGAAAGTATTATTGGCCACAAATGTAAAAGGGTGTTCAAAAATTTGTAAAGAGTTGTGGAGTTTGTCAAATTGAAAAAGGAGTGAGTCAAAATACTAGTTTGTATACACCTATTACTACTCCTAAGAAACCTTGGAGTGACATTAGTATGGATTTTATTTTTGGATTGCCTAAGATAGTGAAGGTGTATGATTCCATATTTGTTGTAGTGGAAAGGTTTTTTAGATGGCTCATTTCATACCATGTAAGAAAACATTAGATGCTGAGCATGTTGCTGAACTTTTCTTTAAAGAGATTGTGAGATTGCATGGATTACCAAGAAGTATTATTTCTGACAGAGATAGGAAGTTTGTTGGTTATTTTTGGAAGACTTTGTGGAAGAAGATGGGTACTAAATTGAAGTTTAGTTCTACATTCCGTCCACAGATAGATGGATGGATAGAGATTGTGAATAGAAGCTTGGGTAATTTGCTAAGATGTTTAGTTGGGAATAAGCCAAGTAATTTGAAGATGGTATTGGCACAAGCTGAATTTGCACATAATAATTATGTGAATAGGAGTACAAGG
The DNA here is from genome assembly GCA_028749045.1 of Cupressus sempervirens. Lineage (NCBI taxonomy): Eukaryota > Viridiplantae > Streptophyta > Pinopsida > Cupressales > Cupressaceae > Cupressus > Cupressus sempervirens. Next base: position 891,864,334 of record CM053783.1, read on the forward strand.
AAGATGCCTTTTGAGATTGTTATTGGAATGCATCCTAGAGGTATATAAAACTTGAGAGATGTTGCTAGTGAAGAAAAGACAAGTGTTGTAGGAGAAGAATTTGTTGATTTTATAGAGTCTTTGCATAAGGAAGTGAGGCTGAAGTTAAAACAAAGTATTCAGAAGTATAATGAGAATTTTGATCATGTTAGGATAAACCACAAAAATAAATAAAAACTACATGCAAATATAACCAATAACAAATAATAATAGATCACACAAAAATGAACACAAGGCACCAAGATTTAACGTGGTTCACCCAATCCCTAGGCTACATCCACCAAATAGCAAGTCCAATATTATTACAATCCATTGATTACAATCTAATTACAATCTGTAATCCCTTACAGCTCAATACCACCCCAAGAAGCAATTTCACATTACAACATAATGAAAAAATACCCAACCCTAAACCCTTTTATACAAGTATTAAACCACTTTAGGGTTATAACATGTCGGCCATAATTAGCCTTGACTTTAGTGGAAAATCTATGAATGGCGAATAGTACCATTAAAATTTCTATAAATGTTGAATAGTACCAAAAAAAAAAATTTTAGGCCGATGCCCCGAACCCCACTAATTATGAAGTATGTACAGTACTTTCCTGATCAGTCACCACAATCTAACAATCTCCCACTTGAAAAAAAATATTTTGGGCCGATGCCCCGAACCCCACTAATTATGAAGTATGTATAGTACTTTCCTGATTATTCACCACAATCTAACAATCTCCCACTTGGGGACTGATTAGGCTCCACACTAAACAAAAATCTCCCACTTGGAGATTGATCCTATAGCAATACCACTACCACATGGGGCTCCCACTAGATACAACCACCCTGGACTCTGCTATTCTTTTATTCATGTTCAGTCTAAAAGACCAACTGAAGCTGAAGAGGAGTTCAGCTTCTCCTGTGTTACAACCTTTGTCAACATATCTACTAGATTGTCATTGGTATGTATCTTCTCCAGCTTTAACAATCCATCCTCCAAAACTAACTGAATGAAATGGTACTGCAACTATATGTGTTTAGTCTTAGAATGCAGAGCTGAATTCTTTGCAAGATGAGTGGCACTCTGACTATCTATGAACAAATAATTATCCTTCTGAGGATGTCCCAATTCTTTCAAGAAGAACTGAAGCCATATCATCTACTCTACCTCTATAGTGGATAGAGCATTAATCTTCTATAACCTAGAAACCTAGCTCACAGTTGCCCCACCAGCAGTAAAGACATAACCTTAGTACTCTACCTGGTATCAATATCCCCTGCCAAATCTGAGTCAACATAGCCCTATAAATCAGTAGTAGAGCCCCCAAAGTGTAAACACTTATTTGATGTTCCTCTCAAATATCTTAGAATCCACTTGACAACATTCCAATGCTCAAATTCCGGATGACTCATATACCTGCTAACGACTCCCACTGCATGGGCAATATCTGGCCTAGTGCATACCATAGCATACATCAAGCTTCCTACAGCTAAAGCATAGGGTACCTTGGACATCTTATCCTCCTCTTCTTGTTTCTTAGGACACATTTCCTTAGTCAATTTCAAATGACTAGGTAAAGGTGTGCTGACAGCTTCAACATTCTCCTTAGAGAAATGTTGCAACACCTTCTCAACATAATTAGCCTGAGATAGCATCAATGTTCCATTCTTCCTATCTCTACAAGTATTCATACCAAGGATTTTTTTTGCTACCGCCAAATCCTTCATAGCAAATGCATGTGCTAACTAGCATTTCATCCCCTTAATATGATCCATGTTAGACCCAGCTACAAGCATATCATCAACATATAAACATAAAATAATGTAGCTATCATCATCAAACCTCTTAAAATAAACACAGTAATCTGAATGACACCTATTATAGCCATGCTCATGCATAAACCTATCAAATTTTAAATACCATTGCCGAGGTGCTTGCTTCAAGCCATATAAACTTTTCTTCAATTTGCACACTAAGTTCTCCTTACCTTTGACCTCAAATCCCTGTGGTGAGCCATATAGATTTCTTCATCCAAATCACCATGAAGGAAGGCTATTTTAACATCCAGCTACTCTAAATGCAAATCTTCAGTAGCCACAAGACTTAAAATAGTATAGATAGAAGTCATTTTAACAATAGGAGAAAATATCTCATCAAAGTCAATTCCCTTTTCTATGAAAATCCTTTTACAACTAATCTAGCCTTAAATCTTTTCTTACCTCCTTCCTCTTCTTTCAACCTGTAAATGCACTTATTCTATAAAGCCTTTTTACCTATAGGCAACTTGCACAAATCCCATGTCTTATTCTTCAGCAAAGAGTCCATTTCATCTTTTATTGCAGACTCCCACTGAATAGGGAAATAAGGTAGAAACTCTTCAATCAAACCCTAACCTCTAGATATATTGTTGGTATTAGCACAATAGTCTTGGGAGTTAGTGGAATCTCCACCATTTTCTTTCCAAACTTTGTTCACTATGTAGAAACCAACCAACTCCTATTGTTACATGATGCCTAGTTGCTCTAGGCAACGCTTCCACATGTTCATCATCTTGGAGATATGATCAAGATTTTTATGTTGTACATCCAAGTGGTTGGTGAAGATGATCATCATGAAGTCTACTATGGAAATAATGGTTAAATCCTTGACTAAGACTTCACTTATTTCCTTCAATAGTTTAATCTTGGAGAAAAACTTTGTTTCCACTTCCTTTAGGGAATTTTCATTCTGATCTTCATTCACCATAATCTTGACATCAATGTATTTGATATTAGTTGTCAGGATTTATTTCAAACATCCCACCTCCTTTATTAGTTTAGAGTATTCTTCTAATCCATGTTCCATCATTATGTTCCTCCATTTTAGGTTAACTCTAGTGATGAATAGAAAATTAGCATCAAGCTTGGCTTCTAGATTTTCATTCAAAAATTTTTCTATGTTGTATTCTTGAACCTCTCTAATTTCAATGGTATACTCATCCCATTTAATCTTTTCAAACTCCTAGGCATTCATTTTTGACTCTAGGGTTGTCATCAATTTATCAGCTCTTGCATTGGTATTTGTAAAGAGAGAGAAATAATTGGTGGCTTGGGCATGAACTACATTCAACCATTCACCATAGGCTTGGGAAATGGAATAATCCCTTTTTTCCTATTTAATAAAATTCTTATTCAAGGGGATTCAACATCGATGACAGAAATGGAAGTAAGAAGAGCCTCTACATTTGGGCTCTAAATTTCATGAATGTATTTGGCTATTTTCCATAGTAATTATTTTAGCTCCTACTTATCTCTATGATCTTTCCATATGTACTAAGAAATTCTAGAGTTACCAAAACTCAATATCTTTATATCTATTGCTATGGAGATAGGGCCAAGGATGGATTTCTTAGCTATATAATCTTGGGACTATATTTCATCTATACCTTTCTCAATGGTTTTCTTCATCACTTCTACTATCCACTACCCTATATTCTCATCAATATTCAACATAGTTTCAATATTTTCCTTTTATGCCTTACGAGTCTTCCCAAGACATTTTCTTATCATATCGCCCACTAGGAGAGTTGTCAACACTATGTACCTTTTCTTACTCACTGATAACTCAAACCAATTAGGGACAAAAACATTATCTTTATGAGAAGGATTTTTTAGCACAGGAAATGAACTGAGTACCATTGCACTCAAAGTGTTATCCCCTTTTATTACTTGTTGATTCCCATGTTCCATCTGAACAATTGGAGTTTCAAAAAAAGTTTCTTCCCTTAAGTCAAGATTGATTGTTACTGATTTATCAAAAGTCTCCTTCAAGATACTTGTCTATTCTTACTTCTTCCTACTGTAAGAATGAGTCCACTTGACAAAAGGAGGAAGATGAACTAAACCTTGAACAGAGTGTTTTGGTTCAACACTTGACTTTAGCTTTCCTGCAATGGGAGAAGGAATAACTTCATTGGTACCAAGAATGACTAAAGGTGAACTAGAACTAGCATGAACCTATTAAACACTATGAGCCATTGGTTTTCACTATTTCTTGCTTATGATCCATTTTTCTATTTTGGTTAGGATAGGTAGGGTTCTTGTATATAGTTCATCCTCCTCTGACATTGTCCAATCAATTTATTGCAGTGGGTAAGCTTCCAATTTCTCAATGTAAAATGGGTTAAAAATTTCTTCATCTTCTTCTTCGATTACCCCAAAAGTATCTAGCAGGAGATTGAAATCTTTGATCTATGCTAGTGACAACCTAGACCAAAGCCTCCTCCTAACCTCAAAATCATCATGATAGTTAGCCCTGAAATATTCTAAATGGGGAACATGGAGAGTAGAGGAACCTAGCTCAGAGTACCTTAGGAAAAACTATTGACTATCAAAGTTAAATCTAGTAGAATAGGTTAATAAGTTCATGTATTTTATCTTAGCTTTAAGCTTAAGGGCATCTTGGATTGTCTTGCATTTGTAATGCTCAAGTTCAATAGGGAAGGTGTAGCCAGAACCTTTTCAAGTTTTACAATTCCTATCAACATCTATCAATTTTATACTTATATTGATCAAAATAAAAAGGTCTAGGTATTGATGAGGTAACCTTAGAGGCTTTCCTTCATATCGTCCCATCATGAGGTAGGTGAACATGGGGAATTGAGTAAAGAAACTATAGTAAATATCAATAAATTTAGTGGCTATCTCTATCAACCTCACATTCTCTTTCCCTTGCAATACAAATGATGCAAGAAAAGGATGAATAACTAGGGCCAAAGGCTCACCCAACTATCCAAACCGCCATGCAAGAGTTAACACAATAGAAGCAAACACAAGGAAAAACAACCAAAGGTGGAAGAAGAGTGAAATAATTTTATTGATTCATCAAACATCTTCATACATGCCCATCTATAAGGCCTTCTAGGTTATGACCAATTAAAAATACATTCACATTCAAAGATCTAATTGCAAATTTGCACTTTCAGTTCTTCTCTCAAGTCCTCTTCCAAAAACTTGCCTAACTCTAAGCCTAAACATTGTATATATACTTTCCAAAATAGCTTACATATTATTCTAGAACTTTACATAAGAGGAAGGCTGACCCAAAAATGGTTTGGACATATCCCAAGAAAAGATCTTAACATAAATGCTGCAATTGAAATAAATCTTGCAAGTTGGCTCATGGAAACCATGTCCAAATGCTAACACTTGGCATACACTGGGTAACTCGACACATGAAGAGTCACTCAACATACACTGGGTGAATTAGCACATGAAGGAATTGCTACAGTAACTTAGCACATGAAAGAATTCCTAGGCACATGAAGGAATTACTAGGCACATGAAAGATTTTCTAGGCATGTGAAGGAATTGCTAGGCACCAACTTGCAGAATGAACAAAAATGAGTAGGATAACAAGGCAACCCAGGATGCTCCTACATCAGACAACCAAGGTTGAAAGAAATGATTCTCTTCAATCATTGAGATGTCACAACTTGAGCTAAATCCAACTCAAATTGAGAAATCCATGAAGCATCTTCAATAGGTTTGTTCTTCCCCTTCACCAAATATTCATAGTAATCTTTTACTCTTGTGCTCTTCCCAACTCTCTAATTCAATATATGTTCAACTTCTTCAATCTACTTCTTAGGGTAATCATTTGATACAAAAACTTCATCCTCTAACTCATGATACTTATACAAATAAGAAATATTTAATATATGAGATATATCTATGTCATTAGGTAACTCAACTTTGTAAGCATTACCACTATCAAACTTCTCCAAGATCTTACAAGGTCCAAATTTCTTCATCTTCAACTTACTATATGTTTCAACTAGAAATCTTCCTTTCTTCAAATGAACCATCACCTCATCACCAACTTGAAAATCATGGTGTCCTTTAGACTGATCTGTTAGATTGTGGTGACTGATCAGGAAAGTACTGTACATACTTCATAATTAGTGGGGTTTAGGGCATATCCTCGAAAAAAAAAATTGGTACTATTCACCCTTCGTAAATTTTTTTTGGTACTATTCACCATTCATAGATTTGCCACTAAAGTTATGGTTAATTATAGCCGACATGTTATAACCCTAAAGTGGTTTAATACTTGTATAAAAGGGTTTAGGGTTGGGTATTTTTTCATTATGTTGTAATGTGAAAATGCTTCTTGTGACAATATTGAGTTGTAAGGGATTATAGATTGTAATCAGATTGCAATCATTGGATTGTAATAATATTGGACTTGCTATTTGGTGGACGTAGCCAAGGGATTGGGTGAACCATGTTAACTCTTGGTGACTTGTGTTCATTTTTGTGTGATCTATTATTTTATGTTATTGGTTATATTTGCATGTAGTTTTTATTTTTGTCCATGGTTTATCCTAACAAGTGGTATCAGAACGAGGTTGTCTTTTAGTTATCCTCTATAGGAAAGTCTCACAATTAAGTGGGAGTCTCACGGTTGAGTGGGAGCGATGGCAGATGAGGGTAAGCTAAGGGTTGACAGGTTTAATGGGCATAACTTCCAGTTATGGAAGATGAAAATGGAAGACTATCTATATCAAAAGGATTTATGGAAGTCATTGGAAGGCAAAGCCAAGAATCAGGGATCTATGTCAGAGGCTAAATAGGATATTTTGGATAGAAAGGCACTCGAAAGCATTCGATTATGCTTGGCACCATCGGTGGCATTTAATATTACAAAAGAAAAGATGACAGAAGATTTGATGAAAACCCTAGCGACATTGTATGAAAAGCCCTCTACTTCAAACAAGGTATTTCTCATGAAGTTTTTATTTAATATGAAAATGGTAGAAGGCAGATCTATTGTAGATCATTTAAATGAGTTTAATACTATTACTAGTCAGTTATCTTCTATGGGTATCAATTTTGATGAAGAAATTAGGACTCTCTTGATTTTGTGTTCTTTGCCTGAAAGTTGGAATGGCTTGGTGATGGTGGTGAGTAATTCTGTTCTTGGATCTAGTACCCTAAAATATGATGATGTGATCAATGTTCTTTTGAGTGAGAAAACTCGTAGGAAATCCTCAGGTGGATCTACATCAAGAAGTGCTTTGAATGCACAAAGCCAGGGCATAATGACTGAGAGAGGAAGTAACTCTGAAAATCATGGAAAATCAAGAGGAAAGTCAAAGGGACGAGGTCTCAATTCAGAGGACCAAATGATTGCTAGTACTGTGGGAAATCATGGCACAAAAATAAATATTGTTGGAATCAAAAGAAAAATGAAGGAGATAAATTAGATGGAGACAAGGAGGCAAATGTGGTAAGTAACAAATCCGAAGAGGATGCTTTTCTTTTGTCTTTAGAAAGTGTAGATGATTCATGGGTTTTAGATTCTGGTGCTTCATTTCATGCTACACCTCATAGAGGTTATTTCATTGATTATGTCCAAGGGGATTTTGGACTTGTTTATTTGGGGGATAATGAACCCTGTCAAATTGTTGGAAAGGGAAAAATTAAGATTAAGTTAAAGAATGGGAATCATTGGATACTACATGAGGTAAGACATGTTCCAAGGCTAAGTGGGAATTTAATTTCAGTAGGGTAACTTGGTGATGAGAGTTGTGTAGTTACTTTTAATGATAAAAATTGGAAGGTTTCAAAAAGTTCCCTTGTAGTAGCAAAAGGTGTGAAAGTAGGCACCTTATATCTTTGTACAGGTCATATTGTTCCTTCTACTTTGATTGTTTAAGAGAAAAATGAATGTTTATGAACAATTGGTTCAATTGAGCAGGAAGCACAAATAGCTGTTGTAGATTCTGATATAACACTGTGGAACAATAGACTTGGGCACATGAGGGAGAAAGGTATGAAAGTACTTCATTCAAAGAAAGTTTTACCAGGTCTAAAATGTGTTAATATGGATTTCTGTGAAAGTTGTGTGTATAGAAAACAAAAGAGAGTGAGTTTTGTAAAGGCTGGGAAGGAAAAGAAATTGGAGAAATTAGAGCTTGTGCATACAAATGTATGGAGACTAGCTCAAGTATCTTCCCTTGGTGTCTCTCATTATTATGTTGCATTTATTGATGATGCAACTAGAAAAGTATGGGTTTATTTCCTTAGACAAAAATTTGATGTATTTCAAACTTTTAAGAAATGGAAATGCTTGGTTGAAAATGAGACTGGTAAGAAATTAAAATGTCTTAGATCTGATAATGGTGTTGAGTATAACATTCATTAATTTGAAGATTATTTCTCCTCTAATGGTATTCATAGACAGAAAACTGTACCAAGGACTCCACAGGAAAATGGAGTGGCTGAACACATGAACAGGACTATAATGGAGGGTGCAAGGAACATGAGGTTGCATGCTGAGTTGCCCTTACATATGTGGGAAAAGGCTATCAATACTGTAGTATATTTGATTAATAGGGGTCCCTCTACTCCTTTGGGCTATGGTATTCCAGAGGAGGCATGGACTGGTAAGAAGGTGAGTTATTCTTTTCTCAAGACCTTCAGTTGTGAAGCTTTTGTTCATATAGACTCTGAAAATAGAACCAAGCTAGAAGCAAAATCAAAGAAATGTGTCTTTGTTGGCTATGACATTAATGAATTTGGTTATAGGCTTTGGGATTTTGAAAATCATAAAATTTTTAGAAGTTAGGATGTCATATTCAACGAGAAAGTGTTGTACAAAGATCTGTTGCAACAACATGAGAAGAAAGAAGATTATTATGTAGTGCTAGATGATACTCCAAAAACTATTGCTCCAGCCAATCCTCATGATGTGCAACAACTACAACAACAAATAACACACACACCAGTGAATGTTAGATAGTCAACGAGGCAAATTAGACCTCCACAAAGATTTTCTCCCTCTTTGTATTCTATTTTACTTACTGATGCTGGTGAATCTGAAAGTTATGATGAAGTTGTGCAGGTGGATACTAAGATTCAGTGGGAGACTACAATGAAAGATGAAATGGACTCTTTGTTGAAGAATAAAACATGGGATTTGTGCAAGTTGCCTGCAGGTAAAAAGGCTTTATAGAATAAGTGGGTTTATAGGTTGAAAGAAGAGGAAGGAGGTAAGAAAATATTTAAGGCTAGGTTAGTTGTAAAAGGATTTGCATAGAAAAAGGGAATTGACTTTGATGAGATATTTTCTCCTATTATTAAAATGACTTCTATTCATACTGTTTTAAGTCATGTGGCTACTAAAAATTTTCACATAGAATAGCTGGATGTTAAACCAACCTTCCTTCATGATAATTTGGATGAAGAAATCTATAGGGCTTAGCCATAGGGATTTGAGGTCAAAGTTAAGTAGAACTTAGTGTGCAAATTGAAGAAAAGTTTTTATGGCTTGAAGCAAGCACCTCAGCAATGGTATCTAAAATTTGACAGGTTTATGCATGAGCATGGCTATAATAGGTGTCATTCAGATTATTGTGTTTATTTTAAGAAGTTGGATGATGATAGCTACACTATTTTATGTTTATATGTTGATGATATGCTTGTAGCTGGGTCTAACATGGATCATATTAAGGGGTTGAAATGCCACTTAGCGAATGCATTTGCTATGAAGGATTTGGGGGCAGCAAAACAAATCCTTGGTATGAAGATTTGCAGACATAGGAAGAATAGAACATTGATGCTATCTTAGGCTTATTATGTTGAGAAGGTGTTGCAACGTTTCTCTATGGAGAATGCTGAAGCTTTCAGCACACCTTTACCTAGTCATTTGAAATTGACTAAGGAGATGTGTTCTAAGACATAGGAAGAGGAGGATAAGATGTCCAAGGTACCCTATGCTTCAGCTGTAGGAAGCTTGATGTATACTATGGTATGCACTAGGCCAAATATTGCCCATGCAGTGGGGGTCGTTAGTAAGTATATGAGTCATCAAGGATTTGAGCATTGGAATGTTGTCAAGTGGATTCTAAGATATTTGAGAGGAACATCAAATAAGTATTTACACTTTAGGGTCTCTACTGCTGATTTATAGGGCTATGTTGACTTAGATTTGGCAGGGGATATTGATACCAGGTGGAGTACTATAGGTTATGTCTTTACTATTGGTGGGGTAGCCGTGAGCTGGGATTCTAGGTTATAGAAGATTAATGCTCTATCCACTACAGAGGTAGAGTATATTTTTGCTATAAAGGCAGCCAAGGAGATGATATGGCTTTAGTTCTTCTTGGAAGAATTGGGACATCCTCAGAAGGATAATTATTTGTTCACAAATAGTCAGAGTGCCATTCATCTTGCAAAGAATTCAGCTCTACATTCTAAGACCAAACACAAACAGTTGCGGTACCATTTCATTCTGTTAGTTTTGGAGGATGGATAGTTAAAGCTGGAGAAGATATATACCAATGAAAATCTTGTAGATATGTTGGCAAAGGTTATAAAATGGGAGAATTTGAACTCCTCTTTAGCTTTGGTTGGTCTTTTAGACTGAACATGAATAAAAGAATAGCAGAGTCCAGGGTGGTTTGATCCAGTAGGAGCCCCATGTGGTAGTGGTATTGCTACAAGATCAGTCTCCAAGTAGGAGATTGTTGTTTAGTGTGGAGCCTAATCAGTCCCCAAGTGAGAGATTGTTAGATTGTGGTGACTGATCAGGAAAGTACTATACATACTTCATAATTAGTGGGGTTCGGGGCATCAGCCCAAATTTTTTTTTTTTGGTACTATTCACCATTCATAGAAATTTTTTTGGTACTATTCACCATTCATAGATTTGGAACTAAAGTAATGGCTAATTATGGCTGACATGTTATAACCCTAAAGCAGTTTAATACTTGTATAAAAGGGTTTAGGGTTGGGTATTTTTTCATTATGTTGTAATGCGAAATTGCTTCTTGGGGTAGTATTGAGCTATAAGGGATTACAAATTGTAATCACTGGATTGTAATAATATTGGACTTTCTATTTGGTGGATGTTTCCTAGAGATTGGGTGAACCACATTAAATCTTGGTGCCTTGTGTTCATTTTTGTGTGATCTATTATTTTCTGTTATTGGTTATATTTTCATGTAGTTTTTATTTCTATCTGTGGTTTATACTAACATGATCAAAATTCTCCTTATACTTTTGAATACTTTGTTTTAACTTCAACCTCACTTCCTTATGCAAAGAGTCTATAAAATCAACAAATTCTTCTCCTACAGTGCTTGTCTTTTCTTTGCCAGCAACATCTCTCAAGTTTGATATACCTCTAGGATGCATTCCAATAACAATATCAAAAGGCATCTTCCTTGTACTCCTATTCACATAATTATTATGTGCAAATTCAGCTTGTGCCAATACCATCTCCAAATTACTTGGCTTATTCCCAACTAAACATCTTAGCAAATTACCCAAGCTTCTATTCACAATCTCTATCTATCCATCTATCCGTGGATGGAATGTAGAACTAAACTTCAATTTAGTACCCATCTTCTTCCACAAAGTCTTCCAAAAATAACTAACAAAATTACTATCTCTGTCAGAAATAATACTTCTTGGTAATCCATGCAATCTCATAATCGCTTTAAAGAAAAGTTCAGCAACATGCTCAGCATCTAATGTTTTCTTACATGGTATGAAATGAGCCATCTAAAAAAAATTTCCACTACAAAAAATATGGAATCATACCCCTTCACTATCTTAGGCAATCCAAAAATAAAATCCTTTCTAATGTCACTCCAAGGTTTCTTAGGAGTAGTATTAGGTGTATACAAACCAATATTTTGACTCACTCCTTTTGCAATTTGACAAACTCCACAACTCTTTACAAATTTTTGAACACCCTTTTAAATTTGTGGCCAATAATACTTTCAACAAACTCAATGTCTTATCAATTCTAAAATGTCTAGCCAATCCACCACTATGCTTTTCCTTAATTAGATTCAACATCATAGAACTTCTAGGAATACACAATTGAATTCCTTTGAACAACATACCTTCTTGAATGAAATATTCATTATACTTACTTATGTGATTATTTAGATTTGGTGCTTTGCACTCTCTCCATGCCTCAGAAAAATTAGGATTAGCATCATACAACTCTTTCATTTCATCAAAACCAAGAACTTCAACTTTCATGTTAGTCAACAAAGAACATCTTCTACTTAATGTATCAGCAACTTTGTTAGTAACTCCATTTTTATTCTTAATGACAAATGTAAAACTTTGCAAGTACTCAACCCACCTCATATGTCTCTGATTTAATTTATGTTTACTTCCCAAGTATCATAAAGCTTTATGATTAGTAGACAACACAAACTTTTTAGTAATCAAACAATGTCTCTACTTCTTCAAAGCTTGAAAAATAGCATAAAATTCTTGATCATACACATACTACTTCCTTTTAGCATCATTTAACTTTTCACTAAAGAAAGCAATAGGTTTATCTTTTTGACTTAATATAGCTCCTATTGCATTACCACTTGCATCACATTCAATTTGAAATACCTTATTGAAATTAGGCAAAGCCAATACAGGTAATTCAATAACCTTTTGTTTTAAAGTCTCAAATTTCTTATCAGTTCCATGTGTCTGCTTGAATTCCTTTTTATCTCCCCTTATTGTCTTAGTCATAGCACTACAAATAGCAATTAAATTCTTTATAAACTTTATGCAAAAACTAGCCAAACCATGAAATGATCTTATCTCACCCACATTCTTAGGTGTAGACCATTCCAAAATTGATTTAACCTTCTTAGGATCCATCTTCAATCCATCAGTTAAAATCACAAATCCTAAATACACAATCCCCTCTTGCATAAAAGAATAGCTTTTAGATTAGTTAGCAATTTTTCCTTTTTCAACCTCTACAATACTAGTCTAATATACTCAAGATTTTCTTCTTTAGTCTTACTAAATATCGGAATATCATCCAAATAAACAATCACAAACCTACCCAAAAATATTTTTAGAACTTCATTCATCAACCTCATGAAAGTACTAGGTGCATTAATCAAACCAAAAGGCACAACCAACCATTCATATGAAAAATATTTTGTCTTGAAAGTAGTCTTTCCTTCATCACCTTCTCTAATTCTAATCTGATGATAGCCACTCATTAAATATATCTTGGTAAAATACTTTTCTCTACTCAAACAATCCATTATGTCATCCATCCTTGGCATAGAAAACCTTTATTTCATTGTTATCTTGTTAATGGCTCTGGAATTAGTACACATTCTCCATTCTCCATTACAATAGGTACAACACATGGACTTAAGCTTTCTCTGATCAAACCTTTCTAAAACAACTCATGCATTTGTCTATTAAGTTCTTCATTCCCTACAGGTGTCAATCTATATGATGCTTTGTTTGGGAAACTAACTCCAAGAATTAGATCCATACAATGACTTATATTGCTTATTGGAGGTAAACCATTAGAAATATCATCAACAATAATGTCTTTATTCTTATTTAGCAATTTCATAATTTCTACTGGTACTCGGCTTACACTATCTATTGTCACTTGGTCATTACTAACTTCTATGGCTCAGTCATTACTACCAACACTTGGTCCTCTAGGAACTATAGCAAAACAAACTTGATTCTTATTTACTTTCTTTTAAAATTACTTTCCATTAACCATGCAATGTTTTAATCGATCTAAAGGTTCAATTCTCTATACTTAGTATCTTGCCTTTAGCTAGTAGGTTTAGTTGTTTCTATTTTGTTGAATGAATAGTAAAGTTAATGATAATAAAATTGATCATATGGTTATTTTTGGCACATTTTTTTTGATAATCATTTGGTTGTCTTGCTAAGTGATGGAATTTGTGTGAAATTCATTCTTGCATAGATAATGTTTCATTAAATATGTTGATAATATAATTCCTTTTGGTTGGTTTAGCGAGCTTGATCACAAATATAGAATTTTAGGCTATGTGTTGTATGGCATGATTAAAAATTAATTGTTAAATCTACAACATTCTTTTGTGGTTATGAGAGTGTGTTTTTCATTTTCCTTAAGTTTTGTTTGTTCAAAAGAACAACTATTATAATTCATTTACAATAAGAGTTTTATTGATAAATTATTGTATAAGGGAGTTGTGCCTTTAAAACATAGAGAGTTTGTGCATGTTATCAAGACTCATTTGTGGTGAGAGTTGTGTGCTTAAAATGTGAGCAAACTTCTACGAGTCATTATATCCAAGATTGCTCAAGAATGAGGTCTCGAATGGTGGCTCATAGCTCTCTATTCATGGAGTGCAAAGGTTTGTAATAAAGGCCCTTAATTTTGACCTAGTTTGTGCCCATGCAATTACACTGTAAAATGAGAGATTCAAATATCCAATATGCATGCAAATGGAGATGAAAGCTAATCTATATGATAACAATGCAAAACAATGTAAGATCTAATCTATCAATGAAAGATCTAATCTATGAAAGCAAAGTCTAAGCTAATATGAAAATGCACAGATGAGATATGATAATTAAAGCCATGGATGCATGAGAGAAGAAGACTAGAAGATAAAAGTTCTCCACAAAAAGCTTTAGTATTCAAACTCTTTCTTCAAAAATCACTGTCCAAACCTACAACATAACAATAGCATAGAGTGTGTGTATGTAAAATGAGGAGAGGGCTCTCTTTTATAAAGAAGATTGAACAATCAAGATTAAGAGGCAAAAATATTTAATCAAGGGTGGAGAAAGAATGATTCATGTGAAATAAAGATCCATCAACGAGAAAATAGGAAAATAATTAAATAGAATTCCACTTAGAAATATGTACATTTAAGTGTAGAGCAATTTTTATTTTTAATTATTTTATTTCCTCTCTAAGTGAGGATTTGTTTAATTAAAAGGGAGCAAGTTCTTTTAATTAAATAAAAAATATTTAATTAAAGTAAAAGAGGGGTTTTTCTCTTAATTAATTAAATATGGATGAATTATTTAATTAAAAGAGAGGTTTTCTTTTGATTAAATAGGGACTTATTTTATTTAATTAAAAGAAAGATTTTTTTTTAAATTAAATAAGACTTAGGATAAAATGATCAACCTTAGAAAATATTGAAATAATCAAATTTGATCAAGAAAATTGATTTGAATTGATTTAATAAAATATTGCAAAGCATTGATTCAGGAAATTGATAAATTGATAAATTGAATAATGGGGGCCCATAGTCTAGGTGACCATTTTAGGGTCCATATATTTGCCCCTCTTTGACTAATGTGTAGTCAACTCAGGAACATATGTAGTCCAAGAAAGAAATTGAAGTGTGAGGTTGATTCAGGATTACAAAACAACCAAGATGTGTGGTCGATTCAAGAACACTTTAGGAAAATGAATACAAATAAATTTTGACTTTAAAAATTTGAGGATAAAATTGATAAAACAGAATCAAGAATTGAAGTTGACAAGTACTGCCCCCTCATAATCAAAATTAAAATGAGATAGAAGAGAAACAAAAAATTGATAAAATTGATAAAATTGAACTAAAGATAAGGTTCTTGATGTAAGATGAAAGATATAAAAATCACAAAACCAAGGTAGATCATCAAGCATGAAATATTATGCCTTAAAGTTGAATCAAAAGAAAAGATGTGGGGTGAAAGTAAATGGAAGATAGAAATTTGGAAGAAGATGAAGTGGAATTCTTTGGAAGCTTGAATGTCAACTTCAATTATTGTTTAACATTAAACTCTCTCAAGAGAGACTTTGGAATCCATATAGTTGTAGGCCTCTTTTCATTTCTTTTTGATGATTTAGAGATAATATCTTTAATGATGGATTTTGGAACCCATAATTGTCTTATTATTATTTTCTTAGATATCTTTGATGACTTTATGCCCCATGTCAATTAGAGGAGAGATGGTGGTCTTCTTTTTTATATGAATTCTTGAATTGCTTTTATTTCTTGTATTGAACATTCAGGTTACTTCCAAAAGACTTCAAACTTGTGGAAGAAGAAGGATGATATGACTAGTTTAGGTGAGTGGGTGAATGAAAAGGATTCAAGGATATGCATCTACATTGATCTTGAAGAAAGATAGAAGAGGGAGGGACATAAGGACCCAAGATGGATGATGAATTAGGAGAGTTGAGAGGGGAAAGTGAAGGGACATAAGGAACCAAGATGGAAGGAAGACGTGAAGCATTTAGTATTGGTGTGAGAGGTCCAAGGATGGATGTGGAAGATGCAAAATGGTAATCAATACGTTCATCAACATTTGTATGACAATCAAGGACATCAACATCATTAGAGTGAGCATTAGGATTTTCAATAGGATCATGAATATCTTCAATAGAAGCAACTTTTTTGATAGGATTAATTGAAGCTTAAGAACACTTAGTAAGAATAGAAAGTGGAAGGGAACATGGAGTGGTAGAACAAGAAGATGGAAGACTTTGATCTTGACAAGGATCTTTGGATAGGATAAGTGTAGAGTTTTTCTCTTGATTTTCAATAGGCTCAATATTGGAAGTAAAAAACATTATTTTTCATAACCTTAATGGAAGTATTATCTTTGGAATGTGCAACTATATTAAGGTCATTTTGATTTTCAATAAGCTCAGTGGTGTAAGTAGTAGCTTGATCTTGGTTAGGAGAAGACTTAAGACTTGGTGGAATGAATGAGAAAGAGCACAGAGGATCAAAAAGACCATGAAATGGATTAGAGACATCATGAAAATAATTGAATAACATAGATGGTTCTTGATCTTGATCTTTCTTTATCATTTTTAGAGTCCTCTTGACATGAAGCAACTCCTAAGGAGAAGGAAGCATGTTGGAATTATAGTGCATGAAGGCTTAGGCTCTTTAGGTTTAGCATTGTCAAAAGTATTTGCAGCCAAGTGAATGTTAGCTTGAGTTTCTTTAAAAGGTATCCTTTGAGGATAACTATAGGGAACCACATGAAAAGCATTAGGATCTTTGTTAAGTGAAGGATTGGTAGAAGATTTGAGAGACTCATAATATTCAGGGGATGTATGGATAATGGAGGAAGTAGAAGATGGAAGGGGAGCATCAAAAGACAAAGGTTCAACATTAACATGGTCTTGCTCAAGAGTGTAATCTTTATTTTTAGCATGAGGGTTCTTAGAAGAGGAACTCTTATGGCATTGATGTTTTATTTCAGCACAAAAAAATGCTTTCTCTTCCTCAAAAAAATGAAAATTTATCATTTAGGTATTGCTCATCAAATTTATCAATGTTGTTTTCAAAATTTTAATCATATGGATTACCATCAATATCTATTCATGATTCATCCCCTTTAAGCACAAGCATAGGACTAGGAGGACTTTTAGGACTCGTAGGAATATAACAATCATCATCATCATAATCATTGTCACTATAGGCATTATGGATAAGTATATCACAAGACTTTTTGTGTTCTTTATTATGGTATGTCTCAATAAGAGGAATAATACTCTTGGTAGAAGTAGAAGAAGAATGATATCGTGAAGAAGAGGTAGATGGAGACCTACATGAATGATATTTAGAAGAATCATGGTAAGACTTGGAATATAAAGAATAAGAATGATATTTAGAAGAATCATGATGAGACTTGGAAGATAAGGAATATGAATGATATTTAGAATAATCATGATAATACTTAGAAGGTGAGAAACATGAATGATATCTAGAAGAATCATGGTGAGACTTGGAAGATAAGGAATATTTGGAAGATGGATATCATGATATGATCTTGTGTATGATCCTAGCAAGAATGTCTAATTTCTTCCGTTTTTACATCCATTTTGTCACAAGGCTGGCATCCATATATCTATTAGAGTAACTAAACTTTGTAAATTCAATAATGAGGTTGAGTTCATCTGTGCTCAAATGAGGATCCCTAACAAGATATTTGAGATCCATGGTTCTTGAAGAAGAAAAATCAAACATGGAAGAAGAGAAAAGATGAATAGAAGAAGGTAGACTATATGATAATAGGAGGAAAATAATCAAGAAGACATGAAGAAGAGAAACAATGGAAATGAGAGACTAGAAAGACATGGAAGATGAAGAAGAAAAAAGACCAAGAGTCATTTTGTGAAATTTGATACCATTTGAGCTCATTTGAATGTTGAGCAACATGTAATAGCACTTCTAACCAATATGAAAGAAAAGGTACTAGTTGATAGGAAAACCCTAAGAAATGTTGGTACCAAAATAGGGTAGAAAAAACACTCACTTATCCAAAAGTAAAATGATAAGATAAAATATTGCAATAGGCATAAACCAACACAACCATAGAGGTGCCCACAAATTTGGGTGAATACCCTGACACATATGGATCAGGAGGATGATTTACCCAAATTATAATTAATTGAAATTGAATTTTGATGAAAGTGGATGGAAAAGATATTACTAAGACTCTCCAAGCATAATATCAAAGAATCCAAGGTATATCTTTCTCAACAAGGATGGTCTCTAACTCACCAACTCCAAACTATAAGAATTTTCTTTAGGGAAAAATCACCCATGATCAAGGAACTCAAGCTCAAACACATAATAGACCAAAGTATGATTAGAATAATAATATCAAAATGAATTGATGTAATGTCATGTACATACACACTGGGAGTGCCTATATATAAAGGCCTCTATAATGCTTCTAAAATGTCTAGGAGTCAGCACACTGATAATTCTTACAACCAAGCACATGTCCACCAAGAGTGGATTATCCTCCATTAAGCATAGAAGTTAGTGTGATGATGAGAGGATAAACTTGTAAAGGTGTAGCACTTAAAATTATGTTGTAGACAACATGTGCTAAAATAAGAGTGTGAATAACTGTGTTGTCAACATGACAACTCATAAGAGTACACAAACTCCTAGGTGTCAAACTAATAAATAGTAAAATAATGCATTGACCTAAGAAAAATTAAGTAAATTGTAATAAGTAAATACTTATTTACACCAAAACCCCCCCTTAAGTGCAACTTAGGGGAATGCACTTAAGCTCATGGAAGCTAGGATGAAAATGAAAGATGGGTCCCAAATACTTGGCCATGTTAGGTACCCATGTAAAAATGCAATGTAATATCTCATAAAGAAGAGAAAGAGGGAAAACCTCATGGGAAAAACTCTGCCCCCCAAAAAAGGAGATAAAAAAATAAGATGCATGAACATATGGAGTAATCAAAACCACCCATTATGACATACATCAAGTTTATAAAATAGAAAAGTATGAGAAGAACACAATCCCAAAAAAGGAATAGGTCCCCCCTATAAAACAGAAGAAGAAGAAGAAAGGAGACAAGGTAAAACCCCCCTCCTCCAAATGTAGTGTGCCAATCAGTGATAGTTACTCTAATGTAGAAGCTGATTCATGACTGTTGAATAATGTTCCTTCCCTTTGAAAGAAACAATATCATAGGTAAATATGAGATGCTTCCCCAATGTTTAGAAAGAATCTTGATGATGAATGGTGTCTCTAAAACTTGCTCATTTGTCCCTATGTCGATGCTGATGGTTGCCCCTTCCAACACTACTAAAAAGAACAAGTGCAAATCTAGCAAGGATGGATGTAGAACATATCCCAAAGAACCAACTATCTCCTAAAATGATAAAGAGACATCTTAAAATTGTTGTACATCCATAATAATATCAAATTGGAAAGACTGATCATGTAGAGAAAGGATAGAAGGGTCAGAGTGAGCCCTCACAATAATTGAAGAAGGATCTTCTTCATCAAAGAGAAGATGTATATCATCAATGATGTTTTCCAAATATGCTATGTATGACTCCACAAACAAACCTAAAATATCTATTATGTAGTCATCCCCTGATGCTTGAACTAGAAGACAAGGCATACCCCACTATGCTAAATTACATGTACCTATCACTGTAGTAATGTATGCATGTGGAATGTGTTTATATTGTGACCTCTTTTTGCATCTGTCAATAGGATCCCACATATTTAAATCTGTTGAATAACTATCACTATTGTCACTATCAGTTTCCACAATGTATAAAGTATGGAGAGGATTAGAGGATAAGTTGGGTGAACTTTCCTCAATGTGAACATTCCTCTCTATGAATATCTCATGAGTCTCAGGATTCATAAGTCTATATGCCTTAACACTTTCTTCATATTAGATGAAAGTATAAGGCCTTGGTGATAGTGCCTTGAACTCCCTTGAAGATATGTTTTCCCATGCTGGACAACCAAAAACTTTGAAGTGTTTCACAACTAGTTTTCTATCACACCATGCCTCAAAAGATTTTTCCCATCTAAGAAATAATGAGGATACCTATTAAGTATATGATTGGCACTACTTATAGCTTTGACTTTAAGTGATGGATCAATAGACTTGCTTGAATCATACAACTTGACATTGACTTAAGAGTTATAATCCTCAATTCTGCAACACTTGTCTTTTGCAAACTAAATGCTACTAGATTCTAAAGATGAATACCCTCAAGTTCACAAAAGTCTTTAAGTCTTGAGGTCACATAACTACTTTTATTGTCCATATGAAGAACCTTGATGGATTTCCTTGATTTCTTTTCAACATGACTCTTGAATGCTAGAAACTTATCAAACACTTCATTCTTGTGATCAAGAAAGTAGACCCATGTGTAGTGTGAAAATTCATCGATGAAAGTGAGGATGTAGCGACACTTACTAACTAATCTTACTACAAAAGGACCTACTAGAACTATGTGAACCAACTTAAGAATAACTGATGCTCTTGAAGACTTCCCTTTGTCATACTTTTCTTCAAGATGCATATCCATTGAGCAAGTTGAACATATACCCTTAGAAAAGTTGATTGTAGGTAGAATTTTGACCATATTGTTTGAGCTAAGTTGATGAAGATAGCAGAAGGAAACATGTCCATATTGCTCATGCCATAATTTTCTTTGTTAATGAGATTGAGTCAATAATTCATGTGAAAGAGACTTAAGCACAAAGTCGGAGAAGGAATAAAGCCTTTTGTCATGATTAACTTTACCCACTGCAACTAATAATTCATCTTTAAGATTGCACACCATTACTAAATCAGGAAGGAACTCAACTTTATTACCATCTCCATAGTGAGTGATTTGGTAGATTGAAAGGAGATCTAAGCTAAGGTTGGGAACATAGAGAACTTCTTTGAACTCTCCATTTTCCATCTCAACTTGTACTTTCACTTTAACTTCCATTTTTGTATCATCGCCTTCAAAGATGTGAGGTACCTTAGACTACTTCAATGAAGAAAAGTCTCCTTTTGAAGAACCCATATGATATGAGGCACCTAAGTCAAGAATCCATTCCCCTAAAGAACTTGAACCAGCCATAAGTGCTTGCCCTTTTTCCTTTGAAGTGGATGGAGTTGAATCCTTGGAAGCATTTGGCACTTTGATTTTGTTCTTCCCAAGTATGTTTTACAACTCATATTTTCTCTTAGTCTTGCAATGATGCTCATCACGATTCAACTTCTTGCAATATGTGCAAAATAGTTTATCCTTCTTATTATTGTTTTCCTTCTTGTTTGAAGAAGAACTACTTTGGTTATGAGTAGGAAGATTGATGTGTCTCTGATTGTGATTTTTTCTTCCACTACTTTTTCTTGCTATTGGTAGAACTTCTGCCACTTTGATTTGATTGGTTCTCATTAGTAGCCACCAATGCTTTTGGTCTTTGATGACTTGAGAATTCCCATATCTATCAAGGTGGATTGTTCCAGCATCAACATTTTTGCAAATGCATTAAATGAAGACACTTCCCATGGTCAACATATGAGTATTGTAACTCAAAACAAAAGATACATACTTTGAAGGTAGCCTCTTCAAGATGTGATGAATCAATCGATCATCCTTCATGGGATTACCACAATCTTTAAGTAGTGCTCTCAATTCATTGGCTTTGTAAATATAGTCTTGAATTGTGTTAGAATTATTAGGATCCAATAGAAGTAGATCATCCTTAATTTAGAATCCCTTTTCCTCATCCACCTTACCATACAACCCTTCGAGTTTGTCCCAAGCACCCTTGGCTTCCTTAAATTTGGAAATGTGGAAGAAGAGATCTGTATGAACACAACTCCTGATAATTCCTAAAGGTTGATTGTCTTTAATTTTCCAATCAACTAGTGTTATAGCATCAATGGGTTTGGTAATTGTACCATGAACATATAGATTTAAACCTTTTTCCATTAATCTACTCCATATAATATCTTTCCATGTAGTATAATTGTGTGAAGTTAGAAGTGGAGTTTTAGGTGAACCCATGATGCAAAATTAATAAGAGCACAAGAAAGAAAGAGAGACACAAGAACACAAGACACACCCCCCTCATTCACTCAATCAAAGAAACCCCCAAAAAATGATATTTTTGGCACTTTATATGTAGTTCTTTTACAACAAGCCACTTATCAAAATGTACAAAGTGGACTTCTAATTTTTCTATTTAAAACTACATTTTGAGGTTCAAATCTGGCACTAAGCACTGTAGCTCAGATATATAACAATTTTGAGATCTTATTAAAGAAATACAATGCAAAAAAGGACTTAATTCTAAAAGTGATATTTCTATTCATAAATTCCTATAATCTAATTTCAAATCTAGAAAGTAGACAAAAAAATTAAGCGCTTTAAAAAAAATTGAACTTGAAAATGTGTCCAGATGAGCCTGTATAGAGTGTTTGAAGTTGCAAATGCAAGATTGGACAAGTATAGTCACCAAAAATGCAATTTCTGACAAATCCATGCACCAAAACCAAAAAAAAATATCACCATTGAAAGGTTCAATTTTTTTTAAACCCAAAATCAAAAAAATTGTACCTAATTTGGAGTCTAGATGATTGATTTATGGCTTGCATTTGAATAGGGGTCTAGACAACAAACTGTGAGCTTAAATTTGATGGTCAAATGACTATCATAGCAGTGTTAATTGGACTCGAAATGATGCTTAGATGACCATCAAATTTAATGAAGGGTTTTGCTGACATCAAAAAAAATTGGGTCCCCTTGGTGATGTCAGTAGTGTATAAACTTGACATGACATATGACACTATACAGCCTAGCTACATGGCAGAGACATACGGAGGTTGAGTTGTCAAAGGATGACATGGCTGTCAGTGGTCTGGCATGTTAACTAGCCTAAGGATGTTTTATTCTATCCACGTGGGGCTCTATCATCAAGTTGCATGGTGGCTAAGTAGGCTGAAGTGGCCACATCACCATGTGCCATGTGGAGTGGGTCAGTGTCCAATGTGGCTAGCATGGCCATTGGTCCACCTCACAATAGGTGTATCGTAGTCATGCTTTGGGCCATGCTTAGGAATTATATATTCAAACTAAGGATTATTTTTTCCACTATGAGGTTCATTTAATCTTGTCAACCCAAGGACATATACTTGAAATGGTCAACATAGTATGTGCACTAGGTCTCTTAATGAGTCACTAAGCTTATGCTATAGGAAAGTAAAATGCAAGGAAAAGAACTTACACTATTGTTGCAAGAAACTGACACACTTAACTCTATGAGTACTATAAATACAATGAAAGGTTAACAAATATTCTAACTTAGTTCATCCACTATAACTATTCTCACATATGTTGCAAAAATATTCACGAAGTGCAATGCTATAGGAAGGGACTTACAACTTCTACTTATAATAGTAAGAATGCTTGGAAATAAATCTATTCTATCCTAATCTAATCCACCTTCCAAGTGGGCCCCCTTGGTTGGCTTCAACTAAACTACTAATACAAGATAGAAGCCATAAAATTATTTCATTACATTTCAAAAATTTATTACATAACACATAAAACTGTAAAAAAACAACTCATTGTAAAAGTTAATAGTCTATTCTCATAAACTCTTTCTTCTATCTAGCTAAATTGACACACTTGGGTCAATTCCTATATATAGGAGATCAACACTTATTCCCATAAGAGACAAGTAAATAACCTAGCTTTAAATCCACATGAGAGAAAGAAGGAAAATAACAACTCAAGGCAGGAAGAAGAGATAACAGTTTAAGGTGGGAATAATAAAGTTTGAACATCTACTCACCATAGGAATAAATGTAGAGAATGCAATAAGTCTTGATAGCTCCTCCATACTTGATGTCATGTCCTTTGGAACCATTACAACTTTCCTTCATTGTGGCTACACCTTAGCATTCCTTTCTCCTTGAATGTTGTTGGCGCTTATCTTTGAATTCTTCTAATCATCTTTTAGCTTCATTGCTAATAGGTTAGTTATAATGCAAAGATAATTGCAAATAAGCATTTTTAAATTAAATTCAAATATAAGAACACACATATTGATAATTATATGAAATATTGCATAATATATATAATACTAGAAAAAGATGGCATAGTATCTACCCATAGGTTTATCATAGGTTTTGGTAAACATAGGTCCACAAATGTTTTGAAAAAGATAAAATAGAGTATCAACAAAGTGTTTAAAAGCTATCATGAAATAAAAGCAATATCTAGCCTCATCATCTACCCCCTGCTAAACTAATGCTTGTCCTCAAGAATTGCACTTTCTTATTAATGACCTAAACTCTCCAATCTCAGTCCTTCCTTTCCTACTACTCTTGAAGGTATAGTAAAATCCTCTTGTTCTTTCCCACACTTCCCTTCTGTGATCTTCTTGTAGCTTGTCGAGTCTATCAACATTAATGTCATATAAATGACACAAGAGCATTGGAGGTTGCATGGTTAGGAGACACCACAATTCTAGTTTGGCCTACTTCCCTAACTCTATATACTTTGGAACCCTGTGAAGTGCTACCTCCAAGTTGATGGAACTATGTGGTGTTGACTTTTTAAGTGATTTAGGCAATTTGGCCCATCTACTCCTAGTAGCATTCATTGGTCTCTAGAAAGAAAAGTAGGGAAAATTATCATAATCAACATAAGCCTTAGCTCTGGAAACAAAGATCCTATCCCTTACTTCCAGATTCTTCTTTCCATAAGTTAATGTGAACCAATCCTTGATAACTTTTTCTAGCTTGCCACTCTTGGCTCTTAAAGGCAAGGGTTCTATCCTTTCCTCATCCTATAATTATTCAACTTCTTGTCATATTTTTCTTCATTGGACATCCAAGACATGAGGGCTCTTAAATATATATCACCTATATAGAGCAAGGGATTACAATGGGTCTCTGAAGGGATAACAAAATTATGAACATATAATTCAAAAAGAAAATTCTACTGCCAGGGTGGCAGAGTCTAATATAATCCACAAAATTCTTGTACTGATTTGAACTTTGCATTAATATCCTTAAGAGTTAACATTATTTGAAACAAAAGAAATTGTTCCTTTTAAATAGAGAGCATAAACTCTTGGTAGTGGTCTACAAGAAAGTGCCTAGTTAGCCAACTTAAGGGCATGATCCATTTGTTGCTTTTGACTTGTTAATTGTTCCTTGAAATCTATGATTTCTTCACCTTGAGATGCTATGACTTTATTCATATTTTCCCTTTCTTCTTCCCATAAGGCCTCAACAAACATATGTTGTCCAAACAACTAAAAGAGGTGTTTCTACAATGTAATAGAACCAATATCTTCTTCATGATTTCTTTTCCTCTTCCTATGTTCCTTCCATAAATGTTCTACAAAACTAGTAATCCATGTTGATTTATAGGGAACTAGGGTAGTGTTTGGATCAAATTTCTTAGGAACTATTTCATCCCTATAGCTCGAAGTACCCAGTTGGTCTACTAGGGTATCATTTGGATTTTCTTTGATTTCATCCCTATATTCCTCATTAGGATTTTTGAGAATGCTTGTAATTTCAGGATGGGGAGGAGAGTGATCAGAGATAATTTGCATAGGGGATTCCTTAGTAGATTTTTTGAACAAAGTAGAATCTTTAGAAACTTTCCCTCTCATTCGAGGGCTTCTCCTTATAGGGGTTTCTTCTTATATCATAGTCTTTTTTCTACCTTTCCCTTTTGGTGTCTCTACTACAGGAGTAGTTCTTGTTGGGATTTTCTTGGTTCTCTT
Organism: Cupressus sempervirens; assembly: GCA_028749045.1. NCBI lineage: Eukaryota > Viridiplantae > Streptophyta > Pinopsida > Cupressales > Cupressaceae > Cupressus > Cupressus sempervirens. The sequence goes on from CM053783.1 coordinate 891,890,230, forward strand.
TTGTCTCACAACTATAGGGTTTGGCTCTTCATTTTTGTAAACAAAGATTTCTTTTTATAGTTTTCATTTCCTCTTTGCTCTACTAGAAGTAGGTTTTGGGACTTCTTGAACATGTCAAGAAATAGTCTCTTGAATAGGGATAGCTTCTTACATATTTTCTTGGGTATTTTCAGCTTCAGCCTCTTGGGTATTTTTTTAGTAGGCTCATTGGTGGGGACTACATTTTCCTCACTAGGCTATTCACTAGGGGTAGCTTGGGGTTGCAAAGTTTTGGCTTGTACAAATTCATCCCATGTCATGGGAGACATTGTTGGAAATACTCAAGACTAGCTAGGTTACTGAGAGGGGAGGGGTGAATTAGTAACCTCAAAAACTTTAAGTCAATGTAGCACTTAACCATATAAATAATTCATCATTCACTCATCTAATATACTGCATGCATGAGAAAATATAAACATTCGTAGCACATGAACACAGTGTTTTGGTGAAGCAGAAACCTTCCAAATAGAAAGTAAAACTGGGGTGTGGATAATACCCACAAAACTTCATTACTATAGTATAAAGTTTTCCTATTAGGGCTTACATTGACCACTTCTAATGATCTTCCCTGTTAAGAGGAATTTGGACTGCTAGGTCCACCTTGTTAGAGGTTTTACAAACATACAATGAAGTATGCACTCTGTTAGGAGATTTATACAAAGACTGTTAGGTCTATCCTATTAAAGGATTTAGAAAATTGATTCACCTATTAGGATGAAATAGTAGATCTAACTTTCAAATTGATTGCTGAATAGATCTTGAAGTACAGATTACCTCTTGTGACTAATATGTCTTTGCTACTCCTTAATGACCTTCCTGAATACTTTGTTCTACTGCTAATTCACATTTACTCTTCAGACATTACATATCCACTCCTTAACATACCATGACAATAATAATATTTTTAAAATGATACAATACATTACATATATACCATTACAATAATTACAATTGCAAGGTTGGCTAAAACACAAGTAAACAAATATTACTGAGTCAGCCAAACTATAAAAAATCTTAGGCTCTTCAAGCTAACTTGGTGACATTCTAATACTCGGCATCCACTGCATTACTTAGCATTGTCATGCACTTGGTAGAAGTAGAAGCTCGATCCATACTAATAACACAATGTATCTTGGAACTTGATAACCATTAGAGAGTCAGCAGATATAGTGCCACTCAGTGAATACTGAAACCTTTGTTTACCTTGCTGTTAATCGATAAACACTACACATCCATTACTCAGTAGAAACTGGTTGCATATCATGCAAACTAATGACTCAGTAGATACTATGAAGCCTAGTTACCATTATCTATTCAGTAAACACTGTTGAACTACATATTCACTTAGTAGCCTTAGGAATGCTCGGTGTGAACTATTTAACTGCTAAACTTACAAGGTAACCACTGAATGCTTAGTATAAACTATGGACTGAGTGATGAGCTCAGTAAGCATTCAAAATCAAATAAGTGTTGTCACTAATGACAAATAAAACATAATTCCAATAGAAACATCCCTAAGCAACCTTTCTATCAATAATTTAATCAGGGCATAATGGGTAACAAAATTATCTTTTCCTTTTTGATTTTCTTCCACACTAATACAAAGCATATTGTAGAAGAAATTTGGAATGTTTAATAAAAGATGATACCTTATAAAACTAAGTAATTTGAAATGATGTACATGTACGTATGAGAATCTTCCTTTGCATGTAAGGTACCTGATAATATGCAGAGCTAATTCATTTTATGGTGGCAACCATGACATTCTCTTGCAACCTTGCTTTGTAATGTCCATTTAAGGATCAGTTAGTCTAGTAAATTGAGCTCTTGTTGAACTCACATCATGTGTACTGGGATAATATTCTCCAATTGCAGGCAACCTAATTACTTCAGAAATGCATTCCTTTGTTGCAATCACCATTAAACCCCAAATAAAAGCTTCACCTTCATGAAACATCCTTATGAATTCTATGGTTACCTCCTCATCAAATGCAATCAAACTCAGGAAATACCCTAACCATCCACATGTATTAAACCTTCTTATAGCCTCTACATCTAAGAGAAACATAGTATGTTCCATTGGTTCTCTCCTCTACAACTGTCCACCCATTTTCTTAATACTTTCTCTATTTGTTCTATTTTCCCCCTTTTGAATTCAAGTTGTTTTGTTGTTTTACAAACTCAACCCACATTTCTTTGTTTTAATAGGCAATAAATGTCATAACAAATTGTTATGCACAATAATATGGCTTTAATGAAGGTATATCATGAATATGTGTGAGAATCATCTGAAAATGGGGTTCAAATCACATAAAATTTAAACACAAGTCACATCATAGCCTGACAATAAAATCATTCAAAAATAAGGGGTACGACACTTCACTTATGTACTTATGGCAATTAAATTCCATCAATGAAGGAAATATGAAGATTTGATAAAATCTTTTTGGATAATTAGAAATTCCATTAGATATTAGTGACCAACTCTGCTCCCTACTAAATATGGACAAGCGTCCACACTTTTCAGACCTAGTACATGTAAGGGACTAGCATAATGCTACCATCATATAAAAAATGCAATATTAAATATAATTAATGAAATTTGCAAACTATAAATGAATTATAATTTGAAAACCTTACACCTATTAAATGATCAATGCACATACCAAATAAAAAATGGCAGAAGTGATATCAGTGATAACATTCATTAGCATCTTGCAGAGTTTATTAAAAACATAAGAAATTGATGACATGGAAAGTGGGTAGATGGAAGGCAAAGAAATGAGGTGAGGTAGGTGGGTGGAAGGTAAAGAGATGAGATGGAATGAGAAAGTGAATGAAAAAGTGAACTTTATGTGGACACAAAGTATTTATTATGAACATGCACAAAGGAATTAATGTTGAAGAGCGGCAGGTAGAAGGTTGACACCTTCGGCTGCAATAAGAGTTACATTGTTTGTATTTGAATTGGGTTGTTGGAACTATTGCAGGAAGTCTTCTTTTGTTTGAGTCTACTTATATAATTTGAGTTTGCAACTTTCCTGGCACATCTTTAAATCTGGAATCATATAGTAGTGCCCAGTCACCAAGTTGAAAGTTGTTTACTGATAATATGAGAGACATGCCATTGTTTCCTTTCTTTCTATATAAGTTTAGTGCATTCCAAAGTAGCTTTGTGCATTTAATCCAAAGAGTTAAGATGTAGAAGACATTCTCTTTGTGCTATAGGAAGTTCAATATCTAATGCCAATGTTGTCCTTAAATTTTTATGTTCAAATTCAATTGGAAGCATTACTACCTTTCCATACAGGAGCTCAAATGGTGTGAATCCTATAGTAGTCTTCTAGGTTTTTCTATAAGCCCAAACAACTTCTTGTAATCTGCTGGTCCAATCCCTATGATATAGATGAACCATTTTTATTAGGATATGCTCCAGTTCATAGTTTGTGACTTGTACTTGTCCATTAGCTTGAGGGTGATAAGGATTAGATTTTTGATGCCTGATGTTATACTATTTCATCAACTCTGAGATCAGATTAGAGGTAAATTGCACACCTTGGTTAGTGACTAGCTCTTTGGGTACACCATAGTGGGTAAAAATTTCTTCATACAAGAATTCAATGACTTTTTCATTACGAGCATGCTTCATGGCCTTGACTTCAACCCATTTTTTTAGGTAATCAGTGCACACAAGAATATAGGATTTCTCATTAGATGGAGGATCAATTGGACCAATCAAGTCTATGTCCCATTTGTCAAATGGTGTTAATGTCATATGAGGATTAAGAGGCATTTCATCTATTCTTGTTGGTCAACCCATCGTTTGACACTTGTCACACTTCCATGTATAGTTGGTGTTATCTTTGTGAAATGTAGGCCAATAATAACCAGTTGTCAAGATTTTCAAGGTTATTCTTTTTGTTGCAAAGTGTCCTCTACATGGTTCATTATGACATGCATGTAGAATATCATATGTCTCATCCTCTCTCACACATCTTCTCATAACTTGATCAGGTCTAGTGTAAAACAAGAGATTATCTATCTAGGAGAAACAAAAACTTTTCTCTACAAGCAACTTCTTTTCCTTGTAAGAAAAATGTTTTGGTATTTTATTAACTGCAAAGTAGTTAGCAATGTCTGCATACCATGAAGTTTGAATAGAAATATTAAATAAATTCTCATCCTAAAATGCATCATCTACCAAAGTAGTGTCAGTATCATCATGTTGAATTCTTGATAAATAATTAGGTACAAAATTGGCTTTTCTAGGCTTATCAACAATAGTTATATCAAATTCTTGCAACAACAGTAACCATCTTGCTAATCTGCCAGTTATAACAAGTTAATTCATGAGATATTTGATTGCTACATGATCAGTATGAACAAATATGGAATAACTAGTTATGTAATGCCAAAATTTGTTCAGGGCATAAAATATTGCTAGCAGTTCTTTTTCTGTCACTATGTAGTTTAATTCTAGTCCATAAAGGCTCTTGCTAATATAATTGATTGCATTTTCAAGATTTTAGGATTGTTGTGCTAGGACTACACCTATGGCATAATTAGAAGCATCGATATATATATATATATATATATATATATATATATATATATATGAAAAGGTAAATTCCAATTAGGGCCTTGTAGAACTGGGGCTGTAGTCAGAAGTTTCTTAACCTATAGGAAGGCTTCATCGTAGTTGGATGTCCAACTAAATTCAGCTTCTTTTGTGAGTAACTTATAGAAGGGACTAGCTATTTTGTTAAAATCTTTTATGAAACATCTGTAATATCCAACATGACCTAGAAAAGATCTTACATCTTTTTATTTTGTAGGTATGGGCAATGTTTGAATTACCTCTATCTTAGTTGGATCCACTTGTATTCCTACATCTGATATGAAATGACCAAGCACCACACCTTCCTGCATGAGCATGAAACACTTTTCATTATTAAGTGCCAAATTATGTTCTTGACATCTTACCAAAACCTTTTCAAGATTCATCATTGCTTCCTCAAAAGTAACTCTTAATTTCCATACAATCATGTGATATATTAGCAAAAATGTTAATAACTACTCATTGGAATGTTGCATGAGCATTACATAGACCAAATGGTAAAATAGATTATGCAAAAATTTCCCATGGACATGTAAATGTGGTTTTTTCTTGATCTTTAGGAGCAATACTGATTTGGTTATAACCACTATACCCGTCTAGAAAAGAAAAATACCCTTTTTGGTGGCCTTGTTCAATTCTTTGTAATCTACACAAATTCTCCATTTTCCTCCCTTTTTAGGAAATATGACCAAGGGTGACACCCATCTACTATCAGATATAGGATAAATAAAACCAGTGTCTTGTAATTTTTGCAATTCAGTTTTAACTATCTCTCTAAGGCTTGGATTTATCCTTCTCTAGGGTTGACAGAGTGGTAGACAACCTTCATTGATGTATATCCTATGGGTGCATAGTGTAGGAATCAGCCCTTTCATATCACTATAGCCCCATGAAAGGCCTTTTCATGCCTTTGAAGTAAGTCTTTTAACTATTCCATCTATGTGGGTGTTAATTTGGGATTAACATGGAGATTATGACTTTTAGTCAGTTCAACAGTAGTGGTGGATTCTATCATAGTAGCTTTAGAGATTGTACTTTCTTCTAATTCACATGGTAAGAGTGGATGAAGAATATCAGGTTCTTTGAGAAAAGTAAAATTCTTATCACATTCTTCATATGTGATTAATTCCAACATAGAACTTTTAGATACATCTTTTTCTACCACATAACTATTAGTAAGGATACTTTGAAATACTGAATCTTCCTCTTGTAGTTTTAGAAAAGATTGTCTATGCAACATCAGGAGATGTACTATAGAATTTAACTCTTCTTTTTCATCCCCTAAATCTAGCCAAATAGATGTGCTCAAATTTGGCAATGGTTGGGGATATAAATCAAATTTCTTTGTTGCTTGGCCATTTGATATGGTCATATTCCCTAATCTACAACTTATATTTGCATCAGTTGTGGCTAACCCTGGTCAACCTAGGATGATAGGGTAACCAAATAGATTAACTTTAGGGGATAAAATCATGAAGTTTGTAGTATATTATGGAGAATATAAGGTTACAACTATGTTTTCTATCATCCCATCAGGGGTGACAATAGAACTATCTACAAGTTACAGAATTGTTGGGGTAGCCCTTAGTCCTTCTATTTTCAACTTCTTCATAGTATCCTTGGTCATGAAATTTATAGCTGTGCCAAGATCTATTAAAGTATTTTTAACAATCTAACCATTTATACTGACATTCACTACTAGACTTCTTGGATCAACATATTTTGGTGTGATCAATTTTCATAGCATGATGTTAGCCAACTGTCCCACAACATGGACTGTGGTGGGATCCTTTTTCTTCCTTCCAGGCTTCTTTAGGCAAGCATCCATAATGGCTTTTTCATAAACTAGAACATCCTTAATGGATTGAAATAGAGGTATTTGGACATATATATTCTTCAACTAATCAACAATATCAAAAGGTTTTTCCTCTACTTGTATAGGTTTTCTTTGCATAAAATTTTCTGGAAAAGGAGGTTCCACTGCTGGTTGAGCTTGGGTTGACATGGTAACATTGGTTGGGTCAACTACTTTAGCAACTAAGCATTCTGATGCTAAAGGAGGGTCTAGTATTTTAGTTATAAGAGGCATTTTAGGCACTGGTAAAGTTGTACCATATCTTAGATGTATATCTGCAACACCCAAAGCATAAGTAGGATACTAGTAAAAATCAACACTATACATAGGCTACTAGCTATTGGCTATTTGGGTTTTTTTGAGGTTGTGCAGGTAACTAATTCTACTTTTGAGGTCTAGAATTTGCAGGTGGTGGCATTAGAGCAAGTTGTTGAAATAGAGGTGGTAATTGTGGAATATTAGTATTTTACTTAGGCCATTGTTGAGATCCCTTCCATTGGTTCATAGACTACCAATTCCCTTGGGGTGGTTACCATTGGTTCTATTGGTTCTGCCAGTAGTTTTTTGGTTTTGCCATTGGTTACTCCATTGGTTAGGCTAGGGTGGTTTGGAATTTTGAGGCCATTGGGATTGTTGTAGGTTTTTTTGCCCAGCATTGTTCCAATTAGGTTGATATTGTGGAGGACCTTGGGGATTATGACTTTACCATTAATTACCATATGAATTTGAATTTTGCAAAGGGTCCTGAGGCATACCTTAATGTTGGGACCATGGTCAGCATTGAGAAACAAAGAATACTTGCTCATCATCTCCATCTATCTTCATGTACTAAGTAGGAAGATGCTGGTTCTCCATGCTTGTGACTAGTTTACATTGGCAACCCTTTTTTTACTTCTTGCAATGAGGGTAGTATTCAGCTATTTGTAGCTTGGATTCTACATACTTCTTCTTTATAGTCATCATGTCAAGATGTGTAGCAACATCATTAATGATGTCTTGTTTGAAATCTGACAATAGGTTAGATATCTCAAGCTTTGAAATGCCTTAACTGATTCCTTTAGTGACTGTAGAATGAGGTCCTTGGCATTTCTTCATGGTTGACCTTCAATAGTTCTAACAAATGTTCTTGAGGTCTTCCTAGGAAGCTTGATATACATCATCACTAGCCATCAGGTCTAGTGCTTCTAGATAGTCATCATTCACACGTTTTAGAAAGACTAGTATTTGTGAATCCTTGGACAACACATGCTAAGGGTTCCTCTACAGTGTATATAAGAAATGTGAAACATAGTCTTCCAATGTTTCTTCATCCTTCTATGATATCTTGAAGACATCATCTCCTCTTGAACCAAATTCTTTGGAATACTCTTTATACTTATCTAGAAATAGGGTTTGCATTTCATTTGAACTTCCTACTACATTGGTTCCTATGACCACGAACCATCATAGAGCTGATTCTTTCAATGTTGCTAGAAAAAATTTAAGATTATGGGCATCAATTTTGTAGTCAAAACTACAACAAAATATATCAAACTCAAACAAGAAAGTATCACAGTCTTCGGTTGCAAGGCCATGGAACTTTGGAAGGGTAGCTGTAGGTATATTCTTAAGATTATTAGTATTTATAAGGCTTGGGAGAGGAAATGGAAAAGTAGGTTGTGCCATGACTGGAGGTGTTAGATTATGAGGTTGCTACTAAAAAGGGACATTGGGTACTAGATGATTAACAATTGGTGGATTCAGAGTAGTGTTATCAAGAAAACTGGCCAAAACTTTAGTAAAAGGTTGAAGACCACTTGTATCTATTGGTTTAGCTCTTGATGATGATGTTGTGTGAAAAATAGGGCTCACATCTTCAAAAGGTAACTCAACTTCTTCTTCTTCTTCAATTTCTTCATTCAAATTAATAGATTCTCGTGGAAGAAATCTGCCATATTCATCTCGTTGTCTTCCTCTCCGATGCATGCAATTAAACTTTTCACACTAGTGAAAGAAGCTTCAAAACTAAAAATTTCTAAAACAACTTTATCTAAGAACTAACTCAAAAATGCTCCTAGCTTGACATCGTCCCCAACAATGGCAACAAAAATGGTCTACCTCACAATAGTTGTATCATAGTCATGCTCTAGGACATGCTTAGGAATAATATATTCAAACTAAGGACTATTTTTCCCACTATGAGGTGCATTTAATCTTGTCAACCTAAGGAAATATACTTGAAATGGTTAGCACAGTATGTGCACTAGGTCTCTTAATGATTCACTAAGCTTATGCTGCAGGAAAGTAAAATGTAAGGAAAATAACTTACATTATTGCTATAGGAAACTAACACACTTAACTCTACAAATACCAGAAATACAATGAAAGGCTAAAAATTATTCCAACACAGTTTATCCACTACAACTATTCTCACATATATTGTAGGAACATTCATGAAGTGTGATGCTACAATAAATGAATTACAACTTCTACTTACAAAACTAAGAATACTTGGAAATAAATTTATCATGAAATTAAGGCAACATTTGGCCTCATCAAGCATGTTGTTGGGCACCGTGTGAATTGGTAGACACATGGTGGGGTATTCTATCACTATTAGTGTTTAAAGAAAAAAACATTGCTAGAGATCAAAGACAAAAGTCAATGGGAGATTGTTGTAGATGGCACCATTGGTCTTCAATCGTGCAAGAGTTTTCAAATGCGGGGGTGTGAAAAGTGTTCTTGTCAGTGGGCGGTGAAAACTATGTTGTGCTAGAATTTTAAATGCAACAAGGATCGAGTTTAACAAAATGGTGCAGAGAGTTGAAGAAACTAGCATGGAGGGTGGGGGGCCTTTAGTCCCACATGCACCCCATCCTCAACTCAAAAACTCTTTTAAAAAAAAAGCCCACGAAAACTTGAAATGAGTAAGAACCTACTAGATGGAAAATGATCAGCCAATTTTTGGTGTGTGGCTAGAATGTGCAGTGCTAAAAATATAAGGAATATTCCAAAATAATAGGGAATGTTCCCTGTGGGAGCCGAGGTTTCACCACCTAGTTCCTACAAAAAAATTTCTCTATAGACTGAGTAGGCCTAAAAAAAATTTGAAAAAATTTTGAAAATTGAAATTGTAGAGAAATAAATGTAGATTTGAAAATAAATTCGTAGATCTAAAAAAGATCATAATTGAATTGCAAATCAGGCCTTCGGTTTTCAGTTTGCAAATTTTTTTCATCTCAATTTTGACTATGGCCTAAGGTAGGAAAATTTATAGTCAAATTTCACTGCATTGACATTCTGGATGTAATGGCAAGATTTTTTTTGAGTCTAGACACTCCCAATGACTACGATACTCCAAATCTGGGTCAAAGTCCTTTGAGAGTTGAAGGAAGAATATGGTCTTCATTGGCTATGTGAAGAAAAATTCCCTCAACTTTGATACTATGTAAGAATTTTCCTTAGGGAAAAATCACCCAAGATCAAGGAACTCAAGCACAAGCAAAGAATAGACCAAAGTATGATTAGAATAACAATATCAAAATTGATGTAATGTCATGTACATACACACTACGAGTGCCTATATATAAAGGCCTCTAGAATGCTTCTAGAATGTCTAGGAGTTAGCACACTAATAAGTCTTACAACCAAGCACATGTCCACCAGAAGTGTTTTATCCTCCATTAAGCACAAGAGTTAATGCGATGATGAGAGGATAAGCCTAGAAAGGTGTAGCATGTAAAATTATGTTATAGACAACATGTGCTAAAATAAGAGTGTGAATAACCATGTTGTCAAAATGACAACTCATAAGAGTATGCAAACTCCTAGGTGTCAAACTAATAAATAATAAAATAATGCATTGAACTAACTAAACTTAAGTAAAGTGTAATAAGTAAATACTTATTTACACCAACACAAACAAGTTCACTTGTGAAATCAATGATTAATAATTCAAGAGGTTAAAGCACAATAGCCCAAGGTACAAACAAACTTCTAACAATAGGGTAAGTATCCTAATCTGAATCAGATTAACCTTGGAAGATTAGAAATAATAGGAGAACAAAGTAGATTGATCATAAAGTCTTGACTCAGGAACTTGGATTTTGTTCATTTTAAATGTCTAACTACATGTATCAATAGATTTCTGATCATGAACCAGGCACACAAGACAACAATCAAAGATTTCAAGCAAATGGCTTCAAACAATGAGCAAGGGACAAAGAAACCTTGCACATGAACAAGAATAGTGTTGTAGTATCAATCTAATCCCTAGAACCACTACTGTGTATGTTTAAAATATTTTCTAATCATGCACATAGTCCTAGAAAAGAAAATTTGGCAGCACTATGGTTCTCAGCAATGTTCAACTCTACAACTTTTGCAATCTAGAGTGGGTGAAATCCAATCTTGATGCACCAAGGTTTTGACATATTTTGAGAATTTAAGCAATCAAAGATACTAACAAGATCTGACATCTCAACAAAAGAATACACCTGTGAGGATTTTTCTCACAAGGACATTTATATCGCGGTTGCTACTACCATGTCAAAAATGACCATTATTGCTTGAGATTCTATCCATGTGGTTAACCCAATAAATGGAATGTCCACTATAGTTAACCCTCTCTAATCAAGGAAGAGTCACAAAGTTGTACCACATGGGGCCTTGGTTTGGATTCAAAGGTTCCAAGTTTCTAATGTACCCAAAAGGGAACAGAGCATACTCCTCCAGCCATCTTCACCTTACCCAAACATAGCAAAAAAGTTTCTTTGACATGCTAATTCAAAATCACCTGACCAAAATTTTGGAAAATCTAACAATAAACACCATCAATCTTAAAATAGAAATTACTGATGAATGTTAAGGACAAATTTAAGTAGAATAGTGAGATAATAACAAATATCCTTCCCTACCTACAAGGAGATTTGTCATCAAGAGGAGCTTCACATGTAAAGCAAGTGAATGAAGCTCAGTCTCTCAAGATCTCTCAAATAGTGTTCATAGGGCCTAATTACTATGTGAAATAAAAATGCATGAAAGCAAATCTAGATCCAATTTTAGAGGACCAAATGAAGTGTGAATCTATGAAAGCATGTAAAAGCATTCAAGCCAAACACATGAGATGTTCATTTTAGTTCCAAATCCAAATTTTATAGAGATCCAATAAAATATCTAATAATCCTTGTAACATGTCTTTTCTCTTTTGTACCTTTCATTTATGCTTGAATGCTCACTCGCAATGAACAAAGCAACAAGAAAAACAAGTAAACACAAGATATGCAATATATATCCAACTTATGAAAAACTAGGGTTAGATCTAAAAAATTAATTTTTAAGAGTGATAGCAATCAGAAAATAATGCAAATGAAAGCTCACATCATGAATTGATCCATTGTAAAAATTACATGCAAGCTATTCATTAAATGCCCTTTTTTAAAATTGATTTTTGACCTAGCCATCAAGATTAGACCTATATGATATGAATTCAGATCCAAATCTCTAAATGTAGAAAAGAGACACCTATAAAAAATGAGAGAGCTTTAAAAAATGTTAAAATTTTGAAAATATCTTTTCATTTGTACCCTAGGGAGTCATTTTTATCAAAATAGACCATTTTTTGCAAATTGAATTATTGAGCCTTAATATGATCTCTAAAATCAAAACATAAAGTAAAAACCCTATTTAGAATTTAGTGCCCTTTCAAAAAAATGCAAATTTTTATGAGAAATGTGCTAATTTGCACCGTAAAAAAAAATTTCGTTATAAAAATCAAGAAAAAAATATAAAAAATAGAAAATATCTCAAAAAAATCTAAAAATTTCACTGAAGCTTGTATGATGTGTTGCAAACCTACAAAACAAAATTTAGACCAAAGCACCAAGTTGTTTTGGAGATATGATCAAATCTTTAAGATCTAGGGTTTTTCATATTCAAACAAATCCGTACAAGGGGGTTAGATCTAAAAATGTCCAAAACTAGCAAGTAAAGGTTAGTTGCCCCATGGTGGGCACCAAAAATGTGTGCTTAAAATGTGAGCACACTTCTATGAGTCATTATATCCATGATTTATCAAGAATGAGGTCTCGAATGGCAACTCATAACTCTCTATTCATGGAGTGTAAGGGTTTGTAATGAAGGTCGTTAGTTTCAACCTAGTTTGTGCCCATGAATGTACACCATAAAATGAGAGATTCAAAGATCCAATATGCATGCGAATAAAAATGAAAGCTAATCTATATGATAACAATGCAAAACAATGCAAGATCTAAACTATCAATGCAAGATCTAATCTATCAATGCAAGATCTAATCTATGAAACAAGATCTAAGCTAATATGAAAATGCATGGATGAGATATGATAATGAATTCCATGGATGGATGAGAGAAGAAGACTAGAAGATAAAAGTTCTCCACAAAAAGCTCTAGTATTCAAATTCTTTCAAAAATCACTCTCCAAACCTATAGCATAACAATAGCATAGAGTGTGTGTGTATAAAATAAGGAGAGGGCTCTCTCTTATAAAGAAGATTGGATGATCAAGAGGCAAAAATATTTAATCAAGGGTGGAGAAAGAATGATTCATGTGAAACAAAGATCCACCAATGAGAAAATAGGAAAAGAATTAAATGAAATCCAACTCAGAAATATGTGCATTTAAGTGTAGAAGAATTTTTAATTTTTATTTATTTTATTTTCTCTTTAAGTGGGGATTTATTTAATTAAAAAGGAGCAAGTTCTTTTAATTAAATAGGAAATATTTAATTAACTTAAAAGAGGGGTTTTCTTTTGATTAAATGGGGACTTATTTAATTTAATTAAAAGGGAGATTTTCTTTTAATTAAATAAGACTTAGGATAAAATGATCAACATTAGAAAATATTGGAATAATCAAATTTCATCAAGGAAATTTATTTGAATTGATTTAATAAAATATTGCAAACCATTGATTTAGGAAATTGGTAAATTGATAAATTGAATAATGGGGGCCCATAGTCTAGGTAGTCATTTTAGGGTGCATAAAAGAGTTATTTTTATTGTTGATATCTATTCATGAAATTTTTTTTGCAACTCTACTGGGGAACAATGATATCTAATTAATAATGGTCTATTTTCATCAAGACATTTTCCCAGTTCTTCAACCCAATCTAGGGTTCAACAATACTCAAGAAGATATTATTTATGACCTAAACACCCTAGCTTGGAATTGCACAAATAGAAATGAACAATAATTATAGGTTATTCAAATTCTTGAGGACAAAGAAGAAAAAGTTGAACTAATTAGAGGGTTACCTATTGCTCAAGATGAAGCCATTGTAGGAAGACTGGCTCAGCAAGCTCCAAATCCTAATCCTTCCTAATAAATCTAGTAATAAGCCTTTTCCTTGTTAGTTTGATTGGGGGAAGTACACTCAAGGTGATAAAAATAAAGGCTCCATACATGAATCTTTTTAATTTGTAAAGTCACTAAATTTTTCCCTTGATCATACTCATTAGAGGAAAGGACTAACTAAGTGTAGAAGTAGCCTTGCTTTTCCTACAAAACATAAATCAACTGCCATTTCCTTGCAAGATTTAGTCTTTCTTGGGACCCTCATCCCCATACACTTTAATATCCAACCAATCAAATCTTAGTTCCTAGCCATCCCTACAAACCCCTGGGGTACTCAAGCAGGACCTTTGGCCCTGAGACCTAATCCAGATCCGTTACCTAAATGGTGCAGGAGCACCTAGGTAGGCTTGTGGTAGACTTAGCACTTCTTAAATGTTTTGGATTTTAGTGATGCTAGCCACATCACTAGATCAATAAGAGTACTAACACATTCCTAAGGTGTGCATGGGTAGGTTGGAAGAGCCCAAAATGGTGAAGTTACCCATAGTTGCTAAAAAATTGCTCATTTGGCTTCATAGACCATTTTTTGGTTTTTAGGGCTAAATAGGGTAATTAAGTGTTTTAGGGTCCTTACTAGGTGTTTTTGAAACATTTAAGGCCTTTTTCATAGTTTGGTATCAAATCGATCAATTTTGAGAAGCAAATGATAAAAATTGCAAAAATTGCCAAATCTTGCAAAAGTTGTCATTGACAACCTTCTTGACAATTTCTTGCAAAAGATAAAATTATCAGTTAGAGATCTTCAACTACCTAAAGGAATTCCAAACATTCATATAAAGCCTTTATAAGGATTTTTTCAATCTTTTCAATTGGTTGGAGGAGGTACACTTTGAATTGTACTGTCTGGAAAACAAGTTATGAATAGCAGTTTTGTGTTTTTTTGAGTTTTGGCATGTGTACAGATTAGTTCCAATTCCATTAGTGTTGGAAGTGTTAGTAGATATCATTTAGAGATTTTTTACTTATTTAATTTGTGTTTTAGCATGGTTTTGTGTGTTTATATTAATTATTTTGTATTTCAGTAGTCTATTGTCCTGAGACTAGTTGTTTGCACAAATGGGGTTCTTGAGCCACTTCCCACCAGATGCATTATAAAATTTCTTGGGATTTGTAATTAGAATCCATGTGCTCATTTTATAGTAATTGAGGGCCCATAGAGAGCATACCATTTCTTTTTAAGGTGATTCCCTAGGCAAGCCATTCCAACTTGGCTAGGGATCACAGAGCAGAGAAAGAGCTATGGAGAGGATTGAAAGTACTGATACATCAATCTAAGAACATAGAGTGTAAGAAGGTGTTGTGGGATAACCCCAATCCTAAGGATAAGTTTTGGAAAGAAAATTAAGGTGTGAAAATCACACTTTTTTATCAAACAACATCAAAACCCTTAAAACCCTTAGTATAAGGCTTAAGTTGTGCTATTACAATACAGACAAGTTGAGAACCTAAGATTTTCAAAATGTTCAAGAACTCTAAAAATAGTATTGTGTATTGTAGTTGGGTTGGGCACTTGTTAATGGATTTTCAAGATATTTTGGTTTTAGTGCATTTGGAGGGCTAATCCTTGTAGCCTTTTTACAAGCATTTAATTGCAATTTGACTTCAAAGTTGGGAATCGATTAGGGTATCAATGTTGATTTTGGTTTTGGATATTGAGAGAAGTCTAAGGAGCTCCTAGGATTCCAACAAAACTTTTTGGGAGTCACTAGTAGGTTTTGGGTAACCTATGTTATGGAGTGTAGTAAGAAATTGTGTATTCTACCTAGTTGACGTGGATCAGTTGAAAGAGTAGGATCTATTAGATGGAATCCTTAAAGGAATAGGTGTGTAAAAGCCCTATTTGGTCAAATGAATGACCTAAGAAGACCCTATAGGGCTTTGGGTTTGAGAGAGAAAGATTGGTTGTCACATTAGAGTGGTATCAGAGCAAGTTAAATATTTGGGAAAAGTGGTGGATGTCTACAACTATTGGGAAATCAATAGGTGAGACCAACATGGTGACTAAGGTATAACTAGCCAAGGAATTTGATGAATGGAGGGAGAAGAATGGGTTCCTTGAAGTAGCTTTAGAAGAGGTGAAAACAAAAGTAGAGGAAGTTGTTGATGCAAAAAAGGGGAAGGAAGAAGAATACAATGAAAAGGACAAGGAGGTAGCAAAAAGGGATGTGGTACTTGAACCTAACCATATCTTGAATAAAGACCCCTTCTTGAAGGCTATCAAATCCCTAGGAGGAAAATCTTTGGAAGGTGTCCACTTTTTAGTGGAAAAATGGATATAGATGTAGTCATGGACTAGATAGATGGCATGGCAAACCATATTGAGTGTGAGGGGGTATCAGAGGCACAAAAGGGTAAATTTGTTAAGTTAAGGCTTAGGGGATAAACTCTAACATGGCTAAGAACTTTCTACCTAAAGACTTTGAGATCCAAATCCATAAAAGAAGACAAGTACTGAAGCAAAAAGACCTAGATGTAGCCTCCTATATTGAAGAATTTTAGAGGCTATGTATGAGATCCAAAAAGCAAGAAGAGGAGCCAAAAAAAAGTGGCTAGATACTTAGGTGGTTTAAAGTGGAATATAAAAGAAGAGATTAGTTTGTAGGAACCTACCATTGTCCAAAGGTGTCATCAGCTAGATCTAAAGGTGAAGGAAAAGAACAAAAGAAAAGGGGATTCCAATTTCAAAGATAGAGACAAGTGCAAAAATCAAAGAGGAAAAAGAGGGGGCTACCAAGGTAGAGATAATGAGCAAAAGAATCAAGGTGAGAGCAAGCTCATAGAGAAAACTAGTGACAAATCCTCAAGAAATGGTTGTAATAGAGGAAGAGGTTATCAAGGGGGATACAATAGGGGAAGAGGATTAGGTATATCTAACCTATACTTTGTAAGTATGAAATGCTATAATTTTGGTCAACTATGCCACCCTACATATAGGTATCTTGAAAAACCCTCTTCTTCTAACCAAGATAAAAGGATGGCATATGTGCAAGAGGATAATGAAAAAAAGGAATTTTATGTGGACCACATAATCTAAAAAAGGTGAGAATCTCATTTTTAGGAGAGTGTTGATCAAATAACTAGATCTCAATGAACCTAGACATAGAAGGGCCTTATTTAGGATAAAATGCAAAATTCAAGGAAAAGTGTGCAAAGTGGTGGTGGATTCACGATCCACTAATAATTTGACATCAGAGGAGGCTATTACTAAAATGAAATTGTGGAAGATTCCTCATGACAATCCCTACAATTTTACTTGGCTAAACAAAGGACAGAGTATCTTCGTTAATGAGCAAGCTTAGGTAGATTTTTCCATAGCAGGATATAAGGATAAATTTTTACGTGATGTTTTGCCCATGGATGCTTGTCATCTTTTTCGAGGTATGCCTTGGAAATTTGGTAGGGAGGTTTTTTATGATGGTAGGGCTAATTCCATAACCTTCAAAAAGAAAGGTAAGACCTTTAAAATTCATTCTTTATTGGAAGGGGAGGAAACATAGTCTAAAGTACCTAGTGTACTATTCTGTAGTGGAAAAAGAATTTGTCAAAGATTCCAGAGATGAGGAATGTTAGACTTATGTAGTAGTGATAAAATCTAAAGAAAAAGAAAATCTAGTAAAGGAACCCTTACTGGTTGAAGTCCAAACTTTGCTTGAAAAGTACAAGGACATAATGAGTGATGGTACTCCAGCTACCCTACCTCCTAGGAGGGTTGATGTCATCAAATTGAATTTGTTCCAAGTGTATTCTTTCCAAATAAGGAAGCACAAAAGCTCACTCTAGATCAGAACTTGGAAGTGGCAAGACAAGTCCAAGAATTGATAGATCAAGGTTCGATACAAAAGAGCATAAGCCCATGTGCAGTCCCTATTGTGTTTGCATTTAAGAAAGGGCGAAAATGGAGATTATGTACAAAATCAAGAGCCATCAATAGGATTACAATAAGGTATAGGTTTCTCATACATAGGATTGAAGACCTTATGGGTTATCTTAGAGGAGCTAAATACTTCACTAAGTTAGATTAGAGAGTGGTTATCACCAAATTAGGATTAAGGAGGGAGATGAATGGAAAATAAAATTTAAGACTAGTAATGGTCTTTATGAATGAATTGTAATGTCATTTGGTCTTTCTAATGCTTCTATCACATTCATGAGGCTCATGAATGAATTTCTTAAGGAATTCATAGGTAGATTTGTTGTGGTGTACTTAGATGATATACTCATCTATAGAAATATTAAAGAGGATCATATCAAGCATGTTGAGGAATTTTTGAAAATATTGCATGAAGAGAAGCTAGCCATCAACCTTGAGCAATGTAATTTCTTCAAACATGGACTATCCCAATTCTATAGGAAAATCATTAGGAATTTCAGTGGTATTTGTGCACCTTTTCTTGATACTATAAAGGGTTAAGTGGACTTTAGAAGCTAAGAAGTCATTTGACATGTTGAAGAAACAAGTAGCTACTCACCCTATCCTACAATTTCCTATTTTTGAAAAACTATTCACCTTAGAATGTAATGCAAGTAGCTTAGCTATAGGTGGGGTTTTGAGTCAAGAAGGTATCCCAATAGCCTTCTATAGTGATAAGCTTAATGAGGCTAAGAAGAAGTATCCATCCTATAACCTAGAGCTCTATGACTTAGTTCAATTTCTTAGGAAGTGGAGACACTATTTGTTTCCCAAACAATTTGTTGTTTTTATAGATAATCAAGGTCTTAGATACATCAAAACTCAAGAGAAGATGAGAAAAAACACTTGAAGTGGATGGAGTACTTGCAAGCCTTGACCTTTAGTATCAAGCATAAGAAGGGGCAATTGAACAAAGTGGCAAATGCACTGAGTACAAGGGTGATGATAGCTCAAGAGGTTCATCTCCAAAGTATTGAGATAGAGATTTTTAAGAACCTCTACAAGGAAGATGAGGAATTTTATTAAGCCTACAAGGTATGTAATGATTTTGAGAATCATTTTTATAGAAATTTTTTAGAATTTACTTTACAAAATGGGTTTCTATTCAAGGCTAACTAGTTGTGTGTGCCAAGGGGTTCAATGATAGAGAACTTAATATAGGAGAAGTATAATGGCAGCCTAAGTGGACATGTTGGTGTCAGAAAAACCTTAGAATTGTTGTAAAGGTTCTATTATTGGCCCAAGCTAGTGAAGGATGTGACTAAATATGTAGAGCAATGTATGGTACACATTAAAGGAAAAGGAGGAATGAGAAATGTAAGTCTTTATAAGCCTTACCAATTCCAACTAGGCCATGGGATTATGTAAGTATGGATTTTGTTATAGGTTAACCCAAAACCAAACAAGGATATGATAACATTTATGTTGTTGCTGATAGATTTAGCAAAATGGAGCATTTGATCCCATGTAGGACAACTAATGATGCAAGTCATATTGCGCATTTTTTTTTTCAAATAAGTTGTATGGATTCATGGACTTCCATTAAGAATAGTGTCAGATAGGTATTTCAAATTTATGAGCCATTTTTGGAAAAATTTGTGGAGAAAGCTTGGCACAAACATCCCCAAACTGCTGGTCAAACTAAAGTGGTAAATAAGACCTTAGGTAACCTTTTTAGGTGCATAACTAAGGAATATGGTCAGACTTGGGATGTTATAATCTCACAAGCTTAATATTCCTATAATGATAATAGAAGTAGGAATAATGGCAAGAGTCTTTTTAAAATTGTTTATGGAATTCATCCAAGGGGTGTATGTGAATTGAGGTATCTTGGAGACATGGATCAAAGAAGTGTTCAAGATGGAGACTTTGTTCAAACCATGAAGGAGATTTAGAAGTAAGTCAAAAAGACCATCCAAGATAACACTCAAAAACTCAAAGACAAAGTGGATGAAAAGAGGAAAGATGTTTAGTTTGCTATTGGTGACTATCTTATGGTCCATTTTAATAAAGCAAGGCTTCAAAAAGGTTTTCTTACCAAACTACAAATAAAGATTGTAGGGCCTTGCAAAATCCTGGCAATGTAAGGAGCTAATGCCTATAAGATAGATTTACCATCAGATTTACGAATATCCTCTATTTTCAATGTACAAGACCTGGTGGCATTCAAAGGTACATTTCCTTAGACTTGTCTAGATGTTGAAGATGACATTGACCCTACTACAACACCTATTGTCAGCAAGTTGGAGGCAAACAAGGTGTTAGACTCAATAGTGAAGAAGTCTACAAGGCACAAGGTGTATATGGAGCACCTTAGCCAATGGAAGGGAAAGCCAACTTCAAAGGCTACTTGGGTTTCTAAAAAAAATTTCAAGAAGGTTGGCATCCCCCTGGACATGTTTTCCTTAGGTATAACTTAGTTTTTTTATGGGGGGAATATGGTGCAGGAGCACCTAGGCAGGCTAATGGTAGACCTAGGCCTTATTAGATGTTTTTGGCTTGTAGTAATGCTAGCCACATCACTAGATCAATAAGAGGACTAACTTGGTCTTAAGTTGTGGATTGGTAAGTAAGAGCCCGTAATGGAAAAGCTTCCCATAGTTGCCCAAAAATTGTTAATTTGGCTTCATAGAGAATTTTTGGGTTTTGAGGGCTAAATAGGGCAAGTAACTATTTTAGTTTCCTTATTAGGTGTTTGGGAACAATATAAGACCTTTTTCATAGTTTTGTATCAAATGGAACAAGTTTGAGAAGCAAATGTTAAACATTGCAAAAATTGCGAAATCTTGCAAAAGTTGTCATTAACAACTTTTTTGACAATTTCTTGCAAAAAGAGAAACTTATTTGTTAGATCTCTTCAAATACTTAAAGGATTTTGGAATGTTCCTATTAAGCCTTTATAAGGTTTTTTCCAATCTTTTCAATCAGTTATGAACAACATTTTTGTGTTCATCTGAGTTTTGGCATGTGTGTGGATTAGATACAGTTTTGTTAGTGTTGGAAGTGTTAGTAGATATAATTTAGAGATTTTATACTTATTTCATTTGTCTTTTAGCAAGGTTTTGTGTGTCTAGATTAATTATGTTGTATTTTAGTAGTCTATTGTTCTAAAATAGCCTATTTGCACAAATGGGGTTCTAGGGCCACTTCCCATCATAGGAATTGTATAATTTCTTGCGATTCAAAACTAGATTTTATGTACTCCTTGTATAGTAATGGAGGGCCTATAGAAAGCACAACATTTCTTTTTAAGGTGATTCCCTAGGCAAGCCATTCCAACTTGGCTAGGGATCACAAAGTAGAGAAATAGCTATGGATAGGATTGAAAGTACTGATAAATCAATCCAAGAATATGGAGTGGAAGAAGGTATTTTGGGCTAATCCCAATCCTAAGGATATGCTTTGGAAATAACCCTAAGGTGTGGAAATTAGACTTTTCGATTAGACAACATTGAAACCCTTAAAACCCTTAACATAAGGCTTAAATTGTTCCCCTATAGTACATACAAGTTGAGGACCTAAGATTTTCAAAATCTTCAAGAACTCTAAAAAGGGTATTGTGAATGGTAGTTTGTTTAGGCACTTGTTAAGGATTTTGCAAGATATTTTGGTTTTGTTCATTTGGAGGGCTAATCCTTGTAGTCTTTATATAAGAATCTAATTGCAATTTGACTTCAAAGTTGAGACTTGATTAAGGTATCAGCCTTGATTTTGGTTGTCGATCTTGAGAGAAGTTCGAGGAGCTCCTAAGAGTCCATTAAACCTTTTTTGGGATTCACTAGTAAGCTTGGGGTTACCTATGTTATGGAGTGTAGTAAGAAAGTGTGTGTATACCTAAGTGATGTCCACTAGTTGAAGGAGTAGGATCTAATGGATAAAATCCTTGAGGCATAGGATGTGTAAAATACCTATTTGGTCAAGTCAATGACCTAAGAAGACCCTATAGAGATTGGGGTTTGAGAGATCAATATTAGTTGTTACATCACTAAAAGAGCCCAAGATATTCCTCCTTAGTTCATTGGGGATGGGAATAAATCTATTGATGAACACTTGAATGCATTTAACACAGCACATGGAGTTATTGCTATCATCTTTGAATATGTTGTAGTCATATTGTTTGTGCAAACTTTTATAGAGGCTTTTGTTGACTGGTTCCACCATCTTCCAAATGAGTCTATTGCTGATTGAGCTTTCATGATGACTATTTTTGAATCTAGGTTGAAAGTTGTTGATGATGAGAATACTCTTTTGCTACAACTCTCATAGCTCAAAAAGGAAGTTCAAGAACCCATGGGTGACTTCATAGCCAAATTTAACAAGATCTTATATAAGATCCCTATTATAAGCTAGAGTTGTTGTTGCACCAAAAGATCAACTTTCCAATGCTTAATACAACCACTCACCTTATAGTACATAGGAGGTGGTTAAGCCCTTTTCATGAATGGTAAGGGGAGTATTGGAAAAAATTCCAATAATCTCCCCCTCAGTGTTACTTGAGGGTCTAAGGATTCAAACTTGTGACCAAGCTCTAATACCACTTGTTACAAGCTAGAGTTGTCACTGCATCAAAAGATCAACCTACCAATACCTAATACCACTCAACTTATAGTACACAGGAGGTTGTTAAGCCCTTGTAATGAATCCCAAGGGGAGTGCTAAACAAATTTCCAAAAATCCCTACCATGAAGAGACCTAATAATGAGAAAAAAAAAGTTTCTTTGTGAATGTCATTCCCCTTGACATAAGTTTTTGGTTCAGAAGGAACAAAGTGACAAATGTTGATGTAGCATAAATATTAGCCATGGAGTCAAAAGATGACTTCTTAGCTATAGGAAAGTGGAGATGGGAGATGCAGAATCCTTAGAATCAAGCATCCAATTCTAGTTCAATGAATTCTTTGGTTCAAAGATTAGTGAATTATGTCAAAAAGATGAAAAGGAAGATGCCTGAGATGACTTATCATGATATTCCTAGGAAATTTAATCACTTGGGAGCATAGGGCAGACAACCACATATGCTTCCAAGAAATCAAAGATTAGAAATTGAGGTACCTTCCCTTAAGAAGGAAAGCATGTGTATCTTTCACTTGACTAACGAGCATGATAGATTGTCTTATCAATAAATGATCCATTTTAGAGAAATGGAAGTCAATAAAGAAGTTATACATAAGAAATACCTATCAATGAGGAATCCCCTGGAGGACCTCATGACTCCATAAGTTACTACTTTTAATATGAGTCCAATTAGAATGAGGTGGTGACATATATACTACTTTAGAATATCCTTCCTATATAGTTGTCACCATGAGAAATTATACTGATAGGACTCCTGCTTCTTTATACTCTTATATAACTACTAACAAATGGTGGGATCATGCTAGACAATGCAAGGGAAAATTTAAAATCCAAAAGAACCCAACTCAAGAGGAAAGGACACCTAAAGAAGCCGGTCCCAAGTCTAGATTTGATATAGTGGAGTTCTATAAGTCCTCCTAGATTTAAGTTTCTCATTTTGACTATTTAAGGTACAATCATGATGAACTAAATAGATTAATTGAATGTGTATAAAGTATAGTTCAATCAGATAGCTCAAGAAAAAATTCTACAAAAAATATTGATCCTCCTATAGGACTCAATAATAGTAAAACCTTTGATGATGCAAAGACATCTCAAGCATATGCAAATGATGAACAACTCAACCCATTTTATGTATCCCTATTTATCCATGGCCATAGACTGAGCAATTGTAACTTTGATTATGGGGCCTCTAAAAACATTATGCTTGCTATGGTGGTTAAATCCAAAGATTTAGCATGTTCCTCTTATAGGATAGATAAAAGATGCACAAATAGATCTAGTTGAATTCCTTGACAAAAAGCTCAAATTGACCATCCTAGTCATAGATATCCCTGCGAGCTATGGGATGCCTCTAAGTAGAACATATTGTAAAGACTTGGGTGGGGAGATAAGATTAGTTTGGTCTCAAGCTACTATTCCAATTAGGGATAAGAAAGTTGTGTTTAAACATGAAAGTACAACCAAATACATGGTCCTAGCATCTAAAGCTCCTAGATCCCATGTCTTGTACACTGAAACTGATTTTGCTAACTATTATGATTCATCTAAGGAGTTAACAAGTTCAAGGGAGGTGTTTAAAGAAGGTTTTTGGACTTTGAAATTTGACAGTAGTTGCACTTCAATTGGCTCAAGTGCTGGAGTTGTTCTAATTACACCTTCAAGTGAGATTATCCCTAAAGCTTTTAAGCTTGAGTTTGAGAACACAAACAATACCATAGAGTATGAAGCTTTACTCCTAGGTATTGAAGAAGCTAAGAGGAAGGGGGTTAAGCTGTTAAAGCTATAGGAGATGCCAACCTTGTGGTCAAAAAGGTACAAAATAACTTTGCTATGAAAAATCCTAGGTTGAGGCACTATAGAAATAGGGTCTATAATGAG
Source organism: Cupressus sempervirens (assembly GCA_028749045.1). NCBI lineage: Eukaryota > Viridiplantae > Streptophyta > Pinopsida > Cupressales > Cupressaceae > Cupressus > Cupressus sempervirens. The sequence goes on from CM053783.1 coordinate 891,914,479, forward strand.
ATTGAAGTCCTTGAGGCATTTTCTATAGAATCCATTCCTAGAGAGTACAATACTAGAGCTAATTTATTGGTTGGGTCAACATCCCTCATGATTCCTCATCCAAATTTTTGAGATGATGTCTATACAATTGAACTAGTTCATCATCTTAGTGTAAATTATAATGTAAACTCCTAGAATTTTTTTGATAATGATGCTCACATTAGTGCATTCCTCCAGGGGGTTGCCCCATTTCAATCTCTTCACTTTGAGGGTTCAGACTCTAGGAATTTTGAATTTCCCAATCTTGAAAATGATCCTAAAAATGGTTTCCTTCAATTAAGGGAAATCATATCCCTAAAAGCCTATTCACATTGGAGTCACTTTTTGATGAAGGGATTGTTGTTTTAGTAAAAATATGAGAGAGGTAGAGGAAATTTTTGGTGAATGTGAAAAGGTGAACATTGGTTTAGAAGATAATCCTAATTTGGTTGACTTAGGTAAATTTTGTAATGAGTCAGAAAGAAATAGATTCTTGAAGTTGTTAAAAGAGTGTGGTGATGTGTTCACCTAGTCCTATGAAGATTTCAAAGATTTTTGCAAACAAAAATTCAAACATCAAATTCCCTTAAAATTGAACATTGTTCCTTTCTGTCAAAAGCTTATAAATTACAATCCAAGGGTGGTTGATGCAATTTTTAAAGAAGTGGATAAGATCTTGAAGGCATGCATAATTTATCCCATTCATCACTCCACATGGGTGGCAAATATAGTTCCTATCTAGAAGAAGAGTGATGAGATTAGGATTTGTGTCAACTTCAAAAATTTGAATTAGGTAATTCTGAAGAATAATTTTTCTCTTCTATAAATGGATCACATCCTACAAATGGTAGCTAGTTCATAAATGGTGTCCATTCTTGATGGTTTTTATGGGTATAATCAGATCAGTATATCCCTAGAAGACCAACCTAAAACCACCTTTACCATGCCATGGGGAACCTTCACATATAATAGGATGCATTTTGGGCTCATCAATGTAGGTGCCACCTTTTAGAGGGTGGTGAATTCATCTTTTGGACACCTATTGAATAAAACAATTATTATTTACATAGATGACATGATAGTTTTCTCAAGAAGAAGGAAGAAACATCTTATTGATCTAAATTTAGTTCTTCAAAGGTGTAGAGAACATGGTATCTCCTTAAACCCCAAGAAGACTTTTTTTTTGTGTCAGTGAGGGATAGCTATTGGGCCACCTAGTGTCAAGAGATGGGATCCAGATAGACCTTGAACAAGTCAAACCTATTTAGTAGTTGTGCCTTCCATCTAACTATAATGGTATTCATTATTTCTTTCACCAAATTAATTTTTTGAGGAAGTTTGTACTTGATTTCACAAAAAAAACTAGAGCCATTGCAAATTCTCCTAGTGAAAGGTTGTTTTACAACTGGAGTGAAGAGGCCATAAAAGAATTTTAGGAAGTAAATTGACTCAGCACAACAGTGACTCAACACAAATTGTTTTTACATATCATACTCAGCATGCATTACCTAGTTCAACATGAACTTAGTGAATGTTTTAAGTGTGTTGACACTCAATTGTCAAAACCAATCTGAGATCAACAATCTCCCCCTTTGACATGAGTGTCAAAAACACTTAACTTTACATGATCAATCTAACCTTCTCGAGTATAATGTATTCACAACTTGGCTTATATACAAAAATTTAAAATTTTCAAAATTTTGTAATAAACTATATACCTCAAAATTTATAACTCCCCCTGAGTTAATGTGCCTGTATTATCCAAAAATCTATTCTCCATTCTTAGTAATTTTGTCTCTTGCTGATACTCTTTGACTTCAAATATATTGATACTCTTTATCTGATATGCATGTGCTCTATTTCTATTCCTTTGTTTTCTCCCCTATGGTTTAACTTAATCTTATCTCCCCTTTTCTGTCTATCTTCCTCTTTGCACATTTATATCTTCCTTTCTGACACACATGTTAAAGGGTTTATATAGTGATGGTGTATTTGTACAAGAAATATTTTTGGACCTCCATTATTATTTTTAGAGCAACATCCCAATTATCATGTGCAACATAAAGTAAATTGATTTGGATTACTATCTTTGCTGCAAGGTGAACTATTCCATTAGATGTAGAAAGATTTGGATCTTTCTTCATTGAAGTCTCTGCATATCCTAGTTCTTTGTGAAGTATCTCCATATAAGGGGTTAAGGAGGCTTGAATATTAATCAACTTGGCTTATATTAGCCTCTTCTACTATTAATACAACTAGTCAACTTTGTGATTGAAGCATTGAATGAAAGTGTTTCTCACTTTGAGCTGGGTTTTGAGGTACTTGCATACCTGATACTTTTAATTTGCTCCCTAGACTCAGAATTTTATGGCTTGTTTCTTATGTAAAGAGTGTGGGATCACACAATTTTGTGTATAATGAGAATGTGTTCTCAAGTACCTTCTCCACTATCTCAATTTTTGTAGCCAATTGTACTTATGCCAGTGCTATATCACTAGTTATTTTCTAAATGAATTTCCCTTAAAATTTTCTTTTGGACCACTTCATAAGCTTTGCATTTGCATCTTGGTCTTCATCATTCACTTGATCCACAATATTTGAGGTTGTTCTAATATTGGCTTTGATTCTATAGGTGTAGGAAAACTGAAAGCATCTAAGAAAATGTCTTTTATTTCCCACAATGCTTGCCTCTATTTATACTCCTTTCTAAGTAATTCTTGATTTTCTTCTTTTATAAGGCTTGTTGCATTAAGCCTATTTGTTCTAAGGTAATGGTTGTATAGCCATATTTAGGCATCACTATTTCTTCATCTAAAGTTACATCTCCATAGTGAATTACCTTAGCAACCTTGGATGAATTGAAGCTTGGTGCTAAAATTTGCAGTAGAACAAATTTAGTGCTTATTTCTTGAAGGACTTTTGTAGTATGTTGGTAATGTTACCAATGCTTGAGTGGCTTCTTGATCCTTCTCCTTTGGTATGTCCTTTTCTTTAGATATCCCTTGATCAATTACATTTGTCTGGCTTGCACCTTGTGTCTGTGTTGTAGATACAGATATATCTATCTGTCTTGTTTATTCTTCTATAGTCTTCTATTCTTCTACTTGCTTTTGTTCAACTTTATCAATTCTTACAGTTGTGCCATCATTTGTTGATGTATCTTATGATGTTTGCATCAAAGGTTGAGCACTGGTATTTGATGGGATAGTAGAAGGTGGTTCTTGTGTATTCATCTTATCCCTTGTAATATCAAATACTACCTTCTAAAGTTCATTAATACTAACCAACACTGGATTCTCACACATTTTTCCTTGCAATATGGATTGGTCAAGGATCTTCTTTAGGTCTTATATAGTTAAGGGGTTGATGTTCTAAGCTAAGCTATCAAGAATATCCTTTACAATTATAGTATCTGCAGGCATGCTTGTGTCATGTGGAGGGTTCATGCTTTACACTTTTGTGTCTTGCACACTCTGTTCTTCCTACTACTCTTCAGCTACAGCTGTGTCATTTCTTTTCCTTTGTGTCTCCTCCATAGTAGCATCATCTTTACCTCTTCTTGCTTCATCTTCCTTATCTTCCTCTTCTTCTCCATTTTTTATTCCCTCAAAAGGATCCTTCCTTTCTCTCCACAATCTTAAATTCTTAATTTAGGACTCTATTTTCACATAATTTATCATATGATTTTCTTATTTCCATGTCACCTATGCATCCTACTTTGTACTTGTAGCATTTTCTCATGTCTTCTACCATTATGACTTTAGGTCGGATCATGGATAATGCACCTAACATAACATATTTATAATTAATGTCTCAGATGGCCTTGAAATTGGGTTGTTTAACCTCATTGCTAACTAATTGAACCTCAAAAGCTTCTTTCTCCTTAGTATTCTTTGAACTAGAGGCCATTTTATCAAACTAGGTTTTATCAAATTTAAAACTGTACAACTCAGCTTATGAACAATAACTTTAAGATTTGATGAATTATTGTTTGATCATTGCTCAAATCCTTGCAAATGCTTCAAATTGGTTTATGCATCACTTCTTTACTCTTCTCATTCTTTCTTTAAATTTATAATGGTGAAAAATAAGATAAAATTGATCTTATGCCCTTTAGAACTTTGCAATTAATGCTTGGTCATGTAAGCTATAAGACTCAACATCAACACAATTATTGTTCAATTTGACATATATAGAGACTTCCTTCACTCAGTAGCAACTAAAAACTCGGCTCTAACTATCTTTGACTAGTAGCTCAGCATTAACTACTTTTTCACTCGGCATACATAGAAAACTTTTCATACTCAGCAACAACATGAAACTTGAAGATTTTAGCCTTGAATTTTCCATGAATTCTTACATCTTAATTCATGCTAATGGAATCATTTTAGTGCTAATTTCTTTTGGAACTGATGTATAATGTAACACACTTTAAGTATCAATCCCACATACCTCTTGTTTGCTTAGTTTGAACAAGTGTGACCACTTGACCCATTGGGTGAAGTGATCCCTTCTCCATTAGGTGTGCTACCATCATCTTTTTTCTTCTATGCCTTTTTCATCTCATTCCTAATGTGTTCAACATCTACCTTGTCTTTACCTTTATCAAATTCACAACTTGGTGCCTTAGACCTAGTCGGATAGTGCTTGTTGATGGGACCAGTTTTGTGATAGCTAAAACATGTGGTTTGACTTAACCATCTCTTGTAGTTACCACTGAAGTGAGTCTTGATGTAGTTTTTAGGTATATGCCCATATTCCTTACAATAGTGACAGTTATATCTTGTATTATAATCCTAGTTATAGGAGTTTTCACAGCTTCTTACCTTTGTTGGCTTGCTTGATGACCATGTGGACTTGGACATGCATTCAAAGGCTCTATGCCCATACTTCTAACAATTGTATCAATGTCCTTAAAATTTTGGTGCATGCATGGTTCTAGTTCTGCATTCATGTGCCTGATGACCTTGTTTATGTTGGAATAATGATACATTTGTCATTAGTTACAACACTTATTTGATTCTGAATGCTTACCGAGTTCATCACTCAGTTTATAGTTCATACTGAGCATTTGTTGGTTACCAAGTATGTTCAGCAGTGTTTACCGAGTCAGGAAGGTAAACAAAGGTTTTAGTGTTTACCGAGTCAAGAAGGTAAACGAAGGTTTTAATGTTTACCAAGTTAGAAAGGTAAACAAAGGATTTAATGTTTACCGAGTCAGGAAGGTAAACGAAGGATTTAATGTTTACCGAGTCAGGAAGGTAAATGAAGGATTTAGTATTTACTGAGTCAGGAAGGTAAATAAAGGTTTCAGTGATTACCAAGATAGAAAGGTAAAAGAAGTATTCAGTGCTTACCAAGTGAATCGAAGGAGTTAGTTTCTACCAAGTGACACAATGTTTACCAAGTCACCAGTGGTTACCAAGTTCCAAGCTACTCAGAGTGATTAGTATGGACCAAGCCCCTACCTCTACCAAGTGCATGACGATGCCGTGTAATGTAGTGGATGCCGAGTGTCAGAAGGTCACTGAGTGAGTTTGAGGAACCTGATTTTTCTACTATCTGGCTAACTCAGTAATTTTTTGTCCACTTGTGTTTGGCCGACCTTGTTGCTATAAATATTGGAATGGTATATATGTAATGTATTGTGCCATTTGCAAAATAAAAATGATGAAGAGAAGTAACAGTGAAGTAAGAGCAAATTGAAAGAGAATCAGCAGTGGAGTATTCAACAAGGTTATCAAGGAGCAGCAAAGATATATCCATCACATCAAGTGATCAGTACATAAGATCTAATCAGCAAACCAGTTGCAAGTAGATCCACTGCTTCATCCTAATAGGTGAATCAGTTTTGTAAATCCTTTAACAGGGTAGACTTAACAGCCTTTTGTAAATCTCCTAACAGAGTACATACTTCATTGTATGTTTGTAAATCCTCTAACAAGGTGGATCTAGCAGTCCTACTTGCTCCTAACAGGGTAGATCACCAGAAGTGATCACTGTAAGCCTTAACTGGCCAACTTTATATTGTAGTATTGAAGTTTCGTGGGCATCATCCCCACCCCAGTTTTACTTTCAATTTGAAAGGTTTCTGGGTCACCAAATTAGTGTGTTAATCTTTTCATGCATACAGTAAAGTAGATGAATGAATGGTGAATTTGTTATTATGCTGAATTGGTTTAAATTTTAAAGCTTACTGATTCACCCCTCCCCTCTCAGTAACCTTGTTAGTCCTGAATATTTCCAACAGTTTGTTGCACTTGTGACAATGAGTCATGTTCTTAGGCTTAGCATTCTTATTTGCATTCTTGCCCCTGTAAACATTAGCTATGCATCCTTTCTTACCACAATGATGAAAAGTAGGTTTAGAGTTCTTTCCTTTATTGTTCCTTTCCTCACCAGCTTTGGATGATTCTCCTTCTTCAGTGTTTGTGTAGCCCAATACTGATGTATCTCTAATGGATCTAGGGGATTTTAGTAGTTTCTCAAAGTACTTGATGGCTTCATTCAACTTGTTGAAACTTTTAGAAAATTCCTTTTCTCTTTTAAAGTCATTCTATAGTTGTTCATTTTGTAGCTCTAAATTGGTTATTTCAATGTCCTTGAAATTCAACTCATGATGAGCATTCATCATTTGGTTTAATGTATCCAATTTCATGTTTGAGATCCTAGATCTCTATTGACTTTCCTTCCAATCTATTTTCCAAAATTCTTTTTTCTTCTTCAATCATGGCCTTGTCTTCTATAGCTTTCTTCTTTTGTTTAGTCACCTCACATAGAAGTACAACTTGTGATTCTTGATCCAATTTGAGATTTCTAATCTCTTTAGCTTGTGCTCTATTCTTTTCCATTAGATTTGCAATTACTACATCAAATTCACTAGAGTTACCATCTATAAATAGCTTTGTGGTGTCAATCTCTTTGTATTGTGTATCATTTTATGCTATAACAATCTCTTTCCTTCTCTTTAGGGTACTCTTCAAAGCATTTCTAGCTTCATTCAATTGCTGTAGTATGAGATTTATCTCAATATCCTAGTTCTTAATCACCTTTCCCAACTTGTAGACTTCCATTTCATGATCTTTCCTCTAAGATGCAGAGCTTTTTCTTCTAGGAACTTAGCTCTGATACCTATTGATGGAATGAAAAGTAGAAAAGGTGAACTACTAGGGGGGTCAATCAATAGTTAAAACATGAACCCATAAAACTTTTCACCACTCATCCATCCCATGCATTCAATAGATAAACTTGAAATAATATGCAAAGCATAAATATCTAAACCATGTAAAAACATAAGAAATCACACATTTGACACCTGATATGATTATCTAGAAACCCTCCAAATGAGAAGGTAAAATTGGGGCAAGGATGACACCCACAATTCTTCACTACTGTAGCATTAAGTTTCGCCAATTAAGGTTACAATGAGTTGACTAGGAGACATGATCTACCTTGTCAAGGGCCTGCCCTATTAAAGGCTTACAAGGACTATTATGTCCCACCTTGTTAGAGGATTTTGACACCCTATTAGAAGTGTGCCTGGCTAAAGGACTTCATAAAATCCAGTTGGAATGTCACCCTATTAAAGGATTTACAACAGTCTATTAGGACTAATCCATCTAGGAGATTTAACAAAAACCATCTTGTGATTAGATCTGGTAGCCTGATTAAAGATCAAATCCAAATTGTGTATTTCTTGATTCTCTTTGATCTTATGTGTCAATGTTGTATCCTCTATCCTTTATTCTTCTCAAACTAATTCTACAATTTTCTCTCTTACAATTTCTAAGTCTCCATGCAAACTTCGTTGTTCTCTACCTTTAATTCCTTACACACTCACTTTTAATGAAGTTTAGGGTTTTGTCTTAAGAAGACTAGAAGACTTAGGGTTAGGTATGAATCTATAGTTGAGATTGATCTTTCTATTTACCACTTAATCCTTCCCTTTTTTTGATTGGTTACATGTAATTACATAGAGAATCTTCTTATAGATTCATCCTTATCTCTAAACAATCATATTCTATTCTTAGTTCGGCTGAAAAATGGTTTACATAGCTGTTTGTGCAATCTCAAAAAACTATGTCAAATCTATGTTAGTCAACACTTAAGGTTACGGATGCTTGGCACATACTAAAAGTTTGTCTTTGACTCAGCACCTAAATTTCTTGGCATCTACTGTATGCTTGACAATTGAATCACATAAAATGTATTATCTATTTAGCCCTTAAGGGACTTAGCACATGAGTGGCTTGGCATGAATATTTTTTACATATCATACTCGACATGTATTACTTAGTTCAATATGAACTTAGTGACTATTTTAAGTGTGTTGACACTCAATTTTTGAAACCAATCTGAGATCAACAAAAAAGAGAAAGGGTGGTTGATCATATAACTATTCATCCAGTGCAAGTTAAGAAGATATTTGACAAAAAATCTAAGCCTGGGAGCTTCATGGAGAATGATAAAGTATTTCTATGGGATAGAAGATGAGAACTGAGGGGTGCACATGGAAAATTTGAATCACTTTGGAAGGTGTCCTTCAAAATTAGTATGGTTCTTGGAGAAAACTTTATCAAGCTCAATTACCTAGATGACATTGAGTTACCCTTGTCTTATAATGGAAAGAATTTGAAGCTTTTCTAGCTCTAGTGTCTTCTATTCTACTTTACAATTTTGTTTTGTTATGTCTGAGGTTAGGTCTATTGCATTTTGTTAGTTTTAGTACAAAACTAGAGATATTTGAATTTCTCTTCAATCCCTTACTGTCTAAATCCCTAGTCAGAGCCAATTGTTTATAATGAATGGTCCACATTTATTTCTTTTACATGGCCATGGTATTTCAAAGACATTGTTAAAATATGTTCTACTATTGAACTCTCATTGTGAGCATTAACTAGTTCAAATTTCTTGGTTTTCAAGTCTTTAGGTCAAAAAAATCTCTGAACTTGAACATCGAACACTTTGTTCAAGGTTCAAGGTTCATAAGTTCATTGGTCTTCTTTGGTCAAGTCAGGAAAGTCATTCATCCCAAGGGTACATTTTCTCATCATTTAAGTTAAACTTGAACATTGAACACTTTTTTCAAGGTTCAAAGTTCAAAAGTGCATCTTTGTGTCTAGTCTTCGTTGTTAAAAAGTATAGTTTCCAATATATTGTGACTTCTAAACTTGAACATTAAACTCTTTTGTAGTTCAATTTTTCATGTTCACTTGGTCAAAAATGTCGATGCCTCTAGTGTCAGGTGTCTATGCTAGCAGCTTAGTGAAAACACAATTTTTTACCAAAATATGTGGAAAGTATGCATTAATTGGGAATTAAAGGTAATGATCTGGTAAGGCATGTTGCAATACATGCAGAACTTGGGTGATCTTTTTAATGATTGAAAATACTTTTCCTATCACCAGTCTTGTCAGTCACTCACATGATTTAAGTCTAGGTTTTATGTTTTAAAAGGAAGCTATCTCGTATTCATTCCTTTGCCATTTCTATTTGTAGTAAAGATTATTTTAGTCTCATCTATAAATACATGATGTTATCTTAAGTATGATGTTTTAGCAAGCTTGCATGCACTTCACATGATGAGTCTCTAGGCCTTCATTTTTTAGGTGTCATTTCTTTCTTTCATTATCTTAAATATTGTGCATTCTTTCTATTTTATTTCATTTTGGCTAGATTTCCTACCATGGTTGTTGTATTCCTTCCTAAGTTACTTGATAAATTTAAGAATTCTATTATAAGTAGGGTCCTTCTAGAGATTGAGGGCACATTCCTTGCAAAAGAAGATATGGGTACATTCTTGGCTAGATTTGTAAACCCAAAAATTAGTTTCATATCTAATAAATTATCATATAGTGGTCTGTTGCAAGCATTTTCTTTCCCCTATCTCAAAGTAGTCCTAACATGTAGAGATAGTTACGATATAGCCAAAAAGTGTATATGTGCCTTTAATGGTGAAGTCCTAGTGTATGTTAGCCAAGTTGCCATCATGGGTGCACTAAAGATTCCTTTGCATGAAATCTATGAATATTGGACTGCTAGATCTTCCTACATACAATTCTCCATAGATTTCACTAAATTTATTAATACCATTGCAAAGGGCTAGCTTTTCAAATCAGAGAGAGGGAATCCCTGCCTTCTACATCCATTGACTAGAGAACACATGATCCCTGAGATTAAGAATGTCATTACACTGCTAAACAGAGTGAAAGGGAACCCACATGATTTTCATTAGGAGAATTCGATGTATTTTTTCCTCTAGAAAATCTTGGGAGAAGATAAATTCATTGATTGGGTGGATATCATATCTATTAGGCTGCAAGAAGAACTTTCTCAAGCTTCTAGAATTTTTGGCTTTTATATGACCTCCTATTTTTTTTAATCCTAACCTATGGTAGAGAATGGATGGGTTCACCACACTTAGACTAGTATCCAAGAATGCCTATTTATGACTACTATCCTTTGTTGTAGAAGAATAAAAACCCTAAGGGTTTCAAAATAGTTCAAGACATTTTCCTAGCTAAATTGGTGCTTGAAATGCAAGGGAAAGAGAACGTGAGGTTGACAAAGAAAGCCACTTTGTTGATTGATATTTACAATAGTTTCTTTACTCAATTCCTCAAGTTCACCTGCCTCAAGATTAGATGACATGAAGGAAAGACTCTAAGGTTACCTCATCACTTCCTAGATCATTTTATGTTGATCAAGATATGTAAGATATGTAGACAGTTGTCAGAGGTTGACAAGAATTGTAAAACTTGAAAAGGTTCCAGTTACACCTTCCCTATTGAACTCGAGCATTAAAAATGAAGGAAAATCCAAGATGGCTTTAAGCTTATATCTAAGATTTAATCCATGAACCTATTAACCTATTATGCTAGACCTAACTTTGACAATTGAGAGTCTCCCCTAAGGTACTCTGAGCAAGTTTTCTCTACTCCCCATGTTCCCCATTTAGAATATTTTTGGGTTAACTGTCAAGATGATTTTGAGGTTAGGAGGAAACTTTGGTGTAGGTTGTCACTAGCATAGATAAAAGATTTTAATCTCCCACTAGATGCTTTTGGGGTAATCAAAGAAGTAGATGAAGAAATTATCGACCCAACTTACATTGAGAAAGTGGAAGCCTACCCATTACTAGAAATCAATTGGACAATCCCAAAGGAGGATGTCCTACATACAAGCACCCTTCATGTACTAACTAGAATAGAAAAATTTCTCATAAGAAAGAAATAGTCAAAACTAGTGGCTTGTAGTGTTCAAAAGGTTCATGCTAGTTCTAGTTCACTTTTAGTTGTTCTTGGTACTAATGAAGTTGTTCCTTCTCCTACTGGAGGAAAGATAATGTCCAGTATTGGACTTGAACAATCTTTTCAAGGTTCAGTTCATCTTCCTCCTTTTGTCAAGTGGAATCATTCTTGTAGCAGGAAGAAGCAAGAGTAGATGAGTAGCTTAAAGGAGACTTTTGATAAATCTGAAACAATTGATCTTGACTTAAGGGAGGAAACTTCTATTAAACCCTAATTGGTGAGTTTGAACATGGGAATCAACAAGTAATAGAAGGGGCTAACACTTCACTAGTATATTTGGGTTTCATTTTTGACCTAAATTTTTGATGGTAGGAAAATTTGACTTGCCAAATTCTTTAAAAAAAATATGATCTCAATATTGTCGAAACTTTGATGTAAATTAAGTCTATCATCAAAATTTTGACATTTTCATGGATATAAACAAAAAAAGAAAAGTTAATCTTTATTTATTCATGCCACAATGTGTGGGTGGGAGGCATCAAAGGTGTGACCAAGAGTTGTTCAAGGTAAGAGTTTTTAGTGTTTTGATCTTGCATAATGGAACTATTTTCTATTGGAGTCATCTTGCATATATGACATTGCAGTTTTGACTAGGCACATCAATAAAAGAAAATTCAAATAGTGAAACCCATGTTGAATAAATAACCAACACAATTAAGAATGTCTCCAATGCCTTGTAATATTTGACAAAATTTATCATTTTAGATATCTTTGAGCATGAATCCACATAATCACTTTCTCGGAATGTTTTGGATTCACCGCTTATGAAGTTTCTCTCATAGCCCATTTGTATTTAAATTTGATTTCTACAGAGCCCTTTGTACAAATATTTGGAACTTCACGTACAAGATTCAAGATTTGAGATTTGAATTAGTGTGATAAATAGGGACCATTATGGGGTTGATCACTACCTTAATTATCTTTATCTCTATTAATATCCTCTTTTGAACCTTGGAATGATCTATGCTCTTATTAATTCAAGGGAATTGGTGGCCAATCTAAGCGAATGCCCTAGCTAGCAAGAAAATAAATTTTTAGTAGATGTTTCTTAAGTTTTGTATGAGTATTTTCTTTGTGCTAATGGTCCCATGATATTTATTGCTCTCTACTTCTCTTTGAACACTTTTGTTTTAGGTAAATATGTTGAATCACCTATATTTATGGAAGTAAAATTTAGAGGGAAATGTTAAAAATGTATGGAATGATTAAGCAGTAGCTACATATTTTTAGGATGCCCCTATTCACCCCCAATATGAATTATAATTCTTACATTTTTTTTGCTCCTTTATAGGAGAATATTTGACATTATGCCTTATGTTTGACAAATAAGTGGCAAGAAGTTGCATGGGACCACGAGGCAAAGGAGGTATCATAGAAGTTATGAAAAGGACCTTGAAGCTTCATCTAGGATCAACTAATTCAACTAGTTGCCTCTTCTGTTAGTGCTTAAATAATAATATTGAATCCTCCTCACACCTCCAATTTGTGAAACCTTTCTTAATTATGATGTGAAGATCTTCTAACTAAGTTGTCAGTCCTTATATTTGTTACATGTGTAGGGATATGGTATGGTGGTTCAGTAATGGTTATATCCCATGTTCCATAGAACTTGGTCATGGTTGTACAAATATTTATAAAGATTCCAGCCATGCAAAAAAAATTAATCATAGTATGTACTAAATAAACAAATTCAATCACAAAATAGTATTGAAGGATGATAATCTGATGCTAAGAGACAAAAAAATAAAATGGTTTATAAAGTTACATCTTTTAGTAAATATAAGACAATAGATAGTACAAAAATTATACAGGACACATAGAAATTCAAAATAAGTCATTGTATTGCTCTTCAGGAAGTCCATCAACATCATTGATCACATTTTGAAAGAAGCTAGAAGGCTAACAATGAAATTTCAAGAAGTTATCTATAGACATGCTTATTAAGAAGGGAATTTGATATCTTGGACAATAAGGGTATAGAATTGGATGCTTTAATTTCCTTGACCAAATTCATTATGGATGATTGTTCAAAATTAGGTGGTTATAAGATGTGAATCCCACCCCTTAACAAGGTCCATTTTTATCCTAGAAGTATCTACAGCTCATTTGGGGACCCTATGAAATCTATGACCAACTGTAAAAGGAAGAAAAAATATCTTAATCTTACCTTGGCATAGGGAGATGGTGGTCATGATGCGATAAATTAAAGGCTAGATCTTGAGTAGAAGCTTAATTAGATCCATAAAAAATAAAACTAGCTTCAACACTATAATTAGAAGAAAATAAATTTGAGGAGTTTTGGCTAATCTGGTTTGACAATTGGGCACCTTGACTTCATTCATCAACTTGAAACTATATGATTAGTGAGGATAGTAGGTTACTAGGTATTGATTATCTCTAGTGAATATTCTTTTCCATTCTAGAAGTATATCAGTTGATTTTCTCTCTTGTGAAATCTTAGCTAAATTAAAATCCTAAAGAAGTTGTATATTAGGGAATATCAAACTCTCTAATCTACCCATACTCTACCTAGGTTCAAGATGAGCATTAATCCTTTTTTTCAAAATATTTCTTGAATTTTCATTACCAGAAGACAAATGGATCATAAATTTTAAATTTATATCCAGAGAATCTTTACTACTATAGAAAGGTGACAAAATGGATCATCAATATCGTTGAGAAAAAAAAACTTGCAGAGTCCTGCTTATGCTTGCTAGATACAAAATTTCTGTATTAGGTAAGAACAATGCACCAAATTCAATGAGATGCAACAAATTTAATGGCTCATCATATTTTCATTTTTCTAGAGACAACCTCATGCAAAGAATGTAAATTTCTTCCACTTTGAAACCTTTTCTCCAATTGTTTCACATTGTACTTTGACTATTGTATATGTTGGAATGTATATGCTATGGATTAGTTTCAAAACTTATTGATGGAGACACAATCCAAGTATAGAATGGACACAATAGGAAAGGGAAAACTTTACTAACTATGAAAATATGCCAATACACTTAGTGCAGAGAAAATAGATTCCAAAACATTCCCAATGGGCTTAGAATAGTATAAATCTAGAGATAATTTCTTCTCCCAGTACCTCCTCTCAAACTCTACTCAAAACTACCTTTTACAATGTCAAAAATGTTCTTGAATAGACCCCAAAGGGTTAAGGATTAGGTATATATTCTAGAAAGTGTTAGTTGGCATCCACTGCCAAAATGGAAGGCCCCAGAAGTCACTTTAGAAGTCGGTGCAAAATTAGAAGAATTTAGAAATAGTAGTTGAACTTTCGGGGGGCATAACTTTTGAACCATAGCTCCAATTGATAAACTATTTACATTTTGGGAAAGCCCTTAGAGTGCTCTATATCCCTTTGGATAGCTTTTTTCATCCCCCATTTTTTAGGCCTATACAAGGTCATTTAGTACATCGAACTTGACTTTGAAGCATTCTTAGGAGGTTTCAAACCGTGTAGCCTTTTGACTTGATTCTTTTTTTGGAATGTTCTAAATTACAATTTTAATCATCCCTAAAATTTAAACCTTCTAACTCACCATAATTATAGTCCTATTTTTTTGGCATTTACATGTATCCCAAGGTGCTTAAAAACTCTAACATAGAACACTGATAGTGGAACTGTGAGAGTTAGCACCTTTATTTGACCCAAATGGGTATCCAAAAATGAAAACACATGAAATAGAAACTATGTCTAGGTATTTTTTTTTGGGTGACATAGGATTGCCCTTATACCTCTGGATGCTCGTACATCAGACACCTAGGGTAGATTGAAAAGTGATCCTGTCACTTTATGGATGGTAGAGGAAATCTCAAATGGGAAACCTCAGTTGCTGATATCCAAGTTGATTCCTCTATCAACCTCCCTTTCCACTTAACCAGGTACTCTTCATACTTCCTATTTCTAGTACTCCTGCCTACACAACTATCTAGAATCTCTTCTATCTCCTCCTTAGAAGTAGGAATTGGACATGGCTCCAGCATCAACCCCTCATCTGCACCATCGTCATGATATTCTATTAAGTCTGCAATGTTGAAGATAGGAGAAATGTGAATTCCATCTGGCAACTCCATCTCATATGCATTTCCTCAGTCATGTTTCTTCAAAATTTTGCAGGGGCCAAATTTCTTCATCTCTAGCTTGTTGTAAGTACCTACTAGAAATCTTTCCTTTCTTAAGTGTACCATGACTAGATCAGCCCTAGCTTAATACTATTGATTCATCTTGATAATGTGTGCTTGGACCTCCTCATGTAGGTGCTTGATATGTTCAGCAAATTCTTCTATTTCAACACTTGTCCTCTCCCCTCGCTCCATCTTTTTCAATTTTGGTACAGTCCTTGGGCTACTTCCATATACAATTTGGAATGGTGATCTACTAGTAGTCCTATTTATAGAGTTATTGTTAGAAAATTCCTCTTGTGGTAGAATCAAATCCCATCCCTTGGGCTTATCCCCAACTAAACATCTCAGAAAATTGCCCATACTTTTGTTTATCTCTTTTGTCTAGCCATCAGTCTATGGGTGATGTGTGGAACTGAATTTCAAGTCTGTTCTCAACTTCTTCCACAATGTTCTCTAGAAATACCCCACCAATTTAGTATCTCTGTCAGAAACTATACTCCATGGGAGACCATGTAGTCTCATCACCTCTCTAAAAAACAAGTCTACAATATGGACGACATCATGAGTTTTGTGGGATGGAATTAAATGTGCCATTTTGGAGAACCTATCAACCACCACAAATACTAAGTCATTACCCCTTTGTGTCCTTAGCAATACAAGAAAAAAATCCATACTTATGTCCTCCCATGGCTTTGATGGAATAAGCATTGGCTGATATAGTCCAGTATTGTGACTAAATCCCTTGGCCACTTGACAAACCTGACAACTCTGTACAAACTTCTTCACATCCTATGAAATTCAAGACCAAAAATAATGTTTTCTTAGAATGGAAATGGTCTTATCTTGACCAAAATGTCCTACCATCCCTCCACTATGTTTCTCCTTAATCAAATTTTCCCTCATGGAACTCCTTGGAATGCATAATTGATTGCCCTTGAACAACATACCATCTTGAATCAAATAGTGTAACCACTTGGTTCTGTCTATAGCAATAGGTTCTTTACAAGTTTCCACACTTCAGCAAAATTAGGATCCTTAGGGTACATATTCTTGAGTTCATCAAACCCAACTACTTCAACTTGCATTATTGTAAGCAACAACTACCTCCTACTCAATGCATCTACAACCCTATTAGACTTTCCACTTCTATGCTTCAATACAAATGTATAGCTCTGCAAGAACTCTACCCACTTCATATGCCTCTGGTTCAATTTACCTTGGCTATTTAGGTACTGTAATGCCTAGTGATTAGTATATATAAAAAAATTCCTTTGGCTATAAATAATGCCTCCATTTCTTTAAGGCTTGGACTATTGCATAGAACTCTTGATCATAAACAGAATACTTCTTCTTTGCATCATTCAATTTTTCACTAAAATATGCAATAGGCTTACCTTCTTGGCTCAATATAGCCCCAATAGCACTACCAATAGCATCACAATCCACCTAGAACACCTTACTAAAATTAGGAAGTTCCAACACAAGTTGTTCTATCACCTTCTTCTTCAGTAATTCAAAACTTCTTGCAGTTGTTGTAGTCCATTTGAACTCTTTTCTATCCCCTCTTATTGTGTCAGTCAGGGGTGCACATATGTCACTGAAATTCTTAATGAACTTCTTGTAAAAACTAACCAGACCATGAAATGATCTTACCTCAGTAGTAGACCTTGGAGTAGGCCATTCCAAGATGGCTTTTACCTTCTCTGGATCCATTTTGAGACCTTCAGGTGATACAACAAACCCCAAGTAGACTAACTCTTTTTTAGCAAAGCTACACTTCTTCAGATTAATTAACAGTTTCTTTTCCCTCAACCTTTCGAGGACACTACAAATATGCAATAAATGTTCTTCCAAAGTCTTACTGAAAATTAAAATATCATCCAAATAGAAAATAATAAATTTTCCCAAAAACTTCCTAAGTACCTCATTCATAAGCCGTATGAAGGTTCTTGGTGCGTTTGTCAATCCAAAGGGCATGACTAGCCACTTATAAAGACCTTCCTTGGTCTTGAAGGTAGTTTTCCACACATTTCCTTCTCATTTCCATATCTAGTGATAGCCACTCTTGAGATCTATCTTTGTGAAGTACTAAGCTCCACTCAAGCAGTCTATAAGATCATCCATTCTTGAAAAAGGAAACTGATACTTGATGGTTATCATGATTATAGCTTGAGAGTTTGTACACATTCTCCACTCTCCATCCTTCTTTGGTGCTAGTACTACAGGTACTACATATGGACTCAAGCTCTCTTGAATCAAACCCTTCCTCACTAGCTCTTGAACCTATCTGTTTAGCTCCTCATTTTTAGTAGGAGTCATCCTATGAGAAACCTTGTTAGGTAAACTAGCTCCAAGGATTAAATCTATCTAATGACTAATTTGCCTTACTGTTGACAATCCTTCTAGAACATTATCATAGATGATATCTCCAAACTCTCTTAATAAATCTAAAACTTCAAGTGGTATTTCACTACTACCTTCCTTATCTTTTCTAGGAATCAAAGCATAACATATACGCTAATGTTTCATGCCATCTGAAAACTTTCTTCCATTAACAAGATAGATCCTAGTGTTGCTGCATACCTTTTCACCTTCCTTTATCATGGGCTTCAATTTTTGGTGAACTCCATCCTTTGTCAGAGAGTATCTATTTGCATGACCATCATGTGTTGCATGCTTGTCAAATTGGCCATGGTCTTCCCAACAATAGATGGTAGACATCCATTGGAATAATATCACAAAGAACTTCATCATGGTAACTCCCAATTTTGAACTTCACTAAACATTGTTCACTTACTAGGACCTTATGATCATCTGTCACCCAAGCGATCCAATAGGGCTAGGGCATTTCTCTCTCTTAAGCTTCATCTTAGAGACCATCTCTTCTAACATCAAGTTGTCAGTGCTACCACCATCAATGATCACATCACAACATTTATCCTCACACTTGCACCTGGTATGAAATAGACTCCTCCTTTATCCTAGTTCAATCTCACCACTTAGTAGGAGCCTTTCATTTACTAAAGTCTCTCCTCTTTCTACATCCTCTGAATGTGATGACTGTGCATCCTCATCCACATGAGCAACCCTAGCTTGGCCCTCAACTCTCCTATCTATCCTTCCTTTTTTTTGAGGACATTCAAAGGCATGATGACCTTGTTCATTGAAATGGAAACAAGTACCATGGAAGCCTCATCTTCCTAAACCTTGTCCACATCCTCTACCTCTTCCTCTCTGATCTCCAAAGTTTTGATCATGAGAGCGGTTGAAATCCTCATTCCTCTGGTTCCTACTAGTACCCACATCTTCATTTTTATTTTGGGTCTCATTTTGGCCTCCAGATGACCAACCACTACCCCTTCCTCCTTGATCATGCCCTCTTTGTCTCCCTTCAAACCTTTTATTTAGCTTCTCTTCAACTCGTAGGGAAAACTGGTATGCCTCTTCAATGTTGGTCATTCTTACCAGACTTAATTCCTCCTGGATGTTGGGTCGCAACCCACTGATATAATGAGAAACCTTCTCCTTATTTTCTTTCGCATGCCCTACTCTAATAAAAAGTTAGTAAAACTCCTCTATATATTCTTGGAATAATTTTCTTACTTGCTTTAACCCATGCATCTTCTTAAACAAATCAAGCTCATAATCAATAGGAATATACTGCTTCTTTAGTTTGTCCACCATGCGATCCCACCTTGTGATCTTCTCCTTTCCTCTTCTATTTCTTTCCAATTAAACCTCTTGCCACTAGATTTTGGCATGGCTTTTCAGTTTGGCCTTTACAAACTTAACCCTATCTGGATCCCTAATATCCTCATACTCAAAGTACTGCTCTAGTTCATTGATCTAGTTGATCAACTCATCTAATTTCAGATTTCCTAAAAATACACCCACATCAATTGTAGCTCTTTTTACAAATTTTTTAATGGCCCTTAAAATCCTCTCCTCTACCTAATTTAGAACTTCCCCTTCAACTTTCCCTTTTGGTCCAATGTATTCTTCTTCATTGTCGTCCTCACTTTCGTCACTTGCGACAACATTTGTTCCTCTATGGAGCTCCTCCTGCAATGCTTGAACCTACCTTTGGAGGGCTCTAACCTCCTCAAGATTAATAACTCTAGACCTTCCACCACACTCTCTTCATGGAGGCATCTTCTTAACGCAAACCCACAACCACACAGTCCTGGTGCAAACTACTTCACATTAAGTGCTCTGTCTACACACTCAAGAAAACCCCGCTCTGATACCACTTGATGGAGACACAACCCAAGTACAGAATGGACATAATAGGAAAGGGAAAACTTTATTAACTATGAAAATATGCCAATACACTTATTGTAGAGAAAATAAATTCCAAAACATGCCCTATGGGCTTACAATAGTATAAATCTGGAGATAATTTCTTCTCCTAGTACCTCCTCTCAAACTCCACTCTGAATTGCCTTTTACAATGCCAAAAATTTTATTTAATAGACCCCAAAGGGTTAAGGATTAGGTATAAATTCTAGAAAGTTCTAGTTGGCATCCAATGCCAAAATGGAAGGCCCTAGAAGTTGCTTTAAAAGTCAGTGCAAAATTAGAAGAATCTAGAAACGGTAGCTGAACTTTCAAGAAGCATAACTTTTGAACCGTAGCTCTGATTGACAAACTGTTTACATTTTTGGAAAGATCCCAGAGTGCTCTATAGCCCTATGGGCTAGCTTTTCTCATATCCCATTTTTTAGGCCTGTACAAGGTCATTTAGTACCTCAAACTTGACTTTGAAGCATTTTTAGGAGGTCTCTAGAAATTGAAAAACTATGATAACTTTAAAACCATGCAGCCTTTTGACCTGATTACTTTTTTGGAATGTTCTAAATTACAATTTTAATCATCCCTCCAATTTAGACCTTCTAACTCACCATAATTATAGTCCTATTTTTCTAACATTTACATGTATCCCAAGGTGCTTAAAAACTCTAACCCAGAACACTGATAGTGGAACTGTGAGAGTTGGAACCTTTATTTGACCCAAATGGGTATCTAGAAATGAAAACACATGAAATAGAATGAATGTCTAGGTTTTTTTTTTTTGGGTGACACAAGATTGCCCTTATACCTCTAGATGCTTTTGCATCACTTATCGATGTATTGTTTCTTATTTACTAAATCTTACATTTTTCTTAACAGGGAAGGTAGACACAAGGATAAATTCCCTTGAAGCCTCAACCTTGGACTGAAAAATGTAATTCTAAATGTTTCTTTTCATGAATTCCTTTCATTTACTTATCCTTTTTACTTTTTTTTTTTGGATTAGTATCTATGTTATGAGTTTATCTTTTTTGCTCTTGTAATTAACTTATTGACTTTATTTGGAATAACATCTAGTTACATGCATATAGATAAATTTGATATGATACTTTTGAGGGTTGTATTATGCAATGAGCTAGATTATCTAGGGATGCATCCCCTATTTTTTTTTAGGCATCCCTATCCTAGGGATAGGGGACACCTATGGGACATCCCTAGAAATTTTTCATATTGACAAAAATCTCTAAATAGCACATATTTATCATAATCATTCTTTATATTCTTATATTTTAAGGTTCTTTAATGTATACAAACATACTTTATCCATGTTTTAGTGTGATGACATTCAGAGATGTCTTGATAGTTCTTTGACTTTAATCAGTCCTGATCAAGATTTAAAAAATTGAAACAAGATAAAAAAAATTGTGATGACCCTTTTATGGATGATTTTGATAACCTGCTATTTGACACTACAAAAATGGAACTTATGAGTTGGTGGATCTTGATATTTCTTTTACTTTAACTAGTACTAATATAGATTTAAAGGATCACATTCTTTGTTTTTGAGATAATACTATAAGGTCAAGAACTCTTGCATTCAAACATTGGAAAATTCAATTTGAGGTGTTTGTATTCAAATATGTTGTCTAGCGACAACATCATGGGATAGATAGTCCAGTAGCATGACATACATTGAGATCACTTCTCCAAAAATAATTCATTCTAGTCATTCTCGCAAGAAGTACTAATCAATCTTTTAGATTTAATTTAGTGGGATGAATTCTTGATAGATAATGTAGGCTTGTTTTGCAATCTCATTTTGGAGATTTGACTAATACACATGAAGACATTCTTCATCTCTTTGATGACAATTTTATGATAAGCACTACCGCATTTCTAATCTTGTCATCATCTTCATTAATTAGGCTTATACATGATTTGGTTGTGGAATTCTTTTGTGTAATATTTGAGAAGAATTTAGAGACATCATACATTATGATTTTCTTCCCATATTTTACTATTTGGCATGCGAAGAAACCTTGCATAAATATTCAATTTTTCTTATTCACAACAAAAGGAACATTGTTGAACATTCTTGATTTTCATCATTGTTTGTTGAACATCAAACATTGATTTGTTTGGCTATAAATTATTTAATAAATTTAATTTCTTGGCATAGTAGGGATGATATAGTATATGTTAACCCTTGGGTAGTATAATTTATGGTTAAGTTAAAAATTCTTGATTGGTTTGAAAGTGCTACAACACTTATTCATGCCCCCCACCCCTCCCCCAATGTTTCTTGATCCTAACCTAATATTGCCAAAACTATCCATACATTTACTCACATTTTTTGGAGCAACATATTTCAAGTGAAAACAATGAATAATTTTTGTTCAAAATCAATGCCAATATATAATATTGTCCAAAATTAATGCCAATATTTATATTGTATAATTCATTTGATTTATTTAAATGCCATCTTTACTAGAGATATAGTAATATTTAATTATCTAATTATATTGATTATATACAAAATACTACTAATTCTTGTATGTTTATATTTGATATAATTTTATAGCCTGAATATTTACTTGTGAATAAAGTCCATGCCTAACAATATGAAGCCAAAAAAAGGTGACAATTGCTTGATTCTGGTCTCAGTTCAAAAGAAATGGTGATAAAAAAATGTTATTGTCCTTGCAAAAAAATGTAAGGGCTCAAAGAATCGAAGAATTCTAATAAAAAATTAGAGACATTGTAGGCAACATGATCACATTGAAGGGGAAAGAAATTTTGTCCTTTAGTGAATGTGGATTTCAAAATGGTGGAACATGGAGGTGTGAATATTGAAGCAGAAAGTAATGCTCCCAAGGAAGAAGATGATTCTAAGGTAGAGAACACAATTGAAGATGTTGGTATTGGTGCAACTAATAATGTTCCAGAGAATAGGATTGAAAAAGATGTTACTGGTGCATCTGATGAAGATGATGAAGATGATGATAGTTGTGGATCTAATGATGATGATGATGATGAAGAGAACCTTGATATACCTATAATTGAAAAGGAATACAAGCCCCTATACAAAGGCTCCCAAAAACACTTATGTGTGTTGTATTATTGCCAGTAAACTTGAAGGTTATGAATGGTATATCCAATCTAGCAATCTCACGTATGCTAAGGTATAGTGTCATTTTTGTCATATTCTATGTTAGCATACCTTAAATGTTCATTTTATTAACAATGTTTCTCCATAGGTTGATAGGTGAGTGTTTTTTACCACCATCAAACATTCTACCTCACTCTTACGAAGAATCATAGACCATTATGAAAGATATTGGAAAGGAGTATCAAACAATACATGCATGCCCCAATGATCATATTATATATTATAAACAACATGAATTTGCAACAAAATGCCATGATTTTCACATTAGTAGGTATTGATTAGATCAAATAATGAAAAAGGTGCCTTGCAAAGTTCTTCAGTACATTCCTAGTATTCCACATTCGCAATGATTATTCAAGTGTACTAGCTTGTCACAATTTATGGATTACCATGCATGCAATAGAAGTGAAGATGACATTATGTGAATGCTTATGGATGGTTCTACATTTAAGGACATATAACATAGGTGGCCAGTATTTAAAGAAGAACATCATAATCTAAAGCTTTTAATGGTAGCAAATGGTGTCAATCCATTTGGAGAGATGAGATCTATTTATTTAGTCTAGCCTATTTTTGTCATTAAAAATAACATTCCTCCTTGGATGTCTACAAAGAGAGAGCATATAATGTTGGCAATGATTGTACTAGGTATTTTTCCATTTAATAGTCATCTAAATTAATTTATAAATATAGTATCAAAATAGGCATAATAATTATGTTTTTTTTATGTTCATTCAACTAGGTAAGTACCAAGTGAAAGATATAAATGTATCTATTGAGCCCTTGATTGATAAGTTATCAAAGTTATGGAATGGGGTTACTATGTATGACATCTCTAGACCAACTAATGAAATGTAATTTGAATTCTGTGCAATGTGTGTATGAACAATACAAGATGCCCCTGAACTAACACATTTTTGTGGTATGTAAAACTATTAACACATATTTTTGGTATGTAATAGTGCTAACACATTTTCATTGTATGCTTATGTTGTGTGTGATAATTTTATATATGAATCTTATAGTACACATGTCATCCAATTATACACGATCTTGTAGGTCTTCAGACAAAGGGAAAATTTGCATTTCCAATTTGTGATCCAAAGATGAAATCTCATCATTCAAAAAATTTAGGAAAGAAGGTGTTCTATGAAAATGGACACTTTCTCCACAAAAATCATAAGTATCAAATTTTTGAAAAATATCTTTTCAATTGGAAAGAAGAGACAACATCAAAACTACAAATAATGACACCTGACATGTGGAAGTTGGAATACAATAGAATAAATCATTGAGGTAATGTCATTCCATTTGATGCAAGTTTTTGTATAAAATTTGAATCTAGATATTTTCTTTTGTTTACTAATGATAATTGATGTTCATGAAGGTCATCAAGGTATCAACGAGAAACTTCCAAAAGGACTTGACTTAAAGCTATCCTAGACAATTTAGTAGGTTGGCATACTATGAGCACCTCTAAATCGTGCATTTGTTTTATGCTATGCATATTGGAAAGAATTTATTAGAAAAACTATGAAAAATATTAGATGGAAGGTGTGACAAAGAAAAATTGGTCAAAATTTGCAATCACATTGATGAATCCAATCATGCATTGAAGTGTTTCCTTGAATCAAATAGCAATGGAAACCAGATTAATATGAGTGACATTTCTTGTTTATTAATACAGCAACAAATTAATGCCATATATGAACCCATACAAAAACAACTAAATTTCCCACAAGTGGTGTAGGGCACCCATATGGAAAGGGAGTCATCATATTGCAGTTCACTATTTTGTTGGGTCATTTAAAATAGGCCAAGGTCATGATAGTCAATTTGGTCCAATTGTGTGGGTTTTAGGCCTCTTGATGTTTTATAAACCAAATGCTTCAAACCTATGGGACACTTAGGATTAGGATCATGCACAATGCATCTAGGCATAGCATCATTAAATATTTAACATAAGAATGTAGGCTAAGAATTAGTTCCTCATTTTGGTCAATAAGAGAACTTGTCAAGAAAAGTTGCTCAAAAATTGCATAAATGTTGCAATGCAACATTTTTGACATCTTTGCAAAATGTTTCAAAACTGAAACAAGTTAGGAATTTTAACCACCTCCTTCAATCCCTAATAGTTGGATCATGAAGGGTGCCTTTAAATTAATTAGAGAACCTTCCTAAAAGAACAGGTTCTTTCATTGTATGGATTTTCTATTGAAATCAATAAAATTCTTCTAGTTTTTTCTCTCAGTCGACTATTTCAGACAAGTTTTCCATACTGGTATAGATTGGTAGATGACTAACTATCATATTAGTAGAAAGGGAATTGAGTTAGTTCTTGAATGCCACTAGTTTGAGAAGATTTGGTTCTAATTGGTGAGAGTTATCCCTCCATTAATAAGGGTTAGAAACCCTCCATTAATAAGGGTTTCATGCATTTGGGCATTTATCTACCAATGTAACTAGCCAAATTTATTGAAATCCTAGTATCGTATAGTAGCATGAGTCTAGTAAGGGATTCTAGAAGGAGAGACACAAAGGAGCTATTTTTCCATTTTTAAACCCGTGCCCTAGAGCAAACTGTCAAGCAATTTGGTCTAGAATCAGCCTAAACATGAACTCATAGACCAAAATATGTGGATTTGGCCTACCAAATGGAACATTCAAAGTTGTGAGAAGTTTCTAAACTATCCCTAACAACAATATCTTGCCTATGTATGCATTTTTGTGTGGTTTCTTTGTCATCAAGTCTAATTAGGCTTGTTAGGTATGTATAGACAGAGGACTGTGGCATAGTGCTGGAGTAGGTTTTTTTATTGGTAGTTAGGGAATTGATTGGATATGTGGAAAGCATTGGATTATTACTATTGTTTTGGCCTAAGACTTTCTATTCTATGATTTTTATCAAGGGTGATAAAAGGCACAGTTTTAGAAGCCTATCATATATAAGCAGTGACAATCCAATGAGGCTTAAAGGTCAATATTAAAGGATCTAAGTTGGGTGCCTGTGAGTTTAGTACCAAAATAAGATAGAGTCTAAGATTATTAGGGTTGGTAAAAGAGTGTCAATTATATTGGGTAATAGAAACCTTTAATGAAAAATTGAACCTTGTAGAAGGGTGTGTTAGGAATAATACTCTAAAGTGACAAATAGAGTCAGCATCTATACTTGGAGAAATAAGTGTTGGTGAATATTTATAGAGTCCATCAAGGAAAGAAGGATATTAGTCCATTTCAAGTACTATCTTTGGAGGAAAGTAAAAAGGAACACAAAAGTTGTTGGAAGTTTGCTTCCACTATACCTCTCTGCATCAACAGGATTTGCTATAAACATAAGCAATCTCGTATCAAAGAAAGGTGATTTTAGGCTAGGGTTAAAAATGCACGATTGGCATACCTTCATCAAGGTAAGTCATGTTCCTCTCTATTTATAATTAATTTGTAAAATATCATGTACTTTTTATTGTTTTAATTTATAATATATTGAGAACATTATTTTATTATTACTACAGTATGTTCTACCTCTATCTCTCTTACACAACTTCGACAACACAAGTTTCAAACATGTTATGAATGATCCTGGGAAATACATGAGGTTAGAAGTGTTATTTGTTACATTTGTTGTATAGAAGTGTTATTAGTCTCATTAATATATTTTTACATGATGAATATCTTCTATGTGGCTATCATCTAAAAAAATTGATAAAAAAGTCATAAAGCAATGGAAGAGAAACATTCCTAAACTTTTGTGTGAGATACAAAAGTTTCTATGTTCAATGTTTTTCAATTCACAAGAACACCACCTCATACATCTAGCTGATGAGATTGAATTGTGTGGACCTATACCAACTAGGTTAATGTGGATTATTAAGAAGCACTTGAAATTTTTGAAGGGCTTGGTTCGACAGAGACCATGTCCTAAGGGTTCCATGGTTGAGGGATATATGTTCTACTAGAACATGGTGTATATTAGTGAAATCTTCCCAAGTTTGCATTAGAGATCCATGTAGATTGCATTTGGGATCCCAACTCCATTAATAGATTCAAATGGGAGTACTTGATGGGGAAAGGTAGATTGAGAAAAGTGAGGGGTAATTATAAGATGTTATTGTAGTTAATTAATTATTATCCATCATCAATATAATTTGTTTCTAATTGGTCTATTTATTTTATACAATAGCTCGTGAGTGCGATGCACTTCATTTGTATATTGAAAACAATATTGATTAGATGATTGTATGGATTGAACAATCTCATCAAAATGGTGACTCATTAACATGGGAAGGTGTTGTTTCGTTGGTTAAAGAAGCTCATCGTAATGGAGATCCAAATGTTACATCAATGGTAATTGATCTAGCAAATGGTTTCAGAGATGGAAATGTACATATAAGTTAATCTATCATGACCCATTTGTTTAATATCAAATCATGGATAGATGGATAATTTTGACATGTTTGAGAAATAATAGGTCAAGCACCACAAAGCTATGTATTACAATGGCCATAGATTTTGAATAAAAAAGGTGGATGAGAGTAAGAGAACTTGTGATTCTAGGATACCTACAATCTTTGAGATCATCAATATTTTTTCTAGAAATGACATGCATCCTTAGCAATATGAAAACATATACTATGGTGTTTTGGACAATATAACTGAGTGCAATTTTAATTCCTTCAAACTAGTTCTATTTGGTGTCAAATGGTATAGGCTTTGACTGAATCAAAATGGTCCTGATAGAATTATTATTGAACATGATAATGGATTTACAATTATTAATACAAGGTCATTTGATCTAGTTGGAAATGAGCCCTATGTTCTTCCAAACCAATATAAAAAAGTTTTTTACATTAGTGTTCCACATAAACTAGGTTTTTCATTTGTTGTTAGACACAATCCAAGAGGAAGACCGATAAAGTATAATGTGATTGAAAAAATAGAAGATACCAAATAAGTGGAAGAAAAAGTAGATGATGATGATCATAAAAATGAAGAAGGAGATGATGATGCTAATGATGGTGAAGATGAAGAAGGAGGTGATGATGCTGAAAATGTTCATGATGATGGTGATGGCATTAATGATGATGGTGATGACATTGATGATGATGATGATGATGATGTTGAAAATTGGCTAAGAGTGATATGTAATTACTATAATATATGGAAACACATGATGTACATGTTCATAGGAAACCTCAAAAATAAAGATACTTAGTGTTTGGTAATTAGAAAATTGTCTAAGTATAGAATTTGATTAACAACGATATATTGTTTTGTTTATAACTTGTTATTGATATCATATTATGAATAATGCAATTACATGAAGATAGTATACATGTTGGTGATGATGTATATAACCTCAGAAGTTAGTACAGACTATACAAAATAGATATATTTGTGTTTTGATGGAATAGGACAGTGGAATTAAAGGAAAGAATTATTTTGTTTACAAGATAATTACTTGTCTAATTAGGGCCAACATCCTAAATGTTTACTCTAAGTTGGAAAAGTGGTTTATGGTCTTAGCTGACACAGAAAAAAATTGTGAAAAAGCATGGTAATTATGCAAAGGTGATAAGAAGTGTGAAAGTGTAAATGTAAGTGTGAATTGTAAGATTGTGATTATATGCAAACTTTTGTGAAAGTGATATATGCAAATTTTTATATCAGCTATTTGATGATCTAAGATTGAGATGAATATTAGAGATCAGTCAAGGAAGAAGATATAGTACCTCTCCTAGAAGTCTGATTACTTGTTTGGGCGGTGAGATCTTCTTGTAATTGGAAATGCATGTTTGGGAAGTGTGCTCATCTTGAATCCACTATACACAAATCCTAATAGGGTTGGAATCTCCTAATAAGGATTCAAAGTCTCCTAATAGGGACTCCTTATATTGAATTTTCTCATTAACTCCTAATAGGGTCCATCCTCTAACAAGGAACTTATATATTAGTATATTATCTAGTGGGTATTATCCCCACTAGCATTTCCCTAGTTAACAAAATATGGTGTTATGAGTTACCTTTGTGTATTTTTACTGTTACTATTCAACATTACTTTATTGATTTTTTATGTATGGTTTAAAGTGAGTAATACTATCTAGTTGGAAACTAAAATTTGTAGATTACTAATTCAACACCCTCTCAGTAATCCCTATTTCTAACAATTGGTATCAAAGTACAGTTATTTTGAAGAGGCTTAATAGCTTAAGTAAAATCACTATGGATATAGAATAGTTGGTGAAAAACCTTGATGAAGCTAAAAGAAAGAGATAAGTTGAAGGACAAATGTGAAGATTCCAAAGTATACATTGGCCAATTAAAGGAAAAGATTGAACATCTTAAATCCAAGCCTAAATCTACTAAATCTAGAACTAGTGATGATGATTATTCAACACTGAAGAGAGAATACAAGATCTTGAAGCATGAATTGAAGATTACAAATCTAAAATTGATTTTGAGAAATAATCCTTACAAAATTTAATCTGATTTGAAGATTGAAAATGCAAATCTAAGAGCAAGTTTGGCAAAGAAAATATCTGAGCTTTAAACATTGAAAGAAGATCATGAAGAACTCCATAAATATAGTACTATTGTGAAAGGTGAATTAACACAATGTAAGCAATAGCTTGAGAAGCTTTATTCTAGCAAAGAAAATCTTGATGATTCAGTGTCAATATAGAGACCTACTTATGATAAGACTAGTCTTAAATATCTAATTAATATGTCTGTGAAGAAACTTGAGACTAGGTTAGATCCAAAAGAAAAAGACAAATATGATGATAAGATTTAATCCACTCATTCTTCTGACAAACCTAAGGAAGTTGAAATCTTGGATGAACCAAAGCAAGTGGAATCTCCTAAGGCAACCGAGTATGAATTTAGAGGTATGTGTTTCTTATGTACTAAAATAGGTCATATGAAAAGAGATCATACTAATAAGACATTTATTCATGTTAAGGATTTTTATTGTTATAATTGTTATGGTATGGGTCATAATGCAATTGATTGTAGGAAATCTAAGTATGATAATGATAGAAGAAATAGTGGAATGTCTAGAAATACTAACCCTACAGATAGCAGAAGATCTAATGAAAGGACATTGGGATAAGGTAGATCTTATGAAGAGAGAAGATAAATCATGTGTTACAAGTGTAACAACTTAGGAAACATGCTGAGAATTTTCATGCACCTGATGCTCAGCAAAATCCTAGAAGTAGAGCACTAGTATGTTAGTTATGCAACAACTTTGAACACAGAGAAGTATTGCAAAATGGATAGAAACTTTAGAGATAGAAGGAACAATGGAAGAAATTTTGAGAATATAAGGACTGATGGAAATAATAGAAGGAACCAGGAAAGGAACTCCAAACCTAATAGAGACAATGAGAAACAAAGAAAATTGTTAGTGAACTTTGAGAAGAACTTAAAGAAGTATTTGTGAAAGGAGTAGATATCTCAAAAGAAAATATAGATGATAATGAGATAGGAAGATCAAAGTTAGTTGTCGAGTTTGATTCAATTAAGCTAAATTAAGCTTATTCATAGCATCATAATTTGAGAACTTCATTCAAAGATAGAATTAGAAGTAGCAAAGTTGGGAAAAGGTGTATCTAGCTAAGGTTAGATAGTACCTAACCTTTCTTGTAATTTGATGCTCATCCAAACAACTTATGAAGGAATTTAAAGTTACTGGTATTGTAGTAAAGACTAATTCTATAGTAAAAGATGGAAAGTATGATTTTGTAGAGAATTTTGTGATGCAAAGACTTGTAGAGGCTTGTCATGATGAAAGAAGGATATAGTAAATCTTAGGTGATATTTGAAGATCAAATAGATGATCTTGAGCAGTTATTTAATTACAAAATGTAATTGATAGATTTTTATGTTTGCAAAGTATGCAATTAATGCAACTTTAAGTTGATGTGACAAATGGAGTACAGAATTGGTTTTCACTTTATTTCAAACACATTTGAAGTGAAGAGTATTCGAAAGAAACTTGTCAGAGCAATTTTGAAGAAAACCCTATTTTTAGAGAGAAGTATTTTATCATTTTTTGCAAATTTGTTTAGTAAAAAGTTCATAATTAATAGAATCATGGATATTTCATAAGTGCATAGTGTTGAGAATGAAGATAGACTTAAGTTAAAGTTTTTTTTTGTAAAACCTACTAAAGAAAACCCTAACTAAGCATTATCTATCACTTTGAACAATGTAGTATATCTTGAAGATGTAGGAAGTTATTTAAATAGTAAGTTTTAATTGATTGGTAGTGAATTCATGAACAAAGATATCAAATTGGTTTTCAATCATGACATGACTATGAAGCCTAGATTTGGACATCTAAGGGAATTAGACTTGTTTAAATATCACTTCTACTATGAGTGGACACAGATCATTTTAAGTAGGATACATGATGGTAAATTATGGATGCACGACAATGTAGTTGATATTTCTGCTAACCTTACTGATGAGGTAACTGGTCTTAGTAAACAAGGAAGTGTACCTATAGGTGAGAAATTGGTCAAGAAAAAAGTTGAAAGCTATACTAAAGCAGTGTATAATGGAAAGGCTATGGTTATCAACACCATCAAGAAAGATGATGTAAGATTTTCAAGTAGAATTATTGCTTATTCTATTTGTGCAAGTTCTAAGATTAATGAACTTTAAGTAGGATTCATTTATGCAGTAAATAAGATATGTGTAGAGAAATAACAAGTGAATCTTAGTGAAATACTAAGAATGCAACTCTTTGAGAAACTAGAAAAGATCAAGAGGACAAAGAATGGTGTGTTTAGATTCTAGTCATTGATCAACCACATATTCTTTCATGTACTTAAATTTTTCCATATCTATTAGTGACAAACATTTATTGATCACTTGAGCTATGAATTAAATGATGATATAGCAGTTCGTAATATTAATTTTTTGCTATAGATTTTGAACATATGATATCATCACATAGTCAACTCATCAGGCAACCTTGGAGAAGTCATTATACAAGAAGATAGAGTCTATAATGAAGAAGGCACTATTAGAGGCCAAAATGATAGAGAGTGAATCTGAGGCTGTAAGACAAATATTGAAGAAAGAAATATTGAACATTCAACCTTTGTTAGCATTACTCGCTGAGACATCTTTATAATATAGAATTATGTATGTAGTAATGTCTGAAGTTCATCCTAGTGAGCCGAAGAGAAAGTCTAAAAGACTGGTGGAAGCAGTGTCTACTAAGACAAAGAGAGTCAAACAATAGGCCACTATACTAGGAAAGAGACATAAAACATTGTTGATAACTAATTCTAGTGATGAAGAAAATGAGGAACATGAGACAAAACAAGCAAAAAAAGTGGCTCCATCTAAGCAAGCAATAGGAAAAGCTTGGCAACCTTGGAAGCCAAAGATAGAAAAAATAATACAACTATTGCCAATGAAGGTAATTTTTTTTAGATGAACAAGTTTTAGGACTTGTATAATAGTTTTGAGAAAGATCAAATTGATATATCTACCATGAGATATATCATAGAAAACAATTTGAAACTGAAGGATCTTGAGAGCATAATAAACCAAAAAGTCTATGAGAGACTCATTCAAAATAAAACTCCTACAAGAGAAGAATATCTAAAACTTTGGAAGTCTATGCTTAGAACCATTTACAAGACTAATCATGAAGAAGAAATTAAAAGACTTTTGAATAAGCTCACACCATACTTGAGGAACAAATTGAGACCATTTCTATTCATGGTTGGTGAAAAGGATAAGCTAAGAAGTGAGACTATAGCAGTAACCAGTCAAATGATGACAAAGTCAAAGGCAACATCTCCTCTAGCTCCTAGAACCTTGGAAGTGTTAGTGAGCAATGACACCATGCAAATTGATCAAACAAATGTTACCATTAATATCAAAGATACCAATCCATTTGGTGGTTCGAAACCTAATGAACTAGACACCAAGGATATTGAGGATAAGTTGAGATAGATTGAAGAAGAGAAAAGGTTACTTGAACAAGAAAATAGAGGAAGCCAAGTAAAAATTTCTTGAGGAAGAAAAGAAAAGAAAGGAAGAGGAAGAAAAGAGAAGAATTTCAAAAAAAGAGATGAAAAAGAAAATTGAGGAAGATGAAAAGAAGAGATTGGAAGAGAAGAGAGAAAGAGAGGAAAATGAAAAGAAATAAGAAGAAGAGAGAAGAAAAATGAAGCAGCAAAGAAACATATGGAGGATGATACTAAACCATTTAGTTCATCCATCCTGCTCTCTCTTACTAGCTTAGCTACTGATGATGATGATCAAATAGATCTAATCCCATCCCTATCCAAAATTATATAGAAGAACAAGATAGTAAAAAGTTCATAGAAAACTTTAATGGAAGTGACTGATAGACTACACAGTACCCTGGCAGTACAACACACTAAACTAGATTCTACATAAAGAGCACAAGCAGCACTAAAATCATTTGACAAAGAACTTTAGAAATGCCTACAAGATGGGAAAATTGTGTATATTAAGTGTACCCTATCATGCAAACTAACTAAAAACATTGATAGAAAGATAGAAGTAAAGATGAGTGAGCTAGATGATTTATGTAGCCAAATCCAACATCCATCTTGCAAAGTAGATGATTTTGAAAGAAAAATGTCCAGTATTCATAGCGACATCAGGAAACTAGAACATCAAAAGAAATAGATCTTGAAGAGGATGTCAGATTTCAGAGAATCTATTGCTTTACAATTATTTTTTGTTGAGAAACAATTAGAGGAATGTGCAAGGCCAAAGACACATATTCCAACTTTTTGTATTCAGATCTTAGTGGTGGTTAGATTGCATCATATGCTTTATGTACAATTCTCACCTCATGTAAGTCCACCAAGGAGACATGGACTAAGGGTATGGATAGTCTAAAGGCTAATTTTGATGATTACATTAAGATCATATCAACATAAGGAAGAACAATATTTTTGGATAGATCTTGACATTTTGACCCTTTTCATTGATGTCAAAGGGGGAGAAATACATGTGAAAATTGTAGTACCAATTGCAAATTAAGTAAAGATAAGAAAAAAGTGTTAAGTATATTGTAAGGGGGAGAATATCTAAAGATGAACAAATTGTAATAGATATTATGTAAGGTGTTGTTTATTTTTGTGGTTTTAAGTTTTTGTCACTTAGCCAATTTTTCCTATTTTTTTGTCACTTAGCCAATTTTTCCTATTTTTTTGTCATCAATGACAAAGGGGGAGATTTTTTACAATTGGCTAATAGTCATATGTAATTGCTATCGTTTATGGAAATACATGATGTATATGTTCATAGGAAACCTCAAAAATAAAGATACTTAGTATTTGGTAATCAGAAAAATGTATAAGTATAGAATTTGGTTTACAACAGTATATTATTTTGTTTATAACCTATTACTAATGTCATATTATGACTAGTTAAGATACATGGAGATAGTATACATGTTGGTGATGATCTATATAACCTCAGTAGTTAGTAAAAATTGTATAGAACATATATATTTGTGTTTTGATGGAACAGGACAATGGAATCAAAGGAAATAATTATTTTTTTTACAAGATAATTACTTGTCCAACTAGGGCTAACATCCTAGATGTATACTCTAAGTTGGAAAAGTGGTTTGTGTTCTTAGCTGACCCAACAATTTTTTTTGCAAAGGCATGGTATTTATGCAAGGGACATTTTGCGATAAGAAGTGTGGAAGTGTAAATGGAAGTACGAATTGTAAAATTGTGATTATATGTGAACTTTTGTGAAAGTGATATTTGTGAAGTTTTATATGAGCTATTTGATGATCCAAGAACAAGTTGAAGAAGATCAAAGATTGGTCAAGGAAGAAGATACAATACCTATCCTAGAAGTTTGATTACTTGTTTGCGTAGTGAGCTATTCTTATAATTGGAAATGCATGTTTGGGTAGTGGGCTTATCTTGCATCTACTGTACCATAACTCCTAATAGGGTTGGAATCTCCTAATAGGGACTCCTTATATTGAATTTTCCCATTGACTTCTAATAGGGTCCATCCTCTAACAAGGAACTTATATATCAATATATTATCTAGTGGGTATCATCTTCACCAGGTTTTCCCTTGGCCAGGGTTTCAGTTAACAAAATATGGTGTTATGAGTTATCTTTGTGCATTATTATACTATTAATATTTAGCATTACTTTGTTACTTTGTTATGCATGGTTTATAGTAAGTAATAATACCAATTTGGTGATTAAAGCTTGTAGATTACTAATTCACCCCCTCCTCTTAGTAATCCCTATTTCTAACAGATGATGATGATGGTGGTGGTGATGGTGATGTTTATGGTGGTGGTGGAAAAAATGGTGATGGTGATGATGATGATGACAATGACAATGGTGATGGCCATAATGATTATCATGATGTTGATGATGGTCATTTTGACAATTTTGATGATGATAGAAATAATAATGATGTTCATGATGACATGGATGAAGAATATGATCAATTCCATGATCAATGGACATGTATTTGGTGTTGATTAGTTTCAAATATTTGTTACGATGCTCAATTCTTGGTGTTGATTACTTATAATATGTTTTTTTGTAGAGGTAACCAATTTAAAAATATACAATTTTATGTTTTTTTGTGATGTATTCATATTGTTCATGTTATGTTCTATGTGATTTGTAGCATAAGTATCATGTAATTTGTAAGTATCTTAAGACAAATAATTTACATATGGAAGAAACTATACCCCTTTAACAAGGATTGTACAAAGTGACATGGATCGGGAGTTATCAGTTTATTACATGATTTCTTTCTCTTTACCTTCAACATTAACTTTAGGAAAGCTTCATCAATATTAGCCTCATTTTATAGAAAAATATTTTTCTCCTTGAACTATATCTCTCATTTTATGGGGTATAGGTATCACCAAATAGGTATCTATTAGATTTTTCTTTCTTGAGTGAGTGAAATGAAAGAATAGAAGAGGATAATGAGACATGTATTAGTTCTAAAAAAGAGAGGAATATTTAAAGATCAAAATTATGAGCATCTTCTTGCTATGATGAGCTCTCCTAGGGTTTGTACAGTTTGCATCTGAGCCCTTTCTACTTTACTATCTATCATTTCACATTTAGTGTAGGAATTTATTTTAGAGTATAATGGCCTCAACCCTCTCTAGCCTAGTAGTTGCTACTAGTGTTGGAATTGTTGCTAAATGTGAAAATGGCCCCATCAAGAAAACAACCATGCAAATTTGTGCCCAAGGTATTTCATGAAGTAATTCCTCTCCCAACTTGGTTCTGAATATTTTTTCTTTTGACTCTACTTGTCAATGGCTAGAAACCCAAACCCTTATTGGATATTTTTGTGGGTCACACTCCATCTAAAAGAACATTGTGTGAATGGTTATCCAAGGCCTAGTCCCCTAAGGAGATTCACCTTGAAGGGATTCAAAATCTCACCAAGGTTTTTTTTTTGTTTCATTTTGGTAACCCCTCCTAGGATAAGAGTATTTCAAGCCATGGGTCATGGAT
The DNA here is from genome assembly GCA_028749045.1 of Cupressus sempervirens. Classification (NCBI taxonomy): domain Eukaryota; kingdom Viridiplantae; phylum Streptophyta; class Pinopsida; order Cupressales; family Cupressaceae; genus Cupressus; species Cupressus sempervirens. Next base: position 891,950,931 of record CM053783.1, read on the forward strand.
AGTTCACTCATCTTTGCTTGTTTTCAAGAGATCATCTTGAGACTTTTGTGTCTCAGATGACCATAAATTTAGGGTTCCAATTTGGGTGCAGTTCCCTAGGCTGACCATACCTTTCTAGTCTTTTCTCATAGAAATTGCCCAAACTATGGGCAAAGTAATTTACATAGAACTGAACAAATTTTTAATGCCCATCCTCAGTGGAGGGTCTATGTTGAGGTTGACCTCTTTAGGGACCTTAAAGAGTCTATGGAAATTTAGATTGGTGCTACCATCTCTACCCAGAAGGTGCTTTACTAGAATCTCTTGAATACTTTTTTTCAATGTCAATTTTCTAGTCACAAGATAAAGGACTATCCTCTTATGGTGTGCAATTGCTCTTCGGTGCAGGAACCCAAGCTGGCTTTGACCATTAAAAAAATGTGTGAATAATAGTTGTCAAGAAAGGTAATGGTGCTACTAAGCCACACCCTGTTTCTCAAGAACCCAAGCATCCTAGATCTAGTGCTATGGTTGTGTCACCACCCATTTCAAACCCTACATCATGTGAGATAGATAAGCCAGAGGTACAAGCTACTTGGATTCATGCACCTCAAGTAGCCTCTATGATTTCCTCTCCATCTCTCCATCACTCTCATAGCCCTAAAAGCTGAAATGTAGTCACTATTACTAGGGATAAATGAAGATCCATCACTTTAGGTGACCCATCATTTGAATCCTCCATTTTCTTGCATAATAGTTTTTCCTTTCTTGAGAACGAGGAGAATAATCAATATATTTTATCATGAATTTTATCTCATGGAATGTGTGGGGGCTAACAGACCTTGCTAGAAAGTAATTTGTTCATGATACCAAGTGTTGGCTTCACAATATTGATGTTTTGTGCTTGCAAGAAGCAAAAGTCTCTGGGTTTCTTCTCAACTCAGCTTGTTGTGTGATATGGTCAGATGGTGTTAGCTTTGCTTCTTAGCATGGAGCTAGTTGAGGTGGTATAGTCACTCTCCTCTTCCCTCAACTTTTCCCTTTTGTTATTTCTCATGGTTCTGACCCCATGCAAAGAGTTGTTTAGATTTTGTTGTCTTTTCAAAATCATTCTTTTGGCATTGTCAATATCTATGCCCCTAATGATGTGGTTGAGTGCTCACATTTGTGGAGGTGGCTAGTTGATTTTTTGTTGCCTACCACCTAGATATTTTGTGGGGATTTTAATATGGATGAGCTGGCTATTGATAAAAAGGGCATTTTGCCTTTCTGATGGTCAACTGGTGAGCGAGAAGCCTAGTTCTACATGCAGAACAAGTTGGGTCTTTTTGATCCCAATGTTCATCACTGCCAGTCTAATGGCATCTGGTACACATGGTCCAACTTGTGAGAGGGAGCTAATAGGATCCTTAAAAGGTTGGACCCTGCTATGATTTCTACTTAGTCTTTTTTTTCTTTTTCTCACATGATTTTTCTACCTATCACTCCCCTCCCTAATATGACTATTTTAGACCATTTTCCCATCCACTTCTCCATTACCTATCATTCTACCCCTCCTCATAATTGTAAACCCCATTTTTACCTTAATACTTTAGTGTTATCTAATCTGCCCACTACCACTCATATTTTACAAACTTGGAACCTTGAATCTAGGCCCCACTCTTCCTCTAGGTGGATTCAGTGGTGGAATGCTGCCATCACCCATACTACAAGGTTTCTTTGCATTTATGAGAGGCAATTGGCCATGTGTTGTAAGAGATCCTATGAGGTCATGATCAAAGATCTCTGTATGACCACTAAAGCTCTTGCCATGAATCTATTTGATATGGATCTCTAGGTTTGGCTTGCTAACCTTTGCCATAAGAAGCAAGTTGCAAAAAATTATACTACCTAGGGAACTCAACTCAAACCCTACCTTCACTAGCTGGAGGTTGGTGATCAAGCTTCCAAGGAATTATTCAATGCATTGAGGGTATGCCACTCTGTGGTGGGGATCAACTACATTCAAGAGGGTTAGCACATCCTCTATAAGCTTCCACACATTCTCCAAGCTTTCATTCACCACTGTGAAAAAGTTTCCACAATGCAGTGTCCCTCGGTAGCCTGGGACCAAGCCTTGCAAGCTTGTTTGGCTATCACACCTAAATGACTCGCTCTAGAAAAATATGCATTCTATAAGTAGAAGCTCACTCTAGAGCACCTCAAGGAAGCTATATTCTCCATGGTAGATGATAAGGCCCCTGGTTTTGATGGCTTCCCTTGTGAATTTTACAAAGCATTTTGGGATAAGATTGGTCTAGACTTGTATAAGGTTTACATTGAGGCCTACAATTCCTATTCTCTAGGCAATATTATTAACAAGGGGAATATATAGTTCATACCTAAGGCATGAAACCCTGAAGACATCTACAATTGGAGGCTTATTACATTGTTGAACTTCTCCTATAAAAATCATTGCAAAGGCTCTCTCTCTTAAAATCTGTCATCTTCTTCCTTGGATCATTCACCCTGAACAAATAGGTTTTATCAAATCTTGTTATATCTTGTAAAATATAATTTTTGTGTTGGACGGATGAAATGGGCTTTAAATTCAAAGCAATAGGCCATCTTTCACAAAATTTATTTTTCCAAAGCTTATGAAATGATTGAGTGGCCTTTAATTCTTGCAATACTTCAGGCTCTTGGGTTTGGCCCTACTTTTTTATAGTCAATCCAAATGCTTTTTGGAGATGCCTCTACTTGCATCTCCATTAATGGCTATTAGTCTCAATAATTTGGGCTTTATTGGTCAATTCGCCAAGGATGTCCACTAGTGCCCTCTTTATATGTGTTGGCAGTAGAATTTTTTGGGTATTTTCTTGCAAATGTCATCTCCCAAAGAAGGGTCCAAGTATTTTCCTCCTAGATTGCCCTAATCAACTTATGAATGGTCATTTCACAGATGAATCCTTCCTCACTCTCATAGAGGATGAAGAGAATATTGCCTCTACCTTGTAATGTCTTGACACATTTTGTCTTTCTTTAGGGTCTACCATTTAGTGGCATAAAACCCTTTGTTATAGGCAGTCTTACCTTCCCTATCCTACTTGGCTTGAGAAATATCAATAAAAATGGGTTCAACATGGGAAAGTCTTTTATTTTCTAGGTATCCCCTTTTCCTTCCAAGCCTTAGCTATTGAGCTCTAGAATGTAGTTCTTGTCAGAATAGAGAAGAAGGTAGAGTATTGGATCACCAAAACTCTCTCCTTGGTGGAGAAATTCTAGATTTTCTCCGAAGTGTTGGTCACCACCCATGTTTATTATTCTTCCTATTAGGCTCCTTCAAAGGCCTCTTACCTCAAACTTGAGTGCCTTTTACATGACTTCCTCTGGGTGCCAAACACTTCACACCAAGGCTTTCTTAGAGTTTCCTAAGATTTATGCTTCTTCCCAAGGAGTCTAGTGGCTTAGGTTTGTTGTCCACCTAGAAGAAAGGTACTATTTTATGTGCCAAATGGGTAATTCAAGCTCTTTTTGGTAATGAAGTGTAGAATATTTTGTTAAGACATTGCATTTCCCTAGGCTTTCCAGTTCACTAGCCAGCTTGGAAGGGGATTGGGTTTCAAACCCTTCTTGTTACCACTGAACCTATCCAAATTTAGGGTACTTTTGTTGCCAAGAGTATTTTGAAAGCCTTGATATTAGTTAAACCTTAGCTTCACTAGGTTGAAAATGGGTTTAAAGATGGGCTCTCCATGAACCGGCATAATCTCTAGTGGTCTTTTTTATTTTCTATCCCAGGTGTTCCCTTGGCTAAGGTGCACAGGGCTAGTGCTCTACATTTTTTAAAACATGGCATAAGGACCCCTAAATATCTTTTTTATAGAGTTTCTATGAGCTTATGGTCATGGGAGGACATGAGAGTGTAATTTTGGCTCACTCGTCCAGATTGGTAGACTTTTAATCTTCTAGTTTATGTGGTGCCTTCACAATTTTTACATAAAGTGAGCATTTAGTCCTCTCGCCCTTGGTGGAAAGATTGGAAGTGGTATCCAGACACCCTGGTAACCAGCTATAAGCCTAGGTTGGGCTACTAATGGTTGATTCCTCACCTACCCATGGTTGATGTTCTCAACCAACAATGGCATTTTCAATCTTTGCATCACACTTGGAGTCATAGGTTCTCCACTGTGTGGCACACCATTACTAAGCCCAAAATTATGCATTTCACTTGGTGTATTCTTTTTTAGGGCTTTCCTTTGGGCCCTTGGCTATGGCACCTAGGAGTTCTTGAACCCCATTGCCCTTTCTATGGTAAACTAGAGTCTTTTTACAATTTTTTTGGTTTTGTAGATAGGCTTAGTGTTACTGGTGATGGATCCATGATCTCTTTTGCCCCTTCTATCCAGAACCTTTTTCTTGGCATATGGTTCTTCTAGGTGATAATACTCAGATACCTTTCAAATATGCCCAAATATGGCATGTTTTTAGATTGGAGATCTTATTTACCATTTGGAAAGATCAAAATGCAATCATTTATGCTAACAACACACTTGACATTAATGTGGTTATATATGCTAAAGAATGTATTTATAACAATGTTATGTTGCAGATTCAAGTACAAATGGATAAAGTGACTTTGGAGGTGGCTCACTTACAAGAGCTTTTGGCTCATTGGGGAAATGCCCCCTGTATTGTTGCTCCTGTTCTACCAAATTTGGCCTCTACTGATCGTACTCCTCCTCGTGTCACCATCGAGGATATAGTAGTTTTTCTCGCCAATTGCATATGCCTCGCTCTTAGTCAGATCGCTCTCCCATTGGCGGTGCTTTTGGTCGGTGCCACTCTTCTAGAGGTTCTAGTGGTCGACACTGCCATACCTCACCTCCTCAAAGGTCTAGTTCAAGGTGGTCCCCAATGGTTCCTCCTGTTGCTCCTACTATTGATTGGCCCTCTACTCACTCAAACCCCAAGTGGGTGTTTCCCTAGCTGGACTTAGGCATTTCTCCTCCTAGGCCTGAGAGAGAGAAATATGAAGATAATTTTGCTACTAGTGATGATAGATGGGCTCCCTCTAAGACATCTACTCACCCCACCCTCAAGTGGGACTCTAATGATAAGGATTCTCCTTCCTTGGCTGGTGTTGTGCTAGCGGCATGAGGATTTTTTTGTTTTCTAGATGTTTTCTAAAGGTATTTTTTGATGAATAGGTTATTTCTAGGCTATAGTCATATGAACTTGTGGGGTGATCCTGTTTCCCTAAGCCCCTTTTTTTGTGAATATGTAATTTTATTGTATTTTTTAATATAAGGAAGGGACTATTCATAGAAAAGAGATACAAACTAGAGGTCAACAGATAAGAAGAAAATTTAATAAATGCATGAAAATTTTCCTTTCTCCAGGTTGGTCATGTTCTTATGATGATGATACATAGTGTGATATCAAGGTTCCCTTGAGGTACACATCTTTAGAAACAATGGTTACCTAGGGGATTACCTCCAATTAACACTGATTTTTGTATTAATGAGAGGATATATCACATAGCTCCATCATAATTACATGGTTTAGACCTATTTTCAATGCATGGCATAAAGATCAATTATAAAAATGTTGTTGAATTAATGGAGTATGTAGGACCTTGTTACAATTACAATAACTTGATGCAAATAGTTCAATATAAAAAAAAAGTATGCATAGGTATGCACTATCAAAAAATTATCTACAATAGAAAGAAAATGATAAAAGTAAAAGACTTGTTGCGTACATTGATGGAAGGCCAAAAGCAACAACGAGCATTATAGGTTCTATAAATAGTATGTGTCCTGGGTCAACTAATAAGCAATCCAATTGCATTTTCAAGGTGAATAAGGGAAATCCTATTTTTGTATGTGTGATAAAATCAATAAGTTTAGGGGAAAAGTTGGTAATATATTACAATTTGAATCACATAGATACAAATAAAGTTAGTATCATGGGACTTTTAAGTACTATATATGTAATATTTAAACTAATTACTTCCAAATAGAACTCCAATATACAATATACCATTTTAATAATAAATGTTTTTGCTAAGTTGAGTATTCCTTTAATTATGCTAATGTTTTTATACATATTCTTTTTCACAAGGTGACATGGCCAAACCATCCATTGATAGAGGTAGGGATGTTTATTCCACCCCTTCTCTAGCATAGGTAAACCTTCTTTATAAAAATCTATGCAACTGTAATTTTACAAAATGTCATATTATTATGTTAATTTTGTTAAGGTTTTGGATTTATTTTCATTATTTTACTAACATTTTTGTCACAATTTTATTCTTAGGGAAAGGGAAAAGAACATATTACACAAGAGCAATTACTTGCTGATATGATAGCTATAGTATTATGCGATGATGACATCACATATAGAAATGACCTTGTAACCTTGTGTAAAAAGACCCTCAAGACCATCAATCTATAAATTCTTGGGCTTGTGTTGGATCCAAATCCAATAGAAGAGAAATAGGCGACAACAAATGAATTGTGATGTAGAGGACGATGTTTGGGAGTAAGCAATAATGGGTCTTTTGGTAGGACAATAGTTTGATAAAGCTTTATGTTTTATACTGATTTATAGATCATGAACCAAAATATGTATGTTTTGTTATAGGGCTTTTTGAGACCACACTAAGTTGTTCTACCTGATGAGGGTACTAGAGTAGGTCCTATAGGTATGTGATTTTGATTCTCAGTCATTAGAAGGGATATTATTTTCCTCATAATTATTATTGATAGTTTTATATTACTATTGTCATATTTTTGCAATCTATATTTCAAAAAGAAAATACATTGTATATATATATATAAATATATATATGATTTTTTTTTAAGTCCTAATGCTTTCCATACACCTACTTCCATGAGGTCGACCAACACTTTGATATTTTTGACTATAGAATTAATAACAAGGAGCTTACAAACATCCACACCTATTGCAACTAGAGCTGGTAAATCCTTGTTTTGGTACATTTTGTTGTGTTAAATATGATTTTATTTGTGCTTTCTTTTTAATTTGAGTATAGTATGACATTGATTAACTTTGTGTAGGGATAAGTACATCTTCTAATGGTGATAGAACTAATAGTAGTACTAGTGATAATCTACAAGCCTTTCCTGGAATAGCTTGTGCTACTTCTACTAGATCATTGGAGGCATCATTGTTGATGGCTGAGAAATATATGATTCCCTTAAAATTGCCTAAGCTTCTGGGTGCTTTCAAATTGTAATTATTTAGAGTGTAATTTAAGTTTTATTATTCATAACTCATTTTTGACTAATGATATCATGATGATTTTGTAGGGAAAAATCATTTTTATGAATTTTTTTATGATTTAACATTGAAGATATTTATGATGCAAGGAGTTCGGAGAGTCGTAACTTTTGACTATGATCTGGGTTTTGTTACATTTTTCTAGGTTTTTTTCAAAATCTATAGTTGAGGTGGATTCTATCTCAACTAGCTTTATTAGGGTTAGTTTGATTTATTTTTCAAGATCTAGAAATTCCATCTTGACCTTTGAATTTCAGTTTGGAAATATCTGAGGTATTTTTTTGTTTTTTCTGCTTTGTAATAACTTTAAAATTTCTTTCTAAATTTCAAAGATTGGCTAGCAATTCACCTTTATGGTTTAAAGGGTAGATATAGGAAACTTCAAATTTACTTTCGAAGGTTTTTTAAAATTTACCAAAAATGGCATTTTTTTGAATTGTCAAAATCTACCAAATTTAGAAATTTCGTGTTTTCTCTTTTTGGAGTCAGCTGTTATTTAATGGAATTAGAGATCCATGTAGAAGCAATTTTTGTAATGCACAATTTAGAGTTTGAATCCGTATTGGGTTTTTTCATAAGTTATTAAGTTCTTTATGATTTGAGATCAATGTGTTACATCATTTGGTATCAGAGCCACAAGATGGCTGGTAGAGGAAGAGGAAGAGGGGGCATTGCCCAATTTCAAAGAATCAGATTGGACTTGAAAAGGCAGATTGAGGAGCATACTAAAAGAGTTGATAATCAATGAACACAAAATGATAATGTATTAGAAGAAGAAACAAATGGAGGAAGTAGTCAACGAATGGAGGGAAATATAGAAAATGAAGCTGAGGGTTAGCACAAATGAGCTATGAAGATAGATCCCTAAGGGATTTAGAAGGAAAGAATGATGGTATCAAAATTGAAGTCTTAGACTATTCTGGTAGCCTTAAAGTAGAAGAATTGATAGATTGGTTAAATGACATGAGTAAAATTTTTGACTGAAAGCCTATGATAGAGGAAAAGAAGATAAAATTTGCATGCATGAAATTAAAAGATCATGCCATGATCTAGTGGGATCATCTCCAAAAGGAGTCAGTGAAGAAAAACAAGGACAAGATGAAGACATGGAGTAAGATGGAAAATAAATTGAGTGAAAAATACTTGCTTATAGATTATTCTCAAACTCTCTTTCATAGGTTCCAATATCTGAAGTAGAACTTATCTTCTATGCAAGAAGACACAAATGAATTCTATAAGCTATTCATGCATATAGAACATCAAGAAGATGATGAGAAAATGGTGGGTAGGTATATAAATGGTTTAAAATTCACCATCCAAGATGAGTTGAGCATGCACCATGTCAATAGTATGGAAGAGGCCTAGTAGTTGGCTCTAAAGGCTAAAGAGAAACATAACAGAAAATATAACTAGAGTAAAAAATGAGGATGAAGAGGCACATCAAACCCTTTTTGAGGAAGTTCCAGTTATGGTCAAGTAGACTCATCCTTGGGATTCGATAAAGTAATAGATACCTGACAAGAACCTCAAAACCTAGAAAGAGGAAAGGGTTTACAAAGAGTACAAGGCTATGATAGTGGAAGAGGATGGGAAAATCAAAGAAGGCCTTTTGTTTGCTTCTGATGCAGAGAGGAAGGACATAGGGATTTTTAATGCTTAAACTGTAACATGCTAGAAAGAATGTAAGGAGGAAAAATTAGAGTGAACCTAATGTAGACAGAAGAAGAGGAGAAACAAGTCTCACTAGATGTAGGAGAAAATATCATGATGAGGAGATCAATGATCATCCTAGAGAAGGATGAAACTCCTACAAATAACTCTAAGAATTCATGGTTGTGAACTAAGATCTTCAAAAATAGTAGCACTTTAGGTGGAAAGGTATGTCAAGTTATTATTGATGGGGGTAGTTGTGAGAATATGGTGTCTAGAGAAATGGTAGAGAAACTAGGTTTACAATGTGAAAAGCAGCCCCATCTCTATCATATTGCATGGTTTAAGAAAGGAAATGAAGTCACTATTGATAAAAGATGTTTAGTAAGGTTTACCATAGGAAAGTTCTATAAGGATGAGATATGGTGTGATGTTATCCCTATGGATGCTTGTCATATATTATTGGGGAGACCATGGCAATATGACACGAAGGTCACACATGATGGTGAGAAGAATGCATACACATTCTAGAAGGATGGATCAAAAGTGGTTCTATTGCCACTTAAGGATAAAAAAGAAAGAAGACCAGGAGAACCCAATACCATCTGATGCAATGAAGGTATTAGAAGAATTTTTTGATGTTGTGCTTGATGAATTACCAAATGTTCTACCACCAAAGAGGGATATCCAACACTGCATTGATCTTATCCCTAGAGCCACCCTACCTAATCAAGTAGCCTATCGAATGAATCCATCCCAACATGCAGAGCTAAAAAAATAGGTCATAGAACTCCAAAAAAAGGGTTTGGTTGGAGAAAGCATGAGTCCATGTGTAGTACCAACATTGTTGACTCCAAAAAAAGATGGTACATGGAGGATGTGCACTGATAGTAGAGAAATTAATAAGATTACCATTAAGTACCAACTTCCTATTCCTCGTGTTGAGGACGATAGATGAATTGGTAGGTGTTGAGTACTTTAGAAAGATTGATCTTTGAAGTGGTTATCACTAGATTCATATTCGAGAAGGGGATGAATGGAAGATATCTTTCAAAACAAAGGATGGTTTGTATGAATGGATGTTTATGCCATTTGGACTTTCTAATGCACCAAGCACATTCATGCAATTGAATGAATGTTGTACTACAACCTTATATTGGCAAGTTTGTGATTGTGTATTTTGATGATATCTTGATTTTTAGCAAGAACAAAGAAGAACATTTACAATACTTGAAAAGTTATCTTGGATGTACTAAGAGCAGAGAGACTCTATGCAAACTTAAAGAAGTGCAGATTCATGTAGACTAGCTTAACCTTTTTAGGATTTGTCATTTCTAGAGATGGTGTTCAAATGGACCTAGAGAAGATCAGAGTGATTCTTGAATAGCCTACTCCTACAAACATAATAGAGGTAAGGAGTTTCCATGGGTTAGCCACTTTCTATCAAAATTTTATTAGACATTTTAGTAGCATTGTAGCACCTATAAAAAATTGCACAAAGGGAAGGGATTTTGCTTGGACAACAGATGCAGAAGAAAGTTTCAAGTTTTTGAACAAGAAGGTAACTACAGCTCCTATACTTGCATTTCTGAATTTTGACAAAGTTTTTCAAGTAGAGTATGATGCCCCCCATATTGGAATAGGTGTTTTTCTTAGTCAAGAAAGTAAACTTGTAGCCCTTTTTAGTGAAAAACTCAATAATACAAGGAAAAATTACTCCACCTATGATCTAGAATTCTATGTCATTGTTCAAGCATTACACCATTGGAGACACTACTTAGTGCCACAAGAGTTTGTGATATTTACTAATCACCTTACTTTGAAATATATCAACACCCAAAAGAAGCTGAATACATGACATGCCAAGTGGGTCTCTTTCTTATCAAGTTGTTGATGCCTTGAGCAGGAACACTTCTCTAATAACCATAATGGCAACTAAAGTCATTGGATTTGATACTATTAAAGCATTATATGCTCATGATGATGATTTTTGGGAAATTGTGGAATAGTTGAATGGTTCAAGCATTGGTAGGATGCCACATGTCAAAGGTGATAATTTTCTGTAGGATGATTACCTCTTCAAGGGAAGATAATGCATACCACCTGGCTCTATGCAAGAAAATATTATTTAGGAATTCCACAGTGGAGTGATGGCTGGATATTTCAAAAAGGACAAAAGAATAAACTTGGTGGTAGATAATTTTTATTGGTAGAAGATCAAGAGAGACATTACTAAATATGTGGTGAGGTGCAAAATTTGTCAAATAGCTAAGGGACATTCACAAAATACAAGTTTATACATGTTGTTGCCAGTTCCCATTAAACCATCGATTGACTTGAATATCGATTTTGTATTGGGTCTTCCACACACTCAGTGAGGTAATGATTCTATTTTTGTCATTGTTGATTGATTTACCAAAATGGCTTACTTTATTGCTTGTAAAAAGACTAATGATGCCAATAGGATCACTAAATTATTCTTCTAAGAAGGTTTTTGCTTATATGGTCTACCCAAAACCATTACTTTTGACCATGATACCAAGTTCTTGAGTCATTTTTGGAGGACTTTATGGGAGAAATTGGGGACCAAGAAAATCTATCCAAAAGCGATCAAAGAGCACAAGCTAGTACACTTAATGCTTCAAGTAATGCAAGGTGAGTCAAAAGATGTGGAGCATTTAACCCCTTACACAAGCCAAAATCAGTCCACAACTCAAAAACCAGTGAGTTCTAGAAAGCACAAAAGGGTTGCCTAGTGGAGCATTTACCGCTTCTTTCCTGTAGACCCCTCCCCCTTAATGTGGCACTGATCTTGCAACCATGAGGCAAAAATGAGGGGCCGACAGATTAGCGAGTCCAATAACCCAAGATAGCAATCTAGATCAATCACAAGTAATCTAAGACTGCTAATCAATACTACTCACAAATGAAAAAGGGTTGAACAATGGAATATTTAACTTTCCAAGTAAACATAGAGTGAGTCCACAAAGTGGTGTATTCAACTCCCTATGTAAACAAGGAATGAATCCATGCCCTCAATCACTTAATGAGATATTTGATATTGGAACCAAGAATTACTTAAGGTTTAAACACAAGCATTCACTTACACAAACTTGTATGAAAGAAAATCTACGTTCATTCATTTCCCATTAAGAGCATCAATTGAAATGTGTTTTATGAAAGCATGTAAAACACTCAAGCCAAAAACATGAGAGGTTTAATTTTAATCCCAAATCTAACTTTTTTAGAGTTCAAAAAAAATACCTGATAATCTTTGCAACGCGTCTTTTCTTGGTTGTACCTTTCATTTACGCTTGATCACTCGCTTGCAATGAACAAAGCAACAAACTCATGAATGCAATATATGTCAACTCATGCAAAACCAAGGTTAGATCTGAAAATCTGATTTTTAAGAGTGATAATAATTAGTAAGTAATCCAAATGAAATTCCACATCATGCATTGATTCATTGTAAAAATGAAATGCAAACTATTCATTAAATGCCCTATTTTTTTTTTTTCAATTGATTTTTGACCTAGTCATAAAGATTGGATCTACATGATATGAATTCAGATCCAAAACTTAAAATAAAGAAAAGTAACCCTTGTCAAAAATCAGAGAGCTTTCCAAAAATGCAAAATTTTTGAAAAGATCTTTTAATTTGTGCCCTAGGGAGTCATTTTGTCAAAATAAACTAGTTTTTGCAAATCAAATTATTGACCCCTAATATGACCTCTAAAATTGAAACACAAAGAACCAACTCTATTTAAAATTTAGAGAGCTTTCCAAAACTATAAATCTTTCCTAAAAATGTGCTGATTTACTCTCAAAAATTATTTTTTATGAAAAATCAAGGAAAAATCATAAAAAATAAAAAATGTTTCAAAAAAATTTGAAAATTGGACTAAAGCTGTTGGGATATATCACCACCTTGCAAAACAAAATTTCAGATCAAAATACCTAGCCGTTTGAAAGATATGATCAAATCTTTCAAATCTAGGGTTTCTTTGAGTCTACAAACAGATCTGCATAAAAACTAGCAAGCAAAGGTGGGTTGCCCCATGGTGGGCGCCAAAAATGTATGCCTAAAATGTGAGCACACTTCTATGAGTCATTATATTCAAGATTACTCAAGAATTAGGTCTCGAATGGTGACTCATAGCTCTCTATTCATGGAGTGCAAGGGTTTTGCAATGGAGGCCCTTAGCTTGACCTAGTTTGTGCCCATGCAAGTACACCATGAAATGAGAGATTCAAAGATCCAAAATGCATGAAAATGGAGATGAATACTAATCTATATGATAACAATGCAATAAGGGAAATGTAATAACAAATGCAATACTAATCTATGAAAAATAAATATGACTCTAAGATAATATGTAAATGCAAGGATGAAACCTCATGATGGAAGCCATGGACGCATGAGAGAATAAGACAAGAAGATAGAAGTTCTCCAAAAAAGTTTTGATGCTCAAACTCTTTCAAAAATTGCTCTCCAAACCTGTAGCATAATAATAGCGTAATTTTGGATGAATTGTGAATGAATTGTGGATGAATCATGGATGAATTGTGGATGTCTAAAATGAGGAGAGAGCGCTCCCTTATAAAGGAAAATATGGAGGTGAGAGGCTTCTCACAACCAATATGGGATAATAGAGTTTGATCCATGTGAGAGAAAATTCCACCAATGAGAAAAGAGGAGTGGTTGAGAAGAAAGTGGAAAGAGGATAAAGATAAGTCCCACTCAGAGATATGTGCATTTAAGTGTAGAGAAAATAAATAAAATCTTTTATTTTATTTATTTCTTTTTTTCAAGTGGGTTTTTTTTCATTTAATTAAAAGGGAGCAAGTTCTTTTAATTAAATAGGAGATATTTAATTAAATTAAAAGAGAGATTTTTCTCATAATTAATTAAATGTGGATGAATTATTTAATTAAAAGAGAGGTTTTCTTTTAATTAAATGGGGACTTATTTTATTTCATTAAAAGAGAAGATTTTCTTTTAATTAAATAATACTTAGGATAAAATGTTCAACCTTAGAAAAATAAAATAATTGAATTTGATCAAGAAAATTGATTTATATTTATTTAATAAAATATTACAAACCATTGATTCAAGAAATTTGATAAATTGATAAATTGAATAATGGGGGCCCATAGTCTAGGTGACCATTTTAGGGTGCATACAGAACCTATATTTTTCTCACTATGCTATTTGCTAGGGCTAGCTTGGGGTTGCAAGGTTTTAAGTTGCACAAACTCATCCTATGTTAAAGGGGATACATCCCTAAGAGACCTCTCTATTAACAACTTAATTAAAGCATGATGAGTAAAAAAATTCTCTTTCCCTTTCTAAGTCTCCTCCGCACTAATGCAAAGCATATTATACAAGAAATTTGGAATATTCACAACAATATTATGCTTTACATAGCTAAGTAGCTTGAAATGATGTGCATGCAAGTGAGAAAATATTCCTTCACAAGTAAAATACCTTATAATGTGCATCACTAATTCAAGGTATGGTGGTGGCAATGACAACCTCTTACATCCTTGTTTCGTGACATCCAGTTGAGGGTCATGTGGTCTAGTAAATTGGGCCCTTGCTAACGTAGCATCATGCATGCTCAGGTAGTGCTCTCCAACCACAGGTAACCCTATAACTTCTACGATGCACTCCTCTATTGCAACTACTATCAAGACCCAAATAGAAGCCTCACCCTTGTCAATTGTCCTAGTAAATTCTACAGCTACCTCTTCATCATATGCCATTAAACTTAAACAATAACCTAGCCATCCACAAGCATTGAATCTTCTCACATCTTCTACATGGAAGAGCAACACAGTATGCTCTACTAGCTCTCTCTTTTGCAAATTCCCACCCATTTCTCAGCACTTCCTCTACTACTTTGTTTTCTCGCCTTTTCTAAATTCAAGCTTCAAACTGTATGTTATTCCTCATACTCATCACACTACTTTACTTTAGGAAGCAATTAATTTCCATAAAAAATTATTATGTACAATAATTAAGCTTTGAATGAAGGTAAATAATAAGTTTGTGTGGAAATCATTCAGAAATAGGGTTCAAATGACAAAAAAATTTAAAATAGGTCACATCATAGCTTGACACAAAAAATCATTCAAAAATAGGGAGTACAATGCCTTACTTTGCGTACTTATGGCAACAAATTTTCATTAATAAGGGGTAATGCAAAGATTTAGAATATCATCATGGATAATTAGACATGCCATTAGATAGTATGACCATCCCCTACCCCCTACTAATTTTAGACAAGTATCCTCACTTACATCAGATCAATATGAGTGAGGGACTGGCATATGCTGCCATTATATATTTCATGTAGTATTAAATATAATTGAAAAAATCTATGGACTTACAAATGAAAGATAATTTGAAAATGTTATACTTGTCAAGTTGATTTTTGCACGTACCAAAAAGGTGGCAAAAATAATGTTAGTGGTAGCATCCATCAGCATTTGTAGATTTTATTGAAAACATGGAAAATTTGATGATGTGAAAAGTAGGTGGATGGAAGATTAAGAAATGAGATCAGGTGGATGGGTGGAAGATAAAGATATGAGATGGAAAGAAAAAAATGAATAGAAAGTGAACTTTATGCGAACATAAAGTTATTATTATGAGCATGCAAACTAAAAACTAATGTTGAAGAGCAACAATCGAAAGGTTGGCACCTTCAGCTATAGGAAGAGTTGCTTGAGTCGTATTTGAATTTGGCTATTGGAATTGCTGTAAGAAATTGGATTTTTTTTGTGTCAGTGACCATTGACTAACAATTTGGAAGGCACTTGATCAATTGTGGTTAGTTGCACAGCTTCGTTCTTAAAGACATGACTGATTTCATATGGTCCTACCATCATGTCTGGAGCTTCCCTAGCATATCCTTGAAGTGAGAGTCATATAATAATGCCCAATCACCAACTTGAAATTGTTTACTAATAATTTGAGAATCATGTCATTGTTTCCTTTTTTTTTTGTACCAGTTTAATATGTTCCAAAGTGGCTTTACGCACCTCATCCAAAGAGTTAAGATGCAAAAGGCATTCTCTTTGTGCTATAGGAAGGTCAATATTGAATGCCAAGGCTATCCTTAGAGTTTTATGTTCAAATTCAATTGGAAGCATTGCTACCTTTCCATATAGGATCTCAAATGGTATGAATCTTGTAGTAGTCTTCCAAGTTTTTCTATAAGCCCAAACAACTTCTTTTGTAAGTAACTTATACAAAGGACTAGCTATTTTACTAAAATATTTTATAAAATGCCTGTAATATCCAACATGTCCTAGAAAGGATCTTACATCTTTTGATTTTGTAGGTATGGGCAATGTTTGAATTACCTCTATCCTAGCTAGATCCACTTGTATTCCTATAGCGGATATGAAATGACCAAGTACCATGCCCTCCTACATGAGCATGAAAAACTTTTCACTATTCAATGCCAAATTATGTTCTTGACATCTCACCAAAACCTTTTCAAGATTCATTATTGCTTCTTCAAAAGTAACTCCAAATGTTGTGAAGTCATCCATGTAGATTTCCATACAATCATATGATATATTAGCAAAGATACTGATAACTGCTTGTTGAAATGTTGCAAGAGCATTACATAGACCAAATGGCAAAATAGAATATGTAAAAATACCCCATGGACATGTAAATTTTGTTTTATCTTGATCTTTAGGAGCAATACTAATTTGATTATAACCACTATACCCATCTAGAAAGGAGAAATACTTCTTTCCAGCTAGTGTATCCAAAACATGGTCTATGAAGGGTAAAGGAAAATGATCCTTTTGAGTAGCTTTATTCAATTCTCTATAATCTACAAAAATTCTCTATTTACCTCCTTTCTTAGGCACTATAACCAGAGGTGATACTCATTTACTATCAAATATAGGATAAATGAAACCAACATCAAGCATTTTTTGCAATTCAATTTTGACTAATTCTCTAAGGCTTGGATTTATCCTTCTCTAGGGTTGATGGAGTGGTAGACAACCTTCATTAATGCATATTCTATGAGTACACAATGCAGGGCTCAATCCTTTCATATCACCATAGTCCCAAGAAAAAGCCTTCTCATGCCTTTGAAGAAATCCTTTTAATTGTTCCATCTGTGTGGATGTTAATTTGGGATTAACATGCAGTTTATGGCCTTTACTCAATTCAAACGTAGTAGTGGACTCTATCATAGCAACTTTAGATATTGGACTTGCTTCTAATTCACAAGGGAGGATTGAACAAAGAATTTTAGGTTCTTTGAGCAAAGTACAATTCTTATGACATTTCTCATATGTGATTAATTCTAACACAGAGCTTTCAGATATATCTTTCTCCACCACACAAGTGTTAGTCAGGATACTCTAGAGTACTGAATCTTCTTCTTGCAATTTTAGAAAATATTGTCTATGCAACATCATGAGTTGTACTATAGAATTTAACTCTTCTTCTTTATCTCCTAAATCTGGCCAAACAGATGCACTCAAATCTGGTAATGGTTGGGTTGGAGGATATAAATCAAATTGCTTTATTGCTTGGCCATTTGATATGGTCATGTTCCCTGATCTACAACTTATATTTGCATTAGTTGTGGCTAACCATGGTCTACCTAATATGACAAGATAACTAGATAGATTGACTTCAGGGAACAAAATGATAAAGTCTATAGGATACTCTAGAGAATCTAAGGTCACAACAATATTCTCTATCATCCCATCAGGAGTGATAGTGGAACTATCTGCAAGCTGCAGAATGGTTGGTGTAGGCCTTAATCCTTCTATTTGCAACTTTTGTAGAGTATCCTTGGGCATCACATTTATAAAAACTCCAAGATCTATTAAAGAATTTCCAACAAATTGACCATTTATACTGACATTCACTACTAGACTTCTTGGATTAGAAGATTTTAGTGTAATCACTTTCCCTAGCATGATATCAACCAATTGTCCCACAACATGGACTGTAGTGGAGTCCTTTTTCTTCCTTCCAGGTTTCTTCAAGTAGGCTTCCCTGATAGCTTTTTTAATAGCTTGAAACAATGGTATTTGGACATGTATATTTTTCAACTAATCAATAATGTCAAAATGTTGTTCCTTGGTTTGTTCAGGTTTCTTTTATATCAATTATTCTGGAAAAGGAGGTTCTAATGCTGGTTGAATTGGCATTATCAAGGTAACATTAGTTGAGTTAATAGGTTCAGAAATTGAAGCTTCTAATGCTGCAGGAGATTCTGGTATTTTAGTTATAAGCAGTAATTTAGGTGTTGGTAAAGTCATTACATATCTCAAATGTATAATTACAACACCTAAACCATAAGTAGGATACTTTTGGGTATCAGCACTATACATGGGTTTCTATAGTTGTTGGCCATTTAGATTTGGTTGAGGTTGTGTGGGTAACTATGTTTTCTTTTGAGGTCCAAGATTTGCAGGTGGTGGCATTAAAGCAGGCTATTGAACTTGAGGGGGTAATTGTGGAGCACTAGTATTTTAGTTAGGTCATTGTTGAGATCCCTTCCATTAGTTTGTAGATTGCCAATTCCCTTGGGGTGGTTGCCATTGGTTCTGCTAGTTTTGCCAGTAGTTTTGTTGGTTATGTTGGTTCTATCAGCATTGGTTATTCTATTGATTAGGCCAGGGTTGTTGGGAATTCTAAGGCCATTGGGATTGTTGTGGGTTATTTTGCCCATCAATTTTCCAATTGGATTGATTTTGTGGAGGACCTTGGGTATTACAGTTTTGCCATTGACTACCATATGAATTTGAACTTTGCAAGGGGTCATGAAGCATACCTTGACTTTGGGCCCATGGTCGGCATTGAGAAACAAAGAATAATTTCTCATCATCTCCATCTATCTTGATGTATTCAATTGGAAGATGCTAGTTCTCCATGTTGTAACCAAATTACATTGGCAATCCTTCTTTTGCTTCTAGCAATGAGGACAATACTCAACTAGTTGTAATTCACTTCTACTTGCTTCTTCTTTACAATCATCATGTCTAGCTATGTGGTGACATCATTAATAATGTCTTGTTTGAAATCTAACAATAGATTGGATATCTCAAGCTTTGAAATGCCTTGACTGATCCCTTTAGTGATTGTAGAACGTGGTCCTCGGCCTTTCTTTATAGTTGACCTTGAATAGTTTTGAAAGATCTTTTTGAGGTCATCCCAAGAAGCTTGATATACATCACTGCTAGCCATTAGGTCCAATGCTTCCAAATAGTCATCATTCACACCTCTCAAAAATACTAGCTTTTGTGAGTCTTTAGACAACATGTGCTGAGGATTCTTTTGTAACATATATAGAAAATGTGAAACTTAGTCTTCCAATGTCTCCTCCTCCTTCTGTGATATCTTGAAGATATCATCCCCTCTTGTACAAGATGCTTTGCAATATTATTTATACTTCTCCAAGATTAGTGCTTGCATTTCATCCCAAGTTGTGGCTATATTGGCTCCTAAGCCCATGAACCATCATAGAGCTGATTCTTTCAATGTTGTTGGAACTAATTTAAGCTTATGGGCATCAGTTTTGTATTCAAAACTATGACAAAGTATGTCAAACTCAAAAAAGAAAGTATCAGGGTCTTTGGTTGCAAGGCCATAAAACTTTGGAATAGAAGTGGGAGGTATGTTCTTGAGATTGGCATTGGTTACAAGACTTGCAAGTGGAAATGGAAAAGTAGGTTGTGCCATGACTGGTGGTAATGGATTTTGAGGTTGTTGCTAAAAAGGAATGTTGGGCACTGGATGATTAACAACTAGTGGATTTAGGGTAGTGTTATCAAGGAGCTAGCCCATACTTTAGTGAAAGGTTGGAGACCGGATATATCTATGGGTTCATCTCTTGATGATGATACTATGGGAAAAACAAGACTTGCATCTTCAAAAGGTAACTCAACTTCTTCTTCTTCAACTTCTACATTCAAATTAATAGATCCTCATAGAAGAAATATGTCATGTTCATCTCTTTGTCTTCCTCTTCGGTGCATGCAATTAAGCTTTTCACACTGGTAAAAAGAAATCAAACTAAAAACTATGACTCAAAAATGCTCCTAGCTTGACACCATCCCCGAAAATGGTGCCAAAAATGAACCACCTCACAATAGTTGTATCATAGTCATGCAATAGGCCTTGCTTAGGAATAATATATTCAAACTAAGGACTATTTTCCCCACCATGAGGTGCATTTAATCTTATCAACCCAGGGATGTATACTTGAAATGGTCGGCACAGTATGTGCACTAGGTCTCTTAATGAGTCACTAAACTTATGCTGAAGTAAAGAAAAAATGCAAGGAAAAGAACTTACACTACTATTGTAGGAAGGTAAAAAACTTAACTCTATGAATACTAGAAACACAATGGAAAAGATAACAAATATTCCAACTTGGCTCATCCACTAAAATTGTTCTCACATATGTTGTAGGAACATTCACAGAGTGTGATGCTACATGAAGGAACTTACTACTTCTACTTAAGATACTACTAATGCTTGAAAATAAATCTATTGTATTCTAATCTAATCCACCTCCCAAGTGGGCCCCCTTGGTTGGCTTCTCTAAACTATTAACATAGGATAGAAGCCAAATAAAACTAGTTCATTTCATTTAGATATTCATTACATAACATAGAATTGTAAAACACAAATGCAAAAGTTAACAGTCTGCTCTCAAAACTTTTCTTATTACTCACTAAAAAAACTTAACACACTGGGATCAATTCCTACATATATAGGAGATCAACACTTTATTCCATAATAGAAAAGTAAATGTCCTAGCTTTAAATCTGCAAGAGAGAAAATAGGAAGAATAACTAAAGGCGAGAAGAAGAAATAATGGCTTAAGGTGGGAATAATAAAGTCTTAACATCCACTCACCACAGAGTAAATGCAAAGAAGGAAATGAATCTTCATAGCTCCTCCTTACTCACTATCATGTTTTTTGGAACCGTTACAACTTTCTCCACCGTGGTTGCTCCTTAGCACTTGCTTCTCCTTGAATGCTATTGATGCCTAACTTTTGAATCCCTCCAATCATCTTTCAGTCTTCATTAATAGGTTAGTTATGATACAAATCATGTTTGTAAATAAATATTTATCAAATTCAATTTAAACATAAGAACACACATTTTGATAACTATATGAAATACAGAATACTAGATATAATATGAGCAAAAGATGACATAGTTTCTACCCCATAGGTTCATCAAAGGTTCGGTGAACATATGTCCATAAGTGTTTTAACAAAGAAAAATAGAGTATCAACAAAGTATCTTAAACACCACAAAATATAGGAAAATTTTAGTCTCATCAGTAACCTCAAAAAATTTGAACAAATTCAACACTTAATACCATAATCCATTTATTATAAATAGATCTAATTTACTACATGCATGAGAAACTAAAAACATATAACACTATGAACACAATATTTGGTGACCTAGAAACGTTCCAAATAGAAATTAAAACTAGGGTGTGGATTATACTCACAAAACTTCAATACTATAGTATAAAGTTTGCCTGTTAAGGCTTATAATGATCATTTCTAATGATCTACCCTCTTAGGAGCAATTAGGACTACTAGATCCACCTTGTTAGAGGTTTTACAAACATACAATGAAGTATGCACTCGGTAAAGAGATTTGAAGAAAGACTGTTAAGTCTACCCTATTAAAGGATTTGAAGTTGATTCACCTTTTAAGATGAAATAGTAGATCTAACTTACAACTGAATTGTTGATTAAGATCCTTTAAGTATAGATCACCTCTTTGTGATAGATGTAACTTGACTACTCTTTATTTGACCTTCCAATGTCCGTTAATCTACTATTTATTTACATTTTTATGCTTTTCATTCCATTCACATTCACTCTTCTCAAAATTACTTCTCAACATTACACTTGGGTATGATACAATACATTACATATATACCAACCTGATTCTCACAATTACAAGGTCGGCCAAATTACAAGTTAACACCAATATTACTAAGTTAGCCCAAATGTAGAAACTTAGGTTTTAAAAGTTGACTTGGTGAATTTATGATACACAATGTTCACTACATTACTCGGCATCATCATGCATTCAGTAGAAGTAGAGGCTTGGTCAATACTAATCACTCAACATAGCTTCAAACTTGGTATACACTAGAGACTCGGTAGATATTGTGTTAATCATAGAAACTAAATTCCATGATTACGATGCCTACACGCAGTAAACACTACTCATCCCATCACTTGGTTAACACTTACTTCATATCATAAGAACTAATGACTCAGTAGACACTATGAAGCTTGGTAACCACTCAACTTCTTTGTAAGAACTAAACTATTTGCTCTAAACTAATAGACTTTGCACTTCCTGTATTCACTTGGTAACCACTTGGAATGCTCGGTATGAATTGTGAAACTTGGTAACCATTGAATTGCTTGGTAAACAATGGAGACTGATTGAAGAGCTTGGTAACCATACAAAATCTAAATAAGTGTTGTCACTAATAACAAACATCACTTAATTCCAACTATCTCCCCCTTTGGAATTAGTGAAAAAAAAACTTATTAGCCAAAACTTATGTACAACATAATGTGATACTAGCTTGATATGGCATGTTGATTTTGATTTTGATTTTTCAAAATTTGTCTTTGTAATTCTGCTATATATACATTTTGCATATATCTCCCTCATACAATATGCACATCATATAAGGCATAATGACATACAGAGTGTATATACACATATCTCTCCTCCTTAATCTCCCCCTATTTATTATGTACATGTCTCTCTCTCCCCTTTTTTGACAATAATGTCAAAGATTTATACACAATCTACTTATATAGAGACACCAAAATGTGAGAGAAACTCAGAGTGTACCTTAGGAATAAGAGTTAAGGTCTTGTCCCAATTTTCTTACAAAATTTTGTAGGTTTGAAGTTCAACTTGGACTTCTGCAGAGAGTTCAATCATATGATCTACAATTGAAAAAATGTTGTCATGGATCAATGTTTTTGATTAAGCAATGTGCTTTTGCATTGTATCCATGATAGGAATGATCATATTCTAGATGTCTATAAGTGTAGACCAGATCCTTACTTCCTCTCTTAATAACTCTGCCTCAATATCTAATAGGAAGTTGATCCTCATGTGGTGTGTAGAGCTTGAACTGGGGTCAAGCTGCAACTTCTGGGCACTGGCCTTTAGATCCTCATCAATTTTATTCAATTTTCCTTTAATTTATTTTTTATTCCTTATAACATCACATAACTTAGAAAAAAGAGATGTTACATTTGTGTAGGAGGATTTAAGATTTGAAAAAATTGAAGAAAGATCTACCTACTTAATAGCTATCTACTGAGTAATGTGCTCAAGCACTTTATTGTCAAACTTCTTCTCTACTTTCTCCACTAGCTTATCCTAGCCAGTAGAATCCTCATTGAATTTTCTAACTACCACTTTAATTGCAATAAAATGTGTTGAGAAGAATCAACATCAACACCTATAGCCTCTGTCAAAATATTCTTAGCACTCTCTATAATTTTGAATTCTCTATCTCGTTCTTCTCTTAGATGCTTCTACTTGGCTTTCCGTTCAAGAAGTTGACTGACCAATCTCATCTATTCTATAGTGGCATTATCAAAATCCAAATTGGGAATTTTAATCTCCTTGTCTAGATCTATATCTTCCTTAATTTATTTTCCACTAATTAGAAGTTTTTGTGGTGTCTTTGGTTCAACTTCTGACATTAATGTTCTAGATTTTGAAATAGAAACAAAAGTGGAAATAGTAGGGCTTGCAATAAAAACTTGTATAGTGTCTACTGACGAAATACTTACTAGAGCACTAAAAGAATAAAAACCTAATGTATTTGCAAAACTTCCCAAAATTGAAGTATTTATAGGTGGAATACTGATAGAAGTATGCACAACTGAAGAACTTACAAGAATATGTACACCTAAAGTAGTCAAAACTAAAGAATCCAAAATTGTAGAACATGAAACTGTACTTACTGCTAATGAACTATACTTGAGCATTGAAGAAGTAGAAGGCTGAACCTCGATAGATGAAGTAGTAGACACTTCCATTAGTGATACTTTTAGCTAAGAGGGAACAAAGAGTGACTCGACATTTGATGTGTCTGCTGTGGTCACAATCAAACTCACTGAAGTTGTCTCCTTAATTGATGATGTTATTGTTTTTGTTGGAGAGTGAGGAAGGGAGGCTATGACTTATTTAGTTATCTTAACTAGATCACTTTATTCTTCTTCCTCTTTTATATCTTCCTCTTTAGCTTCATCCTCTTTATCTTCTTCAACATCCTTCATCAACTCCTAATAATCTTCAGCATTAATGGTGACACAATGACAATCTTCTTCATTTTCTTCATCCTTGTCACTATCATCATCATCATCTTTAATCTCAACTAGATTCTCACTTGGTTTATGCAGGTGATAAATATTCTTCCACATATTTGTAGCATCCTTGACTACATGCTCTATGTCTTTTATGAAAGTTAAGCAAGTATGAAATCTAATGGTCATCTTGTCTTCATTTTTCTTCATGGCTTCCTTTACCTCAGCATTGGTAATGCTTGGTAACAACTATCTCAGAGATTTTTCATATATGTCCTTTTCTATTTGCATGGTTGATTTCCATCTTGGATTTAACCTTATTAATAGGTCATTAGAAATCTAAGGTGCAATTTGGTCAGGGGAATATTTCCATTTTCCCATCTTTGTCAGCACCAACTCCTCAATCTGCATCTTTTAAGCATTTGTTCTGGTTTCATATTTTAATGCCTTGAAATTTGTTATAGTAGCACCTTCTTCCAATTACTTTAGTCTTTCCTAGAAGGTGAGAGGGGGCTTACTAAACACAACTTCACTGCCACCTCTCTTCTTAGATCTTCTAGTGAATACAATTGTGGAGGGCTTGGTGGCTTGGTGATAATCGCCTTGCCTTTCTTTCTTACAGGCTCTTCCTCCTTCTCAAATTCTCTTCTTTCTCAAATTCTTCTTCATCTTCACCTTTTCCCTTGATAACAATAAGAGGGGCATTTGCTATTTTCATTTTTGATATCCTCCTCTTACCTTTATTCACTGCATGTGGAAGCTTAATCTCAAGTTCTATTGTGGCTTTGGCTTCATCATAGGTTCCAAAGATACGTGCCTTTGGATTTATAGGTTCATTTACTAGGGCTTCAATTATTTCTTTTGCCTCATCAATATTAACTTCATAAGGAAGAGGTTTTACCCACACTATTCTAGGTCTTATTGCTTGGATGTATACCCTATCACTATCAACCATAAGATAGACATCATCCTTATAGTATTCAACCAATTTATGTTGTATCCTAAACTTTTTATTCATCTTTTCCTTTAAAGCTTCAAAATAATTGTCCATGATATTATAAAAAATTTCACCCATTTCAATAATAAACTCATTAATCTAGTATAACATTGGTGTGTCTTTTCTCTATACCATTGTTCCTTTAGAGGGGAAAAACTTTTGAACATAAAAGAACAAACATGTCAATAGAGAACCAAACTTGCATGGGTTATTCTTTGAGGTCCTAATACTTTCCATATTCTTGTTTAGCTATTTCAACATTAAATTTGCTAAGTCATATTCCAAATTCTTCTTAACAACCTTATAGGATAGGTCAATAGATTCACACGACACACTATTGGGTCAACTTGAGCTATAAATCTTATGAGCTATGATATGAATGCAAAATTCAAGTTCTACATTAGATACATTGCTAATTTTCATTCCTCTGCCATCCCACTTAGCTAGGGTTTTCTTCTGAAGCTCATCCCAACCTAGGGATTTTGTGACTTTGGCTTTTGTAAGCATAGGGAGACCAGTAATGTGATGAATTATTTTATTTGTAATAAAAATTGGGTGTTCTAACCATAATTGACCATTATGGACTCAACTCAAGATATATCTAATCCATTTAATCTAAAAGTTTCGTGGTAGGTGAGGAATATGGGTTAAGCCTTTCTCTTCTAGATGTTTATGCTCAAGCTTAAGAGTTCCATCCACATAGAGTTTACTAAGGGCACTATCCATTTTTAGGGTTCCTATCTCTAGAACTACACATTTGAAATGAGTTCTAATATCATTCATAAGAAGTACCTTTGGTGGAATCTATGACTGAGCTCCATTCGGATCGAGGGATTCTACAATCACTAGCACTAGTTTGAAATTCAGAACTTTCCACTCAACACCTCACACCAACATTTCAGACTCTATCCTCACCTTCTTGCTACTGCTGCTAGATGCCATGATCACTCGATAAACAAATAATTTATTTGAAAAAATTTGGCTATAAATTATGCTCAAGATCGCTAGAATTCTCTGCAAATGGCTATGTTCTCAATATCCTAAATTTATGGTGGATATGAAGTCAAATTCCTATTTTTTGTAAAAAATTTCCCATTAATGCTCTGTACGATGAGAGCCATAATGACATAGTGTATGATACCCTATCATCCACTATCTACACAAATCACTTGGTAGAGGCTTGTAACTTGACAACCAAACAAAACCTTATTACTCCTAACTTCGTTTGGTATGACCTTACTTTACTCGGTGATTACTGATGCTAAACTTTTGTGATCCCTCTATATCTAGAATACTGATTTGGATCTTTTCTTCCTTTTAATTGGAACTGCTTGAGATGTGACCTTAAAAATATAGTTCTAGTTCTTCCTTAATAACTTAATTGGAAATGGTGGAGTCACCCACTTCTTGAGTGGCTTGACTACCATCACTTGAACTAGCTTGCTTGGTAGATTTAGGAATCCATTGTTGTCTCATATACTTCTTGATGTTATCAACTTTTGCTTTCTTCTCATCTTCAACTCTACCTATATTCATGCAATTCTTAGCTATATGACCAAGTTTAGTACATGTGTAACATCTTATTGCAGTATCTTTTCTTCTCAAGTGATACCTAGCATAAATTATGCCAATGTGTCCATATTCTCCATAGTAATGATATCTACACCAAGTATTGTAGTCCCAACCAAATATTGTCTTTACAAATTGTTCAGCTACATTGAATGGTTTTGATCTGCATTCAGATGCCTTGTGACCTTGTTTCTTGCATTTATGAAATTTGCCTTCAAACTTTGGTTTCTCCTTGCATTCATTAGCTTTATGACCATGTTGACTACAATTGTAGCAATTTCCATTAAATTTTTTTTTACCATTACTCCAACATTTTTTTGATGTATGACCTATCTCACCATAGTGATTGCGAGTAGGTCTTTGATTCCTTTGAGTACCTTGTTTGGAGGATTCACCTTCTTCTATGTATCCAAGTCCTGCTTTACCCTTTTGCCTATAAATATTCTTCTCACTTTGCTGATTTAATTTATCCATGTCTACTTGGGATTTCATTATTCCTCTATTCAATTGCTTCTAGGAATTTAGATCAACTTTCTTTCGTTCATTGATTTTCTTTTCAGTGTTCAAATCATTCCTTAACCTTTCATTCTTAGATCTTAGAATCATGATTTCTTCATTTCCATTGAAAAGCTAATTGATAAGACTTTCTTGCTGAAGGGATTGATTTTGAATTTCATTGTTCCTTACTTCCAAGTCTTCTTTTTCCTTATTTCTCTATTCTAAGATTTAACACAATCTTATTGACTAAACTTCTTGTTCTCTTTTGAATTTTCTTACTTCTTGTAAGGAGCCATTCTTTTCTAAGAGTTCTTTGATTGCATCATTTGCTTCATTTGAATTTCTTGAGGGGAATTAGTCTTCAATCTTCTCTTCAACATACGGGTGGTCATTCATCTATTTTGCAAGTTCTTTCTTTCTTTTTAAGGAAAGGGAAGGATGCTCTTTTTCTTTCTTGAGTTCAACTATGGCCATCTCCAAATATAGCTTTTCATTATCAATTTCTTTTTCAAGTATGAATATCTCCATTGTCCTTGATCTTTGCTCAATCTATCAAACTTTATCTTGAGAACCACAAAGCTCTAATACCAATTGTTGGAAATAATTAAGACTAGCTAGGTTATTGAGAGGGGAAGGGTGAATTAGTAACCTTAAAATTTTTGAACAAATTCAACACTTAATAACATAATCCATTTATAATCAATAGATCTAATCTACTTCATGCATGAGAAAAAAAAAACATATCACACTATGAACACAATATTTGGTGACTTAGAAAACCTCCAAATAGAAAGTAAAACTAGGGTGGGGATGACACCTACAAAAATTCAATACTACAGTATAAAGTTGGCTTGTTAAGGCTTACAAGGATCACTTCTGATGATTTTCCCTATTAAGAGCAATTAGGACTGCTAGATCCACCTTGTTAGAGATTTTAAAAACATACAATGAAGTATGCACTCAATAAAGGGATTTCAAGGAAGACTATTGAGTCTACCCTATTGAAGGATTTGAAGTTGATTCACCTATTAGGATGATACAATAGATCTGACTTACAACTAAATTGTTGATTAAGATCCTTGAAGTGCAAATCACCTCTTTGTGATAGATATAACTTGACTACTCTTGATTTGACCTTGCAATGTCCTTTAATTTGTTGTTGATTTACTTTTTTTATGCTTTTCATTCCATTCACATTCACTCTTCTCAAAATTACTTCTCAACATTACACTTGGGTATGATACATTACATTACATATATTCCAACCTAATTCTCACAATTACAAGGTTGGCCAAAACACAAGTTAACACCAATATTATTGAGTCGGCCCAAATGTAGAAACTCGGGTTTTCAAAGCTGACTTGGTGAATTTTTGATACATGGCATCCACTAAATTACTCAGCATTGTCATGCATTCAATAGAAGTAGAGGCTTGGTCCATATTAATCATTCAACATAGCTTTGAACTTGATATACACTGGAGACTTGGTAGATATTGTGTCACTTGGTAGAAACTGAATTCCATGTTTAACATGCCTACACTCAGTAAACACTACTCATCCCATCACTCGGTTGACACTTGCTTCACATCATAAGAATTGATGACTTGGTAGACACTGTGAAGCTTAATAGCCACTGAATTTCTCGACAAGAACTGAACTGTTTAGTCTGAACTACTAGACTTTGCACTACCTATATTCACTTGGTAACCACTTGGAATGCTCGGTATGAACTGTGAAACTTGGTAACCATTGAATTGCTCAGAAAACACTAGAGACTGATTGAAGAGCTTGGTAACCATACAAAATACAAATAAGTGTTTTCACTAATAACAAACATGATTTAATGCCAACAACAATATACTTAAGTCATTTCTTGAGTTCATGTCGAAAATGTTAGAAATGGAAAAAGAAATATGGAAATAAGCAAAAATCAGGAAAGAATCTAAGTGAGTTAATGCATGAAAAGATATTACCATAAAATAGGAGAGAGAAAGCTTCAAGCTCCAACACCATGAGACAAGATATTTGGAAAGGGGAAAGCAAAGAAAACCCCTTGTGACATTATGAATGAGGCATGAAAAGCCTAAGAAGGAAGAGAGAGAGAGAGAAAGAGAGAGAGAGAGCAATCACTCATACAATAATTGAGAAGAGGAAGAAACCTCATTAGAAATGAGAGAGGAGGGTCATCTCTTAAATAGAGATGTGAGAGAGGAGTTAGAATGTAACTCCAATGTCTATGAATGCCACCATTCATAAGTGTGTGAGGCCAAGTGTGAGATTCCTCTTAAGGAGGAATAATCTAAATTACAAATTATAATAAATATTTGTCCTCATATATTCCATAAGATGTAGTGGAAAAAGGACAAAAAAGAAATATATTAGGATACCTTGGCTTATATCCTAATATATTATAAAAATAAAGAAAGGAGGTCTAACCTTGGTTTATAAACACACCAAAGAAATATTACAACTTCTAACACCCTCCTTTAATCTTTACCTAGGGTAATTACATCAAAGGGTATTAAACCCATATTTTTACAAAAATCTGCAACTTAATCTTCAATATGAAGTAATGAAGTATGCATAACATTATATGACATATTTTCAAAGATTTCAAAGGGAAGAAGTATGAGTATTAACAATAGATTGCTTTCAAATAAGAGTAAAATGCTTTCAAGATGGGTCAAATTAATTGAAATTGGAAGGAAACTCCAAGAATAAATGGTATAAACCATAAAGTGCCAATATAGCAATAGAATGATGCTAGAAAAGCATAAACTGCACTTATGTGCTAATTAGTAGAACAAAATAAATGGTGAAGGCAATAGTGTATAATAACTCATAATCCCAAAGAATAAGAAAAATAAATAAAATAAATTTACTTATGTGAAATAAAGAATGCACTCATATTTGATAAGTCACAAGAGACACAATAATTTGTATATTTATCAGGATATATATTTGGGCCCCCATATATACACATGAATAAATATACCTAAACTATCATGGTATGAAACATGCAAATAAAATTAAGATCATATACAGAACATAATTTCTAGGCAACATACTAAAGAGAAATGCCAAAGATGATGAAAGAGAATCATTAACATCAAACAATATTTGCAGTAATTAATCCTCCTAGGTTGAAGTCCATCCATTCTAAAAATTGATCTCTTTTACTAAGTACTTTTTGAAACCATTTATTTTTTCTCTTAACAAATTTATCACTAGAGAAAGAGTCATGATGTATGAATGCATCATTTGTTTGAACATTAGCATTATTACCATTATCAATATTAGCATTATTACCATGATCTATAAATGCATCATTACCATTACCATTGTAAGAAAGAATAGGAGGAATAAAGGTAGATATATGAGGAGTAGGGTTTAGAGAAGGAGGTTGGTCCTCCACTAACACAATTCTACTTCCATGAACTTGTTCATTTTGAGCATTAGAGACATGATGTATTTTTTTTTCTGCAATACAAACATTTTGTGCTATTTGCACTTTGTTAGTAATAGGATTATAAGCTGGAAAACTTTTGGTATTTTGTATTTTTTCACTCATGCACCTAGTGCATGAAATCTTAGATGGAGCAATAAGAGGTAAATTTTCAACTATATTAGATAAGATATGCTCATTTTCTAAATGAGTGAGCCTTTCATGCTCCATATTAAAAGCAATATCTTTGTGCAAAGAGAGTCTAGAAGAGGTGAACCTAGAAAATTTAAATAAGTTATTGATCCTAACACTATTGATCCTAAGGGGGGTGTTAGAAGTTGTAATCTTTCCTTGGTGTGTTTATAAACCAAGGTTAGACCTCCTTTCTTTATTGTTATAATATATTAGGATATAAGCCAAGGTATCCTAATATATTTCTTTTTTGTCCTTTTTCCACTACATCTTATGGAATATGTGAGGACAAATATTTATTATAATTTATAATTTAGATTATTCCTCCTTAAGAGGAATCTCACACTTGGCCTCACACACTTATGAATGGTGGCATTCATAGACATGGGAGTTACATTCTAACTCCTCTCTCACATCTCTATTTAAGAGATGACCCTCCTCTCTCATTTCTAATGAGGTTTCTTCCTCTTCTCAATTATTGTATGAGTGATTGCTCTCTTTCTCTCTCTCTCTCTCTCTCTCTCTTCCTTCTTAGGCTTTTCATGCCTCATTCATAATGTCACAAGGGGTTTTCTTTGCTTTCCCCTTTCCAAATATCTTGTCTCATGGTGTTGGAGCTTGAAGCTTTCTCTCTCCTATTTTATGGTAATATCTTTTCATGCATTAAATCACTTAGATTCTTTCCTGATTTTTGCTTATTTCCATATTTCTTTTTCCATTTCTAACAGAAAAAGTAATACATGTTGAGTATAAGTTGTCAGATAGTATATGTCAAGAGAGAGATATTTAGTACATGCTGAGCAACTAGTAAGTGTCAAGTCACTCAAGCACTAAGTAGATAGTTTGTGTCAAGCTATTCAGATGTTGAGTGATCAATGGATGTCAAGTTATAACATTGAAGTTGCAGTTGATGCCAAGCATCAAGGATTCCAAGTGTTGAGTTAAATAAATTTGACATAGTTGTTTGTAATAGCACAAACTTCTATGTAAACTATTTTTTGGTTGACTTAAGAATTTGTTTGTGATCTTTGATGATAATGATGAATCATAATTATGAATCCATAGGCATTACATGTATCCAATCAGAAGAAGGGAAGGATTAAGTGGAAATATGGGTGAATAATTATCATTAATTCATACCTATGTTGGATACAATTGTTCAATTGTGTGTTGTCTTTGATGTAACACAAATGTCACATCGGTCATCAGATAGTGTCTACTGAGCTCAGAAGGTCAACAAGGCAAAGGATAGTGTCTACCAAGCTCAGAAGGTTAGTAAGGAAAAGGATAGTATCTACCAAGCTCAGAAGGTCAACAAGGCAAAGGATAGTGTCTATCAAGCTCAGAAGGTCAGAAAGGCAAAGGATATTGTCTACTAAGCTAGAAAGGTCAGCAAGGCAAAGGATAGAGTCTACCGAACTTAGAAGGTCAGCAAAGCACAGGATAGTGTTTACCGAGCTTTCAAGGTAATCAAAGAATTTTAGTTCTTACTAAGATCACTCGGTAATCAAAGAAAATATGACAGAAATAGTTCTTACTGAGTTCACTCAGTCATCGAAGGTAATTTGGAAGAAACAGTTCTTACCGAGATCACTCGATCATCAAAGGAAATTTGGAAGATTCAGTTCTTACCGAGTGAACTCGACAACCAAAGAATTTTAAGGATATTGTAATGTTAACCGAGTCAAGAAGGTTAACTCTAGAAATTCCTGGAAGCAATACTTATCAAGCAGGGTTGGCTAGTAAAGGATTTCATTATCTTATGAAATAACGTTTATTTGATAAAGAGTAATATATGTAGCCAACTGATAAATGGATTATTAATAAATGTAACCTGTAAATGGGCCGACTTGACAATTTGAATAGTATAAGTAAGAAGTCAAGTTGCGAATTCAAAGAAGTATAATGTGGAGATATGAGAAGTTAATGTGATATGAAGACTAATTATTGTGGAAGTGAATTTGAAGGATGATTAGAGATCATAGAGGAGCAACATAGTCATATTTGATCAAGGAGGATCTAATGATGTTGAACAGAGACCTATATCCATCAAATTTAGTTGCTTCTTGTTCAGGTCAATTCATTGTTGCTTTCTAACCATTGTAGCAGTGATTTCAAATCTCTTAAAAGAGTTGGTTTAACAACCATTTTGTAAATCCTCTAACAAGGTGACAGTTCAGTTGAATTGTTCTAAAGACCTCTAGCAAGGCCACTCCTAAAAAAGTGATTAAATCCTCTAACAAGGTCTCACCTAATAGTGTGTATTGTAACCTTTAATGGGGTTGGCTCCTAACAAGGCTCACTTCATAAGAGTGAAAAATTGGTGACTAGTTACTTGGTGGTTTTTCCCATATTGGGTTTCCACGTTAAATCCAGTGTCTCTTGTGTTCACTTTATTTTTAGTTACATGCATGAATGCTTGAAAATAAATTAATAGTTTAATTTACCGAGTTACAGCAGTTGTTTACCAAGTAAAAGTAGTAACTAGATCATTAAGACACCTAAGGAATTTATGGATTAATTTTTGTGAGTAACTGATTCACCCCCCTCTTAGTTACTCTATCTTTAATTCCAACAATTGGTATCAGAGCTTTTGGTGCTTATAGGAAAAGATTTCAAGGATTTAAGTTAAAGATGTCTTACAAAATAGAAATTCCAATACTTAATAGGGACAACTTCTCAGCATGGCAAGGATTGATGAGGCTTCATCTGGCTTCCATTGGTGATACAGGACTGTAGTACCTTGATGAAAAATATGAAGAACCTTTTGGTACATTATTTGTCAATGATATTGTTGTAAAGAAGACTCATAATAACATGATGATAGATATAGCATCTGCTCTGACTTATGAAGAATTTTATGACATCAAGGATTGCAAAACTATCTTTCAAATATGGAACAAGCTGAAAGCAATCTATGGAGGAGATGATAATGTAAGAAGAGCCAAAGCAAAAAGTTTGAGAGGACAATTTGATCAAATGAGGATGAGAGAAGATGAAAACATTGCAAAGTATGTTGAAAGAGTTAAAGCATGTGTTAGTGCAATCAAAGCATCTGGAAGAGATATCAGTGAGGAGATAGTTATAAGTAAAGTTCTTAGAACTCTACTTCCTATTTATGCAATTAGAGTCTCTGCAATTCAAGAAAGGAGATGTGAGGAAAATCATAAAATAAATTTAGAGGCCATAGTTGGAAGATTGATTGCATTTGAGCTAGACAACTATGACAACTATGTTCCAGCTGCCAAGAATGTTGAATTAGCATTTGAAGCCAAGCTTTCACTCAAAGAAAAAGGGAAAATGATGAAGGAACCACAATCAGAAAGTGATGAAGAATTAGACACTAGTACATTTGAGAACATTTTTCGACCATTAATGGTTGAAATTTCGACCCAATTTTTGACCAAAATTCGACCAACTTCAACCAACCCATTGGTCAAAATTTTTTCAGTCAAAATTTCGACCAACCTTATGTTGGTCAAAATTTTGACCAATACATTGGTCAAAAAACCTCAATTGCCATTTGCAAGTTTTGACAGGAATTGGTCAAAATTTTGACCAATAAAGGTAGAAATTTCCACCAATGAAGGTCAAAATTTTTGACCAAGCAAGGTAGAAATTTTGACCAACGAGGGTTAAAAATTTCGTGGATTAAGGTAGAAATTTCAACCAATGAAGGTCAAAAATTTTGACTAGTGAAGGTCAAAAATTTTGACCAATGAAGGTAGAAATTTTGACCAACGAAGGTCAAAGAAGTTGAACCAAGAAAGGTAGAAATTTTGACCAACGAAGGTAGAAATTTCTACCAACAGAAAGGTGTAAATTTTTTTTTAGGCATTCTATAAAACAGTCACATGTCTTGCGTATGATATGACATTTTGCATGCATCCTGCACTCTCTCATCCGGCTGATGATGGATTACAGAGAGTGATCTGAAACCATGATGCTAAAAAAAACACACAATCAAATCCAAAATGAACTTGCATTACAAATGGATTGTGGAAATCTGATATTGTTAATTTTGCATGTATGTCTACCAGGACAAATATATGTTTAAGTTGTGATTGTTCTGGTAGACATGCATGCAATTTTACCAATATAAGATTTCCACAATCCATTTGTAGTGCATGTTCATTTTGGATTTGATTGTGTGTTTTTTAGCATCATGGTTTTAGATCACTCTACATAATCCATCATTAGCCGGATGAGAGAGAGTTCAGGATACATGCAAAATGTCATATCATATGCAAGACATGTGACTATTTCATAGAATGCCTAAAAAAAATTTACTAGTGAGTTGGTCAAAATTTTGACCAGATAAATTTTGACCAATGGGTTGGTCAAATTTGGTCGAAAATTTGATCAATGAAGGTCGAAAAATGAACCCAAATGAACTAGTATGCTCACCAAGTTGACTCTTTGAGTTCGGTCATCAAGTCACCCCACCAAAGTGCCTCAACAAGGTCAATCTTTAGGTCTGCTCATCGAGCTTACTCACCAAGTCAGCTTGCCATGTCACATCTCTAAGTGGCCTCGCTAAGTCGGCTCGCCAACTTGCCCCACCAAGTTGCCACTTTAAGCCCACTCACCATGTTAGATTGTCAGGCCGGCTCCCAGCCAAGTCAACTCACCAAGATGACAATTGAAGTATGCTCACCAAGTTCGCCCCCTAGGCCAACTCTCCAGGTCAGCTCACCAAGTCACCGCCACCCATTCACCTCAACAAGTTGACTCATTAAGTCATCTCACAAAGTCGACTCACCCAATGGTTTTACCACCTTGCCCCACCAAGTGGGCTCACTCAGTGTGCTTACAAAGTTGCCCCATACAATTACTTCTCTAAGCTCACTCACCATGTAAACTCACTTGGTCGGCACGCCAAGTTTTGTCATCAAGTCACCCCACCAAAGCACCTCATCAAGGTTAGTCTTTAAGTACACTTAGTAGGTCAGCTCACCAAGTTGCTTCGTGAAGTCGCCTCACCAAGTGGCCTCGATAAGTCAGCTCACCAACTTGCACCACCAATTTGCCACTTTAAGTCGACTCGCCATATCAGTTTGCCAAGATGACAATTCAAGTACGCTCACCAAGTCAACTCTTTAAGTTTTCTCACCAAGTCTTCCCTAGGTCAACTCTCTAGGTCAGCCCACCAAGTCACCCCCACCGAGTCACCTCAACGAGTTGACTCTTTAAGTTAGCTCACCAAGTCTACTGTTCAAGTACGCATGCCAGGTCGGCTCGCCAAGCCCACCAAGTCATGTCACCAAGTTGATTGTTCCAGCTTTGTTACTTTTATACCAACTAAAGCTTGTGCTTGGACTATTGACTTGACCTATCAAAGGCTCTGCAAATGATTCTTCTTTTACATTGACTGAAGGAAGTGTATAGCCTGAATTTTTTTTTGTACTTGCAGAGTTAAGGGCACTACTGAAAAATGGCCCAATTCCTGATGTTGATGGTTGAACTTCCTAAAATAAGAAAAGACGACATCAATGCATCAAGCAAATTGTTATGTGCTCTACTTTTCTAATAGAAATATTGGAAAAGCACCCAAATGTTATTGTAATAATCAATAAAGCACACAAAATAATAATATGAAAGATTAAATTGTATAATGAACATATAACCCAGTCAGACTTAAGCCAATAAATATGACATAACTTCACATTTCATTACTTTGTAAGTCCAATAAGCAGGAAAGCCAACCTGGTTTAATATAGTTTTTCCAATTATAGTTACCTTTTGGTCAACTTAACTAAATTGCTAATATAATAATATAAAGGCGGAAGGCGATTCAATGATCATTAGCCATGCCATTCAAAGCAGGAGATTTTCAAACTGGACAAGTATCAATATTAAACAAAAACATTGACTTATCCTATATCGTCAGAGCCCTTTCCCTACACCATGTATATAGACTTTAGAGAAATCAATGATGAAGCAACTAATCAACTAACTATACCATTGATAAAGAAGTGGAGTGTGTAATTGAAAAACATGTAGATGCGTAGAAATCTTTTGATACTACGAAATTATCAAAAAGTTGCTGTCTCCAGCATTGATCTTCAATCATATAGTTTGGCAAAGGGTAAAATTTCATAGGATTTGGCCTTACATGATAAATTATTGATGAGAAGCATTGGTGACTTGAGAAGCATGCAAATAAATTGATTTCATAAAGAAACATAATGGGTGAGTACAAAAACTGTAATGACATTTATCTAGGAAGAATTATGAACATTAAGTTGAAAGTGACATCTATGCTAGTTGTGATATTCATATATGTTGATATATGATAGCTTCGGTCAGATTATCTTCATAACAAGTCTGAAACTATACTACCTTCATATCTAAGTAAGTTGAATCATGTGCATAATATATATATTCAATATCTTGTATATGGATCAATTATATTGGATTCAGTGAGTTACTGAACACCAACTAATCATGACCTTTTACAATTAAGAGCCATGACTGATCCTAAAGTTGCTATTGAATATAATATATATATGCTTTCTTGATGGGAAGATACACATTGAAATCAATAAATGTGACATACTTCCTACAATTCAAAGATCATCATATTTGTAGAATAATACTTATCATCTTAATCAACTATCTCATTTTAGTTGGTATCAAAGCAAAATCTAGGAGACATAAAAGTTACAATAGGATAGTCAATTGGTAGGTGAAAAGGATTCTTTTTGTCCTATATGAAAATAACTTCATGAAGTGATAATGGAAGAAGGGCGTTAACATTAGAGGAAGTATTTCAACACCTTCTTAAAATTGCAATATTAGAGCCACTCGATCTTAGGGGTCTTTCGAAGGACTAAAGTTGAATAAAAAATGGATTGCTGATAAACTTGAACTTATTATGAATATTTGGAGCACAGGTGGTGAGACAAGGAAGTGAGAGCACATGTCCCAAGTTTTAGATCTCCTGCACAGTGTTGTGAGATCAATTTTTGGAAGTTTACTTGTGTAGGTCATAGTATAGGATGGAAAGTTTCAATGATGAATCAGAAGTCTATGTCACTCTTCGCATGGATGTCTTAGCATCTATGGCACATTTTGGGAACACTTGTAGCTCCCAATCCATGTTCAGGTTGTTGAACACTAAAAAACTCATGCGAGTTAGGCAATCAATTATCAATGTTGTGATAGATGCAAAACATGTTCAACATTCTTGTTTGCACTTCAATGTTGTTGAACGTCAGAGGGAGATAAGATGGACAATGCCAAGAAGAGATATTGGAGAGTGTTCGATGTTAATGCTCATGGGCACCATGAATTGGGAATGTTAGAATGTCAATGGTTGATTAATGTCAGTGCTCAAGTCAGCACCAAATGTGGACACTGTTGATGTTTGATGTTTGTTCTGGCATTGCAGATTAATCAAAGTTTGGATCACATGATGCTTGAATATGGTTGCTTCAAGGAAATGTCACATGATGTGCTTAATCTACTGATACAATGTTCTGGGAAAATTTTGCACATCAAATGTCTAGTACAATCAACATTGAGATGATTTCTTTCAAGGCGCAGTAGAATATACTGAGCACTCCCTATTTAAAGATGAGGATCTACAATGAACACGGTAGATGCTTGTAGATGATGTAAATTCAAGAGAAATACTCATCTTTCCAACCACTTGTTGAATAGACTTTAGGGATGACATGACAGTGCTGAGATGGAGATGTATCGTTGGGTTTGATGGATCTATATGCGATTGGGGGATTGGGCTTGCTGGGTAGATGTGCAAAGCTATGACAAAGCTCTGCAATAATTGACTTCTCTAGATTGAAGATAAAGATTCATGGTGGCTTGGTGTAGATAGCTCAGCCACGATATGAATGCTACCTATGTGACTCAGCTGATCATTTGGAGTAGATTGGATGGTTGCCAAGAGAGATATAAAGTAATAAACTTTGCATCAAATCAACCGAAGCTCTTGATTAATATCTTTCTTGTGATTTGATTGATTGCATTTGTACCTACTGAGAAATCACCATAACATATGAGGCAATCATTGTTGGGTAGTACGAGCAGTCATCTAAGAAATTATCGCCATGCAAGATTACAGAATCATAATCAGAAGAAACAGTTTCATTTTTCAATAATGTTGTCCAATCTACAAACTTAGTGTAAGAGAGGTCGCAGGGAAGGACTTCCACCAAGCCAACTAGCTTGGAGGAGAAGTAGGAAATGAAACTAAGACAATTCTTGAAGAAGCGTCTGATGAAAACTTTCTTTCAAAATCACAGGCTCCTGTGGCATTGAATGAAGAAGAAGTCACTGTTGTAACTTTGAGGGGGTTTGGGATCTTGCATTTGAACACCCTCATTCATTTTAAGGCCCAAAGATATTTTTTTATAGGCACTGTACTTATGAGGCCTATGCCAAGTTCAAGATGTATCCAAAATTTTATAGTACAGAGGAACTGAATGAGATCAGAAATGATGAGTATGGGTTATCTAGAAAAGACTGAAAAGACTTTGAAGGGTTACTTGGCTTATTGTGGATTTGGACTCTTTTCTTACCTAAAGCAGTTGCAGCATTGGGAATCTTCTTCATTTGGTTTTATCAGCAATATCTACAAACTTGAGCTCACATGCACTAATTGAGCTGCCTAAGGAAGGAATTGTGGAGCATGATATCAATGATAGGATAATGGATTATCTTAGCATTCCTCAGATGAATCAATTAACTGGATAGCACAAACTGCAAGGGAATGATGATAATGGAAAATTGATGATAGTGTGATAGGGAAGAGAATTCAATAATAGAGGCTAA
The DNA here is from genome assembly GCA_028749045.1 of Cupressus sempervirens. NCBI lineage: Eukaryota > Viridiplantae > Streptophyta > Pinopsida > Cupressales > Cupressaceae > Cupressus > Cupressus sempervirens. The sequence goes on from CM053783.1 coordinate 891,990,729, forward strand.
GTATACTTTATTTTCTAAGTATACTAACTTCTGCTAATTCTACTAACTGCTACTAATAATGGGGCTCTAGGACTGCCACTCCTTGTCCATGCTTGCATTGTATTATTCTTAATGAGAAGGGTTCAAAAAAGAAGACATTCCATCCAGGCAGACCAAAAGGTCAAAGGAATAACCTCACCCTCGAGCACCTGAAACAACACAAACAAAACCGAAGTAACATAACAAAGTAGAAAGTCTACATGTAAAACTGAGAAAATAGAAGCTAGCAACAAGTATGTAAGGAAGGGTTGGGTACTCCTAAAGCAATCTCTCCATGTAGATAAAAATTCTCCTAGTCTAAAACTCATGGACATGTAACAAAGATTTTGGAACTATTATCCCTTGCTTAGCCACCTCAAAAGCATGCATACAAGTGGCTTTGTCAACTGGCCTTTTCCTTCACTTGATCTTACACTCTTTGTATTCTTTTCCTTTTATGTTCTTGGCTATTTGGATATCTATGATAGCTTGAACTTATTTTCTCTTCAGGGGCAGTTATCATACCCAACTTTTCTTGTAACCTTTTGAAGCTGCTCCTTGTTTTCACAATTTTGTTCTTGCTAACAATAATATGAATCAATATAATGATCATTAGAAAGGACTGAATTCACTAAATCATATTAACGAAGTAGAATTTTCTAAAATACAATGTTGTTTCACATGATGATACTTTATATAAAAACCCTACTCAAATTATATTTTCATCTAATACAAACTAATTCAACTCTCTCTACCTCAAGAAACTTGAAGTCTGGTTGAAGAGTGAAACAGATTCCTTCTTGAGTCAGCAATGAGCGAATAACAAGAGAAAACCTTTCAGGTATGTGTATTGGATACTGGTACACGATTCTATTGAATTTTTTTGCAAATAGAGACTACACATTAATTTCATTAAAAATGAGATTGCCAATAGGAGTTACAACACATGAAAATTAAGAGAATAAATATAAGACTAAAGAGAGTGGAGGACATGAGGATCACTCTTTGCAATTCTAAATAATATCTTTTGAATTAAGAAATTGATCTCCATGCTGCTAACATCAACAAGGAATACAATGGAAGAGGACACATTTGATGTCCATGCTGTTGACATCAACAGGCATATTGTCTGGCATTGACACAATGTCCATATTGGTGTGCATCTAAAACCATTCACATTCTATAAAAGGAGATTCTGCATCACTACATAGAGTAACTCAGAGAAACTAAGCTAAACAAATCCAAGGGTCTTTTTTAATACATTGAAGAGAATAGAGACACTCCAAATCTATTCTGTTATTGAAGAGTACAATATAGACAGAAAATGAAGCTATGGTGCAGAATTTATGTAGAAGATACTAACCTGATGTTAATTATTTATTAACAAAGTGCTCTAGTCGTCAATATCCTTAAGACTGAATCATAAGCATTTTTGTAGTAAAATCATGCATCTAGAATTAGAAACAAAACAAATTAGAGAAAATGTCTTGTACCCTAGATAACTATGGTGCCTATTTGCAAAAAAAAAAAACATTGTAAATTACGATTTTGTACTAGACCATGTTGATTGTTGCATAACAAGAGAGTTTTTTGAGTTTCTATTAGCGCTCTAAACTGCAAGTTTAAGTCAAGGAATTGCTCATCTGTCTCATATAATTCATCTGATGTCATATTATATATCATAAACACAATCTTATATATCCTTGTATTATTTACACATTTCTAGAACTAAGAAGTTTTTCAGTGTCTTGAGTTATAGACAGAATCAATTTTTATCATGCATCAGACAATCAAATTTTAGTTGAGCCATGGACAAAAGCTGTTTTTATTCACGAATCAATCTGGATATTGTGCCAAATATCTTTTGAATGGCAACCATTTCCATGAAAGAATTTGAGCATACATAAGACTTGCACAGGGGAAGCTAAAACAAAAAAATCTAGTTGATGCTTAAATGTTTAGGGAATAATCAATGGAACAATGAAAGAACCCACAAGGCCATAAAATTGATATAGGCATTGGAAATATAGGCTACCAGATATCTTGGTTCTCACAATGTAAACCACTTTAATGAAAAAATTTAGCAGTCATTAAGTTTTGCAGACAGAAAGCTGAAAAGAATAATATAATTGATGTATAAATGCTTGCAAAGTCGAAGGATCAATAAAGCACCTACAGAGTCAGAAAAATCATAATGATAGAATAAACATTAGAAATAAAGGTATGATTAAGTAAAAATTTTCATTACATCTCATATAGCAGATTCAGAATTACAGCCCATTGATATATCAAAGACTTCAAAAATAATTTGGCATCAACCGTACAAATTATTTGGGTCACCAGCACAGAAAACAATCTTTTCATTAAAAGAGTTATTTGAGCTTAAAAAGGCTAGTTATGAAAACATCAAAAGATATAAATGAGTTAAGGTCTCTAATAAAATAGCTAGTAGAGATATCTGTTATTAAATATGAAGATATTCAAATTGTATAATTGAACAAGTTAATCCTGAATATAATAATATTACATTTCACTTGGTATGCTTATTTCAGAATTGTTTGGTACTATGGTTTCTACTCTCTAGTAGAAGAAAACAAATTACTTAAGATGAAATCCAACAAGATGTAGGTTTTGGAAGAGCAACTAGAAAAAAAGTTGGCAAGAGTGGGCATTAAACTTGCACGATGAACATTGATAGTATTTACCATAGCATGCTAATTCAGAGATTATCAAGAGTCAAGGGCAAGTCAAATTATTACCAAAAATTGCATAGAATTGTCTCTAATTTACAATGAATACTGACTAATATTCTTAAGCTTAGTTTGAGGCTTCAGCATCAGAAGTATTAAAAGAATGAAAACAAACTAGGAAAATTGATGATCTACAATAATGAAAATTACTTAGAAGCCAAATGAGACAAATTGCAGTAAATTGCAAGGGTTGGAATAAGTGTTGATAAGTTTACCAGTAACAGTCCTAAAATTAAATTCAGCAAGTCCTTTCCCAACAAAATTCTGCCATATCACTTCTAATGCTGGAACAATAGGAGCTACATCTGTACCAGGAGCCAGAAATCCCAGCCTTGTAAAATCATTTGCCATTTCTACATAATCTTCATTCATAGCATGGACAACTGCATCGATCAAGATTTGTTTATTTTGCTGAGACAACACAATCAAACAAGAGATATTAATTCATTGTTGAGAAATAAATCCACCAGTTATCTCTCCTCTCTCAGACAGGTATAAAATTCAGTTGGTTTCAATTCTACAAATCTAAAAAATACCTTCTAAGACTTTCAGTTAAATCAAGCCACATATAAGATAAATAAATTAAAAATGAAAAAAGCATCCCCAAAGCATTTGGATGAATTTTGGCATTAAAAATTAGAAAAAGAAAACACTTCTTTCTTAGAATTCTCTTTGCCAAAGCAACAATATGGGGGGGGGGGGGAGGCACAAGGTTTAAATTCACGTCTGTGGACAATAAGATTGAAATGAAGTTCTGCATGGGAAAAGATTTGGCAATAAAAAGGCTTGAAACTTAGAGGAATGGATTAAAATATTTCTTAAAATAGTGAAAATTAAATATGATACAATACATCCATTTAGACAATATGATTTTATCTTTTCTTCCTGTCACTTCTTAAATTTCCATTGGTTGATTGCTTGGGCAGAACCCACATCCATCTATGCAACTTTTGAAATTTGGAACTTATGCATATTATGGTGTTATGACAATATGATATTATGATGAATTTGTAATATCTTAACATTTTAATTTTCAACTCTCGACCATACGAGAAACCTACAATTTTTTAATATGTCAAGCTTACAATTTTCAATTTATGACCTCACACCAATACACCATGTCATGATATCTTAGCTCTATTATTTGAAGCCCCTGATCATATGGAATGTCATGACATCGTAATAGTCAAACTCTATCCTTCTGATCTTATGGCTATAGTGTAGCATCTTACATCTTCCTCCTTAGTGTCCTGACCTTATGATGAGCCTCCTATAGATGCCACATGGCACTTCCTGCTGCAAGCATTTCATTGGTCAAAATAATCATTTAGTCACTGCCATTCAATTGGCTAGAAGGGTGGGCCCCTCCACATGTGGGCAAAAAATCATGATTGTCACTATTTTTCAAGGGTAAAACATGAGGTTTTACAAAGCAACTATGCAATATACTTATCCCAACTCCACCGAATTCATAGATTCATCATATTTTGTGCCTAATTAGACAAATCCATCATCAATTTCATCCTATGAGGACTTTTGATATGAAACCCCCAAATTCAAGCCTTAAAACCCTCAAAATCAAGGGTATCACCAATCTAGGTCAAGTACACACTTCTAGGATCTAAAAATTAGGATTCACCATCCACTCATCATGTCTTCAAAGAATATCAAATAAAAAGTATACCTTGTTAAGCCAGATGTACGACTTCATAACACCTAGCACTCATTTGGGTACCCAAATTAGTCGTTCCAGCACTCAACTTTGTATTTCTTTCACAATAACCTACAAATCTTCACTTTTCTTGCATATTAGAGGTTAGTTGGGCATGTTAGTGCTATGGGTTCCATCCCAAGAAGCAGTTAAGAGTACACATTGGATGGAACCCTCATTTCTTCATGTTAAACTAGGCAAAACTGTGACTTTTGGCGTGACAGCAGCAATAAAGATTTAAACCTATTAATAAATGTATTAAATCTGATTCAAAGTCTCTTGATAACACTTTCCCAACATGAATGAAAGATTACACCACCAAAATATGCTTCAAATGTGCAAGAAAACTCAAAAATTTTATTCAATTCTTGGTTGTCCGTACAATTTCTATACTATTCTGTACATACCAATATAGACACTAGTCATATTAAAAGTAATTTACTTCAGGATTGAAGATGATTGGTGATCAAATGCGTATGGGGGGATCAGTTATGAAGTGTTTATGCAATTATTTTGTTCTGGTGATATGGTTAGAGGTCATGTTGAACAGGCCCTAGATTCGTGACTCCAAAACAAAGGGTTTGGTGGAAAATGTGTTGTGTAAAGGGTAGAACCTTAAAATCTTGAAAATCTATTGTTTCTCAACCCCTAGAAGGACTGTTTCACCCTTTCAAATCGTAGGTTTTAGTGGAGTTGTGAGTTGCTGTGTAAAATTGGAGAATTAGGCCTAGTGTGGATAGGCTAGGGGTATCGGATCTTGGGTATGGTCCAAAAGGGTTGATATTGAAACTTAGGGAGGATGTATAGATCCCAAAAGGGTATCTTAATTAGGTTTTAGTTTCTGTAGTTGTTTGGGAACTATTGGAGAGAAATCCAAATTAGTGACTGGTGAGGGCTACTAGCTTTAAGGCTAGATATGAATGTTGGGTAAGAGATTAGTTGTCCAAAATGAATGGATGGATGGAACATGGTGGAAAGGCCATGAGGAGATGATTCACAAAGGAAGAATGAAGGTTGAAGCCTTGGAAGAAGTTATGGTGTTTGGGAAACTCTAAGTGCACTTGGGGTAGCGTGGAAGGTAAGTCCTTGAGGGGACATTGGAGTAAAGAGTTGTTGCTAAATGAATGGATTTTCTATCTCATATGAAGAAGATGGATACCACACACCACCTCTACATCATAGAGTAAGAGTGCATTGCGCTTGTTATGGCACTTGGGAATGTAGTTTCTTCATGTGATGCATTGGTCTTGGGGATCAATCTCAATTGGGTGTTAATGTTGGGATTTCTCAAGAAGAAGAAATGGAGCTAGTTGGGATTCACTGGAGTGACCTTGGAAGATATAAGGATGAAATTTTTAGATGTTTAGGTGTTATTCACTATTTGACTAGTCACTTTGTGTCCCTGTTTCATCTAGAGATTGATTGGGACAAGATTCTCAATAAGGATTGGAGATTTGATCAAATTGGTACACTTGAGATCGTTTCTTGGCAATCCTTGGTGAAGGAAGGCTCACTCCTTTAATTTTGAACTTATTGGTTGGTTGTAGACCAGCCACACCACTCTGTACTTTGCCATAATAGTAGAGAGTTGGCAAGTTCTTCTTGGCCAAGGTGGGGAGAGTTCATAGTCTCAGACTTGTGCAGGCTTCTTCCAGCCACTTTTGAGGCAATCTGGACTGAGGCATTAGTCAAAATTCATGCTAAGACTATAGGCCACTCCTATGCTTCGAATAGAGTGGTTAAATTGGTGATATATAAATGTATTTCACAAATTCATGTTATGGGCAGCAGTAGTCGTGGATCATTTTAGACCTACCACATGTGAAGTGACCATTTTATGTTAGTTTGAGCTTCACTTGGTTTCAAGAATACTATAATATTCTCTACTTAACAAGGCCAACCACGTGAAGGTGGAAGCTCGTCTAGCCTCACCCCCCTCCCCCTAACATCAATCTAAAGTACCCATTATCATCTAATTACATACTTCATTGATTCATTCATCCATTTATGAACCATAACATTCAATCAATACAATCACATAACATTCATTAATATGATATAAAATTCATTAATACACAATACTAATCAAGACTTCATTAAGACATAACAATATTCATTAACATAAGATAAAAATCAGTATTAATACGCATCATTCATACATAATTACTTAAAACAAAGTTCTTTCATTATCCAACAAGGTTTTTGAAAGAAGATTTTCAAAACTTTATTTCTTCTTTTTCTTTTTATGAGCTCTCTTAAGAAAAGTGCTCATAGGCGCATCCATATCTGCATCATTCTCCTCCTCTTCTAGCACATGTAATGTCAAATTACGATGGCTCCTTCTCTTTGTAGGAGCAGGAGGCTGCTGCACTAAAGGGGGCTCTGTTGCAAGAACAAGTGAATGGGATAAATTGGCATACTCTTTTTCTTTTTTTAACTGTTACCAGTCTATAATTAAGTACTAGTACAACATAACATGCATTTTTCTTACCTGACAATGCCGCATCATGTACATTAACATTTTGATCCGCCGCCATGTCAACATGTTGAACACTTGGAACATGTTCCACTCCTTTGACATGATGTTCAACATGCTTTGAAATATTCAAAAAAATATTATCATGAGTGATGGATTCATTTTGAGCACTGCACATGAAATATGAGTCAATAAATTTGACTCAAATACTACACAGTTAAATCATGATAGCAATATCAAAATATTTACTCTATGAGATTTGTTAGAACAAATGATTTATCAAAGTACAGAGTTGGAAATCATTATCAACTACTGATCAAAAGCTTAAAGATCCCTATTTTAAAATAATGAATATGTTTCAGCAACCAGAGATAATCTTTAAAGTAGTGTTAGAGAAATAAGAACAAAACTATGTGAATGATCCAAATCATATAATAAATTGCCTTGCCAATCTATAAACCTGGTTCTCATTGCTCAAGAATACCCTAAATACATAATACAAGAAATGCAAACTACTATGATTTAATAAACAACAAATAGCCAAGAGAAAAGTCTCAGCTCAAACAAACAAAATCTCATGTACACTGCAATGGAATTGAGCAGCAACACAAACACACCTTCCAGTGATGAAAACTATAGTTATGGATTTTCAAATAATACAGTAAAATAGCCTCAATGATTTGAAGACTTGGTGGTAATGGCTCACAAACTAATATCAGTCTTTAAACAATACATTTTCTAAAAGATCAGCACAATGAGCATAGAATATATGTTTTGATAAGAGCATGCTTGGACAATAAATGGAAGGAGAACATTTCATATTTTTGATTGCATAATTAATTTCCAATAGAAAATTAATACCTCCACCACTATAATGCACATTATGGCCTTCGTCACGAGCAGGTTCTGTGGTAGGATATGAAGGCTGCAATAAAATGTTGTGTACATTGTTATGTAGTCAATTTAGGTTCAAAACTAATACCAAAAAAGAAAAGGATCAACTATTCAATTTCATTTACTTTTCATCTAACCAATTTACCTGTGAGATATCATTTGGTGAACTGGATTCTTGAGCAAGGCTTATAGATTCTTTGAGTAGGCGTGCAACCACGAATTTATAGCCTTCCTTCAAGGAAAGTTTTCTATCTTCATTTGTGACCTCCACATTGAATTCTATGCCCTGTATTTTTTTCTTAATATCATCAATTTTGTATGTATGGTTTCACTAAAAAAAATTGTTTGCAACATTATATTAAAAAAATTTATTTCATATCATTGCTCCTACTTACAACTCGAGACTGGAGATTCATATAGACACTAGAGCCAAGTTTATGTTGGCCAAACTTTTCTACTCTCGCTTTTGTAGCCACGGATGTGTCCTGCAATCTATGAACAATTTCAAACATCTTAGATTATATATTTACAAATATGAATAATTAGTGCATGATTACAATGTACTTAATACTATCATGACATACCTCTTTTTGCCCTGTGTTGCTTCATTACCTCTATCTTTAGATTGCCTTTTCTCCTTTGCATCTTCTACTATTTCATTCCACTCCATTGGTGGAATCATAGCTGGATGGTCGTACTTTGGGTTATCCTTAAGAGCCCTTCTATATTGATCCCTCACAGTCTTTATATGCTTTGCTGCTCTTTTGAGAAGTAGGCCATTGTCAAACATGTCTTTTCCAAATTTCTCGTCAAAAGATGCAATGAGCTGATTTTTTAATTCCATGGTTTGTAAATTCCACCTTTTTAAAAACAAATAGATTATTAGATCAATAGCTTTAATATATTACAGTAAATGAAAGAAAAGAAAAATTATGTAGAAATGATATGAAACTACATACCTTTTACGTATGGTGGGTCCGAATAGCCTCAATGTCATATGAAAAAGATGTTCAAAGAAAACATTATTACCTACAAAAACATAAAGGATTTATCAGTCCAAAATGAGTAATATAAAATTAGATTTTTTTTACACTTTAAATAAAAACAATTTTAAAGCACCTGGAAGCTTTCGTTCTCTTAACGGAAACATAGTTTTTTTATTCAGCAATAATGTCCCTTCATATGAACCAGTACTAATGACATGAACTGCTCCAGGAAATGGATCAACTTCACCAGTACTACTCTCTGCTAGTCTATCAACTAAAACATTGTGACAATTAAAGTAGACACCAAATGAATTAAAGCATACTTATGGATATAATCAAATTGAAGAAATTGACTAGCAAAAATGTTTTTTCCTCGCATTCCATTAAGGATTTAATTTAGGATAATCAAATAGTGTATTAAAGATACCATATTTTTAGAATTCATGATATATTGTTGTTTATGTTTATGATAAGATAATGTGTGATTTTTAATCATCTATGTTTAGGATAGCTTTCAATGGTCCATGGTCTGTTATCACAGTGACAGTTCAAGAATATAAAAATATCTATGCACATACATCGTACAGAAACATAAAATACAAAATTAAAATATATTTTTTAAATGATGTTTCAGTTTACTTTTGGATTCAAAGGTTAGACTATTTTTTGCATGTGAATCTGAAACATTAATTCAAAAAGTAGCACAAAATCTTGCCTACGTAGTACAATATATGTATGTATGTATGTATGTGTGGTGTGTGTATGCATGTGTTTGTGTGTATGCAAGCTTCTGTAGACATCATTTAAGAATTGATATTCTACTTTGTTGTTCATCAACTTGTACAAATACATTACAAAATATAGCAAAACAAGGTTTTACCAGTTCTAGTGGGCATAGATGAAGAGTTTTGCATGGCCCTTGTTGCCGACAATGCACTAGGCAATAGTGGACCGACAATCGAAGGAGGAGTCCCCACATCATAATGAGCTGAGGAATACAATATTGTTAGCAAAGACATTTGCAATGGATAAAGATCAAATCGGATACTAGCTAGAAATGTCTACAAAAAAAGAGTAAGTGTTATAATGTTGATGAAAACAAAGTGCTACTTACACGAAGGTTGTGCACAATGACCATCACCATGTTCACCATGTGATGTCAAAAATGGCACAAATGTCTATACAAGTACACATAAAATTAGAGATCAAGATCCATAAGATAGTATAAAATATTCATATCTATTGAACTTCTATTATTGCTTTAGTCGAATTACTACTTACCTGCAAAGATTGGATTCTACGGCCCAATTCCATTCTCAGTGCCTCTTTCTCCTCACTTTTGTCACCCTTGATGATAATGTTAAGAAGTTCATCAGTGTATCTTTGCTTGGTTTCCTGGGTGATGAACACAGGGTCAGTACTAAGGGCGATGTTATGTAGATATGAAGCTCGTATTTCAGATCTCATTTGATCAGCAGTCATTCTAGCTTTTTCCTATCATTTGTGACATTAAATATCAATAAAATTTCATCAAAACAACTCCAAAGACATAAAGAAAAGAACATAATAATATGACATTTGTTTCTATATTAACATTTAAATTTACAATATTTAATGTTTACCTCTACTGAAGGTGTCTGAGATGGTGCATCCATATCGCCCTGTGAAAAAAATTAGTAACTCTTAGAAATCAACAGCGAAATTAAAGTAATAGACTTACCAAAAAAAAATATTAATAATAAAGTAGATTGTATATGTAAATCATTTGTCTTAAGTTAAAAATTTAGTGTAACTAATGTGTATATCTAGAAAAAATTTGACATGTTCTACTTAATGTTTATATGTGCACATATTGTTTACAAAGAAAAGTTTGGTCGTACAAAACCCCATTATAGTTGACATTGATCCTAGCTGGACATTTCATTGATCATCATGATATTCATCCATGTCATCATCATCATCATCATCATCATCATCATCATCATCATCATCATCATCATCATCACCATCTTCATCACCACCATCATCATCTTCATCACCATCATCATCATCACCATCATCGCCATGATCATGATCGTCATCAACATCATCATCATCATCATTATCACCATTATTGTTAGCATGACCAAAATCATCACCATCTTCTTCATCTTCACCATTGGGTAACTGTTGTTCCTGATAATCATTTACTTCCTCTTTTGCTTCTTCAATTTCTTCTTCTTCGATCACATTATACTTTACCGGCCTTCCTCTTGGGTCATGTCTAACAACAAATGACCAACCTAGTTTTTGTGGAACACCAAAATAAAACACTTGCTCACATTGGCTTGGAAGAACATAGGGCTCATCTTCGACTAGCTCAAATGACCTTGTATTAATCATAGTAAATCCACTATCATGTTCAATAACAGTCCTATCAAGATCATTTCGATTCAGTCGTAACCTGAACCATTTGACAAAAAATAGAACTATTTTGAATGAATTAAAGTCACACTCAAGTATATCATCCAAAATTCCATAGTATCGATTTTCAAATCGTTGAGGATGTATGTCAGTTCTAGATGAAATATTGGTGACCGCGAAGACACTTATCCCGAAATCACACATTTTCTTTGTTTCATCTGACTTTTTGGTGCAGAATTTATAGCCATGGTAGTACATAGCTTTGTGGTGTTTGACCTGCAATTATTCAAACATGTCAAGAATATTTGCATCAATCTGTGAGTTGATATTAAACTTATGTGTGATGATTACTAATCTTATGCATACCTTTGTATCTCTTAAGCCATATATTAGATCAAGTACCATTTCTGTAACATTGGGATCTCCATTACGATGAGCTTCTTTAACCAACGATACAACACCATCCCATGTTAATGAGCGACCATTTTCTTGAGACTACTCAATCCATACCATCATCCAATCAAGATTGTTTGCAATATACAAGTGCATTGCATCCCACTCACGACCAACTATAAGGAAGACAATTACACTAGTTAGAAACAACTTATATATATTGATAATGAATAATAACTATTAAACTACAAAAAAAAAAACTTATAATTACCTGTCACCCTCCTCAATCTACCTTTCCCCCTCAGGTACTCCCCTTCAAATTTGTCCTTAGAGTTGGGATCCCAAATGCGATCTACATGGATATCTGCTGCAAACTTTGGAAGATATTCAGTAATTTACACCATGGTCTGGTATATCATATATCCCTTTATCATAGAACCCTCAGGATGTGCTCTTTGTCGAACCAAGCCCTTCATAAATTTCAAGTGCCTCTCAACCATCCACATTGATCTAGCTTGTATAGGTCCAAACAATTCAATCTCCTCAACTTGATGTATGAGGTATTGTTCTTGAGCATTGAAAAAGGTTGGAGGTAAACAATTTTGCATTTCACACATAAGTTGTGGAATTTTTTTCTTCCAGTATTTTATGTTTTTTTTGTCAATTTCTTTAGATGATAACCACCTAAAAGAGATTCAACACACAAAACCACATAAACGAGATTTCAAATAAAATTATACAATAGATTTAAGAGACATCTACAAATCTAAGAAAAAACACTTCTAACCTCGTGTATTTTCCAAGATCATATATAACTTGTTTAATACTGTTGTCAAACTATTGTGGAAGGGATAGAGGTAGGACGAACTGCAATCATTAAAAATCATCATTTCAATATATTATTAAATAATGCAATAGGTAGTACATTCAATCTTACAAATATACTGTAAATGGAGAACATGACTTACCTTGAGGAAGCTATGCCAATCATGTGTTTTCAACCCAGGCCAAAAATCACCTTTCTTTGATAGAAGAGTGCTTATATTTGTAGCAAACCCTATTGGAAATTTTGTTTTTTTAATGACTTCTTTTAATGCATCACTCTATTGCTCCGTTAATAACCAAGGAAGGGCGCTTGTATTTATGTAGTCTCCATTGCTATTTGATTCAATGGAAGCTTTTAGTGCATGATTGGATTCATGAATGTTGGTACAAATTTTGGCAATTTTTTCTCTATCACGCCTTCCATCCAACATTTTCCATAGTGTCCAATATGCATAGTATCAAACAAATGCGCAATTGGGAGATCCTTGTAGTACGGTAACCTACTAAATTGAGTAGGATAACTTTTCATTCCTCTAGGAAGTTGGTCATTGATGCCTTGACGACCTTCACAAGCATCAATTACAACATTAGTAACTATAAGAAAATATCAAAATACAAATTTTAAACTTCAAACGACAAATTGGATATTACCTCGACAATTTAGTCGATCATATTCCAACTTCCATAAATGAGGTGTCATTCTTCGTGGCTTTGATGATGTCTCTTCTTTCCCATTGAAAAGATGTTTTTTGGCAATTCGATACCTATGATTACTGTGGAGAAATGTCTAAATTCATCAAACACCTATTTCTTAAAGTTCTTGAATGACGAGATTTCATCTTCGGACCACAAACTAGACATGCAAATTTTCCCTTTGTCTGAAGACCTACAAGATCATGTAGAAGTAGATCATGTACAATTATCATGCGCAACTTAAACATTTGATAGTAATGTGTAAGCATTATAACAGACCAAAAATATGTAATATTAATAATATAACATACCACAAAAATGAGCTAACCCAGGGGCATCATGTATTGTCCATACAAGCATTGCATGGAATTGAAATTGTCGATGTCCTATCGGTCTAGAGATGTCATACATAGTGATGCCATTCCATAACTTCAACAACTCATCAATCAGGGGCTCAATATACATGTTCATATATTTCACTTAGTATTTACCTAGCAATTGAATGAACATAAACATTACATTATTATTATGACCATTTTCATGCACTATTTATAAATTAATTTAGATAACTATAAAATGATAAAAATACCTGGCACAATCATTGACAACATTATGTGCTCCCTCTTTATGGACATCCAAGGAGGAATGTTACTATTAATAACAAAAATAGGCCACACTGAGTAAACAAATCTCATATCTCCATATGGATTGACACCATCCGCTGCCAATGAAAGCTTCAAATTACAAGGTTCTTCTTTAAAGTGTGACCATGTTTCTTCTATCTCTTTAAATGCAAAACCATCGGTAGGCATTCACATAATGTCATCCTGACTTCTATTGCGTGCATGGTAATCCATAAATTGTGCCAAGGTAGCGCACCTGAATAACCATTGAAGACGTGGAATAATGGGAATGCACCAAAGAACCTTGTGAGGCACTTTTTTTGTTATTTGATCTGACCGATATCTACTACTATGACAATCAGGGCATTCTGCTGCAAATTCATATTGATTATGATATAGAATGTGATCATTGGGACATGCATGTATTGTTTGATACTTCATTCCAATATGATCCATAATGTTAGATAATTCTCGGTACGAACGAGGCAAAATGTTTGATGGTGGTAACAAAAACTCACTAATCAACCTACAACAACAAATATGCATTGTTAATATAATGAATAGTAATTGTATGCTAACATTGAAAATGACAAAAATGACATACCTTAGCATACGTGACATTGCTCCATTAGATATACCATTCATAACCTTTAAGTTCACCAACAACACTATAGCAGAGAGTCGAGTTGTTTGGGAGCCTTCGTATAAGGGCTCGTGTGCCTTCTCAAGCAAAGGTATATCAAGACCATCTTCATCATCATTATCAGATTCGCTAGTACCATAATTGTGAGCCTCTTCATCACCTACCCCAATACCATCTTCTTCAATCATTTCCTCTGGCACATTATCATCTTCTTCCATTAGAGTGTTATCCTCAGCTTGGATATTCACACCTCCATCTTCCTCCAATAGGAAATCCACATTCAGCAATGGACAAAAATTGTGGCCCCCTCCAACATGACCATGTTGCCTACAATGACTCTGGGCTATTGTGATTAGAATTCTTCGAGTCTTTAAGCCTTTACACTTCTTGCAAGGACAATAACACTTATTAGGTTTTCTTCGAAACTGATCCCACAATGTAGCCATTGTCTCATTTTGTTCAGCGTTCATATTTTCAGGCGTGGTCTTTCTTCACAAGAAAATATATCTACAAATAAATTGGACATCATGTGATTAATGTTTATATCTGCACATATGGTTTTTCTTGATTAATGTTTTCAAATGTAACTAAAATGATCCTATAATTTCTAGAAGGCGTAGATGTTTGCAAAATGTGCAGTACCACCCTTCTACCAAAAAAACACACCTAGTATAGAATAATGGATAAGATCAAGAAAACAATAATACTGGTCCTTCTATTGATACGCCTTTTGAAGGTTGAATAAGGTCATAATTTTGCTAACCCACTCTGTTTTATCTACTATACTTTCTGCTTTCAGCACAATTGCACTATGTGCTAGAATAGAAAGCCATGAAACAAAGATCAGCAACCATTTGAGCATAGAAGGTGCCAATTTAATATACAAATATGTGCACTTGCAGTTTGAAACTTGAACCCCAAAAAGACACACACCTTTTAGTACTATTTTGTATGAAACCTTGTTGTTGATTTTGAATGTAAGACTTATAGCTACAGCATCAGAACCATTTGCCTTTTTTGAGTTTTTAGAAATTGATTTAGCTAGAGCTAGAGAATCAGAAGTACCATCATTAATTCATTTATTCAAAGACATTAATTCATTAAAAAGTATTGTGGTGCTTGCTAGATAATGAAGAAAACCAAATACTCCATATAAAATTACATAATGGATAAACAGACAGAAACAGTCAATCTCATTTTTCCGTTACTTGATTTAGAAGTTTAAAGGTTCCAATTACAAAACAATTTTTGTATCCTTCGAGGAACTTTTGAAAAAGACCAAAAGCCTTTACAATCACAAGAGATCAACTTATAGTATACTTAAATGTTAGTAAAGATCTGTATTGTAAAGTTTCCTGGAAGTGACTGGCACACATTACAATTACTATGCCACTTAGGCACCACGATATTGCCACATAGGCACTACGATAAACTTAACCATTTATATTACTATGCCACTAGCATAAGAGTCTTACACCTTATCAGTCAAATCCTACAACTCTTGTCATCTTGGTGTGACCCTTGACTAGAGGTGTATGTGACATCTTAGAATTGTCCTACAGTTGAACTAGTGTACCTAGGCAAAGGATTTCAGAACTATGAAGTTAACCTCTCATCCTATCCCACTTGAACTTAAGTCATGTTAGATCATGGGGTTACTAAGGAATAAGATTCCCTCCTTTGGTATTCAAATCCTAGAGATACATGAATTTAACTTCTAATTACAACTGCTGAAGAACATCATCTCATAAATTATAATGATTCTTGTCCATGGATTAGTTTGGTAAGTGTAATTGTAATTTAAAACTTGGCTCCAATGGATCAAATGTCGCTATACTTGGAATTGCCCCACATCTTGTCCATTTGTAAGTTTGATCTGATAATTTAGAATTCATAAAATAGTTGAAAGTGTTATAATTTTCTAAATAGAAGAAATATCTTCTACCATCATGCTACATGCTAGAAGGGAGAGAGAGAACATACAAAATTTAGTTGTGTTACTGGTAGAGTCCTTTGACTGTTAAAGTATCACTTTCATATGCTTTGACTTTTGAGACACAAAAATTCAAAGCTCATTGTTAAGATAGTTTCATATTATAGCAGATGATTTTTTTTCCATTTACATATTCTATTTTCACATTAAATTTAGTCTCTTTGATTTTGTCCATCCTATTGTCAACTGATGCAATGGTTTCTTCTTCTAGAGTATTTAGTCAGTTTTCTTATTTAAAAACTATGGTGATTAGCACTACCATTTTTTATTAACAAAAAGGATATACAACATACTAGTAAATGATGTCATTACAATTTTCTCAAGGTTTATTATTTCTAGGTTGTGTATGTTACTATCTAGGCTCAAAAGTTTAGTCTTTTTGAAGATTATCTTATAGGAAGAATTATTAATGTTTATATTTCAAGAAGAATGTAAAGTAAAAATGTAGACATGAATACCTTCTTGGGCATGCTATAACTATAGAAGATTCAAGATCACATATGGAAAGTTTTAAAGTAGAATAAAGAATTGATAGTTTCTAGGGAGCTACAGCTAAGAGGTTAGGAATTTTGTACATTCTAACTATATATGTTAAGGAATCTTAATGGAAAGATCAAATTAAAGTAAGATTTTAGAGAGATTGGCTACAATTAACATGCCAAAACCTTTGAGAGTTATACGAGGCATAGGTGACTTTTAGATGGAAATGTATGCTAGAAAACTTGGTGTAGTTCTTTATTACTTGAGAGGGGATCTCAGTGATAGAAATCAGTCACTACCTGTGCAGTATTCTACATTAATGCAAACCTGCACCAAACACCAGCAAAAGGAAGGAAACAGAGCTGAATTTGCATAGTCTACTCACAGCACCCACCTGTAGACACTTGGACCATTCTTGACTCAATTTGTAAATCTCATTAAGAATGGTTCCAATTTTTGCCATCGCTAGATAACAAAGAGGGATGTCAGAGTCATTGCCAATTTTTTCACCATTCTTTATGCTGAAAAAGAGATTCAGAAATGCCTGTAATAAAATCTATCAGATCGCATGTGTAAAATTCAAAATAATATACATCCACTATTCATGTCACGTCATCCCCAAAATAAATGAAGATGCATAAAAAAAATTCAACAATACTAATAAAAAGAGGATGAGGATAAACTAAACGTAGAAAAATGCTTCTAAATTGTCTAAAAGCCTCACTTAGATATAAACAGTGGGGAAAGACTTCTTTTGAAGGCATGGAAGACTGGATAATCATAAGATAACCATAGTAAATTCTGGCCTAAGATATAAGATAGTTTTGATATGCATAAAGGGAGCATAGGAATTAATGAAGGATTGATGGAAGAAGGGAGGGGAATATAGTAAGGAAGTACCTTCATTTGGTCAACAATGATGAAGAGTTTGACCTTATTTGAAGGGTGGTAATTGTGAAAGGCTGTGACCAATGCAAGGGGCACATGTGGTGAATAGAAGTGACTCTTACATTGTAAGATATAAAGAAGAGGTTTTGTTTGAGGAGGGCATCCAAGGGAGATAAAGTTGGGGAATAACATATTAATTTAATGTGGTGATTCAATTTTTCTGACAAGTGTTGAACCTTCCATGAATAATATATAAAAGAAGAAATTTTTTTATGATCATTTACCATTCATCACTTCCAAATACATTAAATCAACACACAATCATCACTCCTCAATTTATGAATTACAACATTCATTTAGTCATCATTCACTAACTATCAAATTGTCAAATCAAAGGAAATCATTCTATCATTCATCAAACATCAGTTGGGAATAAAATAGACTTGCAATCAATTCTTCAATTAATTCAATCTATGTGCCTGCTTTATGTAGCTTATCTTGCAAAGCTCGTTCATAAAAGGAGTGTAAGCAATAACATCAGGTGGAATTTCTTTCTTGTCCATTTCTGCCCACAGTTTAAAAGCTTGTTCTACATTACCATTCTTGAGATGTTCATCAATCAATACACTGTGTACAATTTTGTCACGAATCAAACCTTCTCCAAACATTTCCCTCAAAAGCAAATGTGCCTCCTGTATATTACCTTCCTTGCATAACCCAATTGTAAGAGTAGTATAAGTAATCACATGAGGCAAAATACCACTCTTTACCATATTATCAAATAGTTTGAATGCAACACTTGTGCAAGCAACCCTATAGTGTCCAGCAATAATGATATTATACGTAAAGTTTTTTGGAGCCAGACCATTTAGAATTAGTTGGTTTAAGAGTCTGACTGCTTCTTCTAGCCTGCCAGCTCTACAATGACTTGAAATGAGCTGTAAGTGCACATATCAAGAGGTATGTTCCTTTCAAGTATGTAATGTAATATTTGATTGCCTATCTTTTCTCTGCCAAACTTGAAATAACAAGCAATGAGAGTGTTTATCCCTAGAGAAACCTAGCTAATGTTGATAGAGAAATGTGCTTGGACATTGCAGGAGTGGATTGAACTTCAAGAAATTAATTTGGATTGTGTAAAGTATTTAAGGAAGATGAGAATTCTATGATAGTTGAGCAGCTATATGTGCTGATGAAGATTTCTCTATTTTTTATCAGAGTGTTGAGCATTAGCATTGATGTAGCCCTACTCTCTCGATAGAGAAATCAATTAACCAAGATAAAAAGGAGAGTGGTGTTAGGATTTCCTTATTTTCTTGCCTAAATTTTTGTCTTAGGCTTCCTTTGGCCCTTACAGCTAAGAAATTTTGTGCTAGCAAATCAACTTCTGAGCATCATACCTGTCAGGACGATATGCTATATTGCAGCTTGTGTAATGTGGAGGTATGTTTTAGATATGTAAAACTTTTCTAAATTGAATTTGCTTATCAGAATCTATAATTAGTGTGGATATTAAATGATTATCACCTAACATACCAATACTAATCTTCTTTAGTTTCAATATATTTTGGTTAAATAATCTGTCGTTGCCTATGCAAGTGAAGGAGAAATGGATCCCAACTCCATCTATTTACAATCAAGTCATATTTTCTAGCTAAAAAATCCTTGTAGAACATTTTTGATGGATGCAAACACTTTTGATCAACAAGGTTTAATAATAAAGCATATGACAAGACTGCATATTAATTTAATGTGAGCATATATATACACAACCATATCACTAAAGAATCCCACTATCTATGCCCTGAATGAAATGATGCAAATCCTTTCACTATATGCCAAATATAAAAAATATATCAAGAGACTGCACCCTACACTTTAGATCTAAAGAATTTTGTTACTTGCTTCAAAATTATAGTGGTCGATTACTTGGAAATAATGGTACAATTGAACAACCACCACTAGAAATTATGTTCGAAATAACACAACTTAGAAGGAAAATACCATCGAATTGCCTTTTGTTCAAAATACCATCAAGTTAAACCCTTTTTCTATGTACTCCTGGCCACAAATCATAGTGGTAGGCCCGTACCAGCCTAAAGAAAAAATAGGCTGCTAGAGCAGTTTATCTTCCACCAGCCCAGGAAGTTGTTTACCTTGAATTCGTGGTGGAATAGTAGAGACAGTTGATCAGGTGGACCGAGAAGTGGTGTAAATGAGTCTTCTAGGCGTAATACAATAAGATTAGGGCAGCAAACATAACGTATTTCAAGTTTTCGTTAAAGATGAACCACGAAGTTGTTTACCTTGAATCCGTGGCGGAATAGCAGAGATAGTTGATCGGGTGGACCGGGAAGTGGTGTGCACGAGTCTTCTGGGCGCAACACAATAAGATTAGGGCAGAAAACATAATATATTTCAAGTTTTCGTTAAAGATGAGCCCGTGTTGGTCAAAATTTTGACCAACACGGGTTCATCTTTAACCAAAACTCATCACAATTCGACCAAATTGACCCCAAATTTTCAAATGGTCGAAAGTTTTGGTCAAAAATTTGAGTCAAATGTACTAGTGTCTACTCTTCTTCCTATTTTTCTCACAGTCTTGAGCACCATCTTCTGATCCACAGACCCAACAACTATTATCTTGTGCATGCTTATCTCTATGTCCACAGTTTGCACGCCTGCAGAGTTTTATGACAGAATTATCAGCTAAAGTTTGAATGATTTAACATATCTTATTTAATACCCTCCTTCCTTAGTTTTTCCATATTGATATTTTCTTTAGCAACAGTTCAAACAACAACAATTTTCATTCCACACATTGTAGCACTTGCAGGATTCATTCCATGAGCTGAGACAGTAATGATAGAAGTTTTGATGCCCATCTCCCCTTGCTTAATGATAAGAATATAACCTTTACAATATAAAGGAATGGAGCATCCTCAACATTAACAATGCCCAATTTCTTTAATCCACTAATAAATGCTCACGCCAAACCATGTACACATTCTACATTTTTTTTCAATCCTTCCAGACCATGATAGATTGCATACATAGAAGATATATTGTAATTAATGCTTGTATCATGTAGATATTTCTAGTGGCATTATCTTGCCTGATGTGTTGCTCCCTTGTCTACATTTCCATCCTTAGCATAGGATTCCTATGGGAATCGACATTAACTCCAATAATCCTCCTAGACATCATTCATTTTTACTCTTAATATGTAACCAAGCAATATAAATGAGGGGCCCCCATAGTCCAGGGGGACACCAAATCTTTGAGAAGACCCAAATATGATATCCACCCCAAATTGTTTTGTGCTGGTCTCATTTTTAGCTTGTTGCATGTTTCCCCAGTAAGACTCTGTGTTGCCTCCCATTATGACTCTAGTGCCCATCAGATAATGCATTGGTTTCTGGGAGATCTTGGGTTCATTCTTTACTTCCTTCACAGTCCTTGACCCCAGTTAGAATTAGTTGTGCAATTGTTTCACCATACTAACTATTGGTTCTATCTTATATCTCCTCTTAAACTATTGTAAAAGACTTAGCGAAATAGTAGTTGAAGTTATCGTATAGTGATCCATTATGTACAATGTGAGTCATATGGGTACAAAGTGGAGAGTGTCACCACTCTGTACATTTATGGGTGTCTCATACACTATGAAGTGGCAAGCATGTGCAGGTTGAGGTGAGTCCTACAAGGCATTGTTGTATACTATGAAGTAGTCATACAAGAAATATCACCCACCAGTACATCACATATTGCATTGGACTACCAGGTTCAATTATTGTTATGTGCACAATACATCAAGCAAATTTAAAAATAAAAAAACCCTTCACCCTTTTTTCTAGTAAAAAACTGGCATAATTGTTAATGATTTTCTTGATATTGGATTTGTGTAAAAATGAAAAATACTTCTTGGGCTTTGAGGTCAGGCTGAAGTTTTATGTAGTTTCAAACAAACAAAAGTCTCTCAAAAGAAGAAATCCCAGTTTGTGGCCAAGGAAGAAATTAGAGGATGGAACCTAGTTTCATGCGCATGGATTTTATTCGTAGCCATGGACTCGCAAATCTACAACAGAGTAAGTTCTCCCTAACTGTGCTTTCTTAATCATCATTGAGATTTTGAGTAGAAGATTTTGACAAGGAAAAACTGGACCCAAGGTACAGAACTATATATTCATTGTGTATTAAGCAGCTTCAGACAATGAGTAACCTTCAATTCCTTAGCTGTGGGAGAATGCATGCAAAATGGGGAGCCCGAATGCTTCAAATTAATATGATATGCTTCAAAAAAAATTTGAAAAATATAATGTTACATTCTTCCTTACTGAAATTTAAAGGCATCTATCAGTTCATTGGAAGAAACAGAAGTTTCAAGCTTAAAAAATGACAAACTAGAGCATGCCCATGACTTCCACTATTACAGCAAGTCATTCTTTCTAAATACTCCACCAATCGATCTTAGCTCAGAAAGAAAATGGATGAATGAAGACAAGAGAAACTTACAAAGAGCATCTACTAGCGTTTCATAGTGAGGACAGATCTTTGGCGTTCAAAGGGTGAAAACCATTTTTGCAAGAAGCTCCTGCGCGTGGGCAATTTCATGACAATGAAATGCGAAAGCCCTTTTTGAGTTTTGCATTATAAGCCCGTGTTGGTCAAAATTTTGACCAACACGGGAATGGATTTTTAAAAAAAGATGTTTTCCTTTCAGATTTCGACTAATGTAAAAAAATTTAATGGATGGTCGAAATTCTTGGTCAAAAAATAGGGTCAAATGTACATGTGAGAACAAAGTTTAGACAATGATCTTGAAGTGGTTGAAGCTCTACTAGCAAGAAAATATTCAAGAGGCAAAGGAAAATACAAAGGTAAAGTTCCTCTAATCTATTTCTCTTGTGAAGAAATTGGACATATTGCTGCTAGGTTCCCAAATAAGTAGAAAAAAGATGAGAAGAAAGGTCACAAGTACAATGGCAAGAAAGACTTCAAATTGTTCAAGGATAAAGGTAAGAAAACATGTTTTATGGAAAAAGATTCTAATGATTTTGATAATGACGAAGAAGATAAAATTGTCTACATTGCTGTAAAAGATGAATTTGATAATGATGAGAAAATGGCACTAATTTCTCATATGAGAAAAAATGATACATGGATCATAGATAGTGGTTGTTCTCATCACATGACCGGTGATAAGACTAAGTTTGAATATTTTGAAGACTATGATGGTGGTAGTGTAAGATTTGGTAACAATGAACCTTGTTGTATAAATTGAAAAGGAAGAATCTCACTAACCAAAGAACTTGTATGTGATAATGCATATTGGGTAGAAGGACTAAAGCACAATTTGTTGAGTGTGGAACAGCTACTCAATAATGGATTCAAAGTAGAATTCATGCATGGAAAAGCAAGATTGATGGATGGCAACAAAAAGCTGATTGGATCTGGCACTCAAACAAAAGGTAACTTATTTTATCTTGAACCTTGTGAATGTTCATGTTTCATTGCTCAAATTGAAGAAAGTTGGTTATGACATAGGAGGTTGTGTCATGTAAACTTTTACAACTTAATAAAGATTAGTAAATTTAGGAAAGTAAGAGGTATTTCTAACATAAAGAAACCTGAGGTTGGTCTATGCAAGAATTGTCAAATTGGTAAAATGGGAAAGAATAGTTTTAAAAGTAAGAACTATCAGACTAAAGAAGTTCTAGAAATTGTGCATACTGATTTGTGTGGACCTATTGGCATTGAAAGTTATGTTAGTGCAAAATTCTTCATTCTGTTTGTTGATGATTATTCAAGAATGATGATTCTCATGTACCTTAGAGAGAAACTAGAAGCATTTGAAAAGTTCAAATGGTATTTGGCTAGAGTAGAAAAGGAAACACGCAAAAGACTGAAATTCTTAAGGTCTAATAGAGGTGGTGAATTCATTTCACATGAGTTCAATAACTTTGCATTGAAAGAGGAATCAAAAGATAGGTTTCAACACCTAGAACTCCATAACAAAATGGAATAACAGAAAGAAGGAATAGATCTATAATGGATTGTGCAAGAACTTTAATGATTGAGAAAGGCATTGCTATAAAATACTGGAAGGAAGCTATCAACATTGCAATTCATACGTTGAACCAAGTACAGCTGAAAAGGACTCATTCAAAACACCCTATGAATTGTGAAATGGCTACAAACCCAATGTAAGTTATCTAAAGGTATTTGTAAGCAAATGTTACATTTTGAAAGAATCTAGAAAAGGTAAATAAGATGTGAAAAGTGATGAAGAGATATTTTTGGGAAACTCTTGCAAAAGCAAAGCATATAGATGTTTGAACTTATCTACTCACAAAGTCATAGAAAGTGCACATGTGAAAGTTAATGAGTTTGCAGAAAGAACAGAAGAAGAAAGCAAGAAGGAACCTGAAGACTACAAAAGATTTGTTTACATTGAACCTGATAGAATACCAAGTATACCAATTAATTAGGAATCCTCAACTCAAGAGTCTTCATTAATCAAGTTGCAAGAAGTTCAAACCAAGTCAGCATCTATCGAGCTACAAGAACTAGAGTTTCAAACAGAAGTTATTGAGTTAGCATCTACTGAGCATGAGCAACCAGAATCAGAACTAGAAGTTGAGATACATAAGGATAACAATGCAAGTCATTCAAAAGGAAAGGAGCCCATGTTAGCCAAATATGTCAGAAAGCATCATGCACCAAATTAGATCATTGGTGATAAATCAGAAGGAACAATGACAAGAAGTAAGTTGAAAGGAACTTGTTTACTTGCTGATTTTGAACCTAGAAATGTCAATGATGCACTAGAAAATTAAACTTAGATTGAAGCTATGAATGAAGAGATAGACAAGATAGAGAAAAACAAAACATGGACTATTGTACCTAGACCCAAAGACAAGAATGTGATTCGAACAAAGTGGGTATTCAGAAACAAACTAAATGAAGATGGTAAGGTATCAAGGAACAAAGCTAGACTAGTATCCAAAGGATAATCTCAAGAAGAAGGTGTAGAATATGGATAAACTTTTTCTCCTGTTGCAATATTGGAAGGTGTCAGAACCTTACTTGCATATGCTGCATACAAAGGATACAAAGTTTATCATATGGATGTCAAGTCAACATTTCTCAATGGCATATTGGAGGAAGAGTTTACATTGAGCAGCCTAAAGGTTTTGTTGATCTAGACAAGAAGGACATGGTCTGCAAATTGCATAAAGCATTATATGGTATGAAACAAGCCCCTAGAGCATGGTATGAAAGATTGCAGAACTATCTTATTCAGATTGGTTTTCAAAGAACTAATGACAACAAAAATTTGTACATAAAGGAAGGACCAAATAATAAGATTGTTTTGGCAAAAATTTTGTAGATGATACTTTTTTCACAAGAAATGATGATCTTTGCAAAGAATTTTTAGAACAAATGAATAAGGAATTTGAAATATCAATATTTGGTGAGATCAAATTCTTTTATGGTCTTCAAATTCAATAGAATAAGAATGGCATCTACATCACTCAATGTAAATACATCAAGGAGATACTAAAAATTTTTGGTATGGAAGA
The DNA here is from genome assembly GCA_028749045.1 of Cupressus sempervirens. Classification (NCBI taxonomy): domain Eukaryota; kingdom Viridiplantae; phylum Streptophyta; class Pinopsida; order Cupressales; family Cupressaceae; genus Cupressus; species Cupressus sempervirens. Next base: position 892,016,091 of record CM053783.1, read on the forward strand.
TTCCAAACCAGTTGGGACTCCTATGTGTACCGGATTAAAACTCACCAAGGATGATGAATCAAAGGAAGTGGATCAAACATTGTATAGATCTATGATTGGAAAGCTGCAATATGTAGTGCACACAAGACTAGACATTGCCCTTGTAGTATGGATTGTAGCAAGATTCTTAGCAAAACCAAAAGAAAATCACATAAAGGATCATGAGATACTTAAAAGGAACTGAAGAATATGGATTATGGTATAAACTCAGAGGAAAACTTGATTTAAAGGTGTTCACTAATGTACATTGGGCAGGAAATATTGATGACAAAAAGAGCACAAGTGGAGGAGCTTTCTTTCTTGGAAAAAGGTTGGTTTCTTGGACAAACAAAAAGCAGAATTGTACATCTCAATCCACAAAAAAAGTTGAATATGTTGCAGCAGCAGTAAATTGCTCAAACATTGTGTGATTTAAACAATTATTGAAAGGTATGAAGCAAGAAATCATAGAACTAGTTGTTATGTTTTGTAATAACACAAGTGCAATTAACATCTCCAAGAATCCAGTGATGCATTCAAAAACCAAACATATTGCCATAAAGTATCACTTTGTTAGAGAATTGGTGCAAGAAAAAGAAATAAGATTGCAATATGTGCATACAAAGGAACAAATTGCTGACATATTCACAAAGCCTTTACCTAAGGATGCATTCTTGTCTCTAAGAGGTAAGTTAGGGGTCATTGTCCTATCTGAAGCTCACTAAAATACAGTTTTAGTGATGCATCAACAAGAACATAATTGAAGATCTATCAGTTGATGCAGCAAACCAATGAAGACATTGCATATGAATCAGTACATCAAGTATAGTACTATTCAATTATTTTGAGTTGTCGTTGGCATGTGTTGTCAAAGAGGGAGAATATACTATCAAATCTTTCTAAAATTTTTGAAATTTGCAAATAATAAGAATTTTTGTAAGAGGGAGAGATTATTATGAAAGAGGGAGTTTTGTATTCTGACATTAAAATACTTGTTTTCAAATTTCATTCTAGTACATGTTGTGTTGCCATCAATGCCAAAGAGGGAGATTGTTGGATACAATTTTTCAATTGTGTGTTGTCTTAGATGGCACACAAATGTCACATCAGTCATCAGATACTATCTACCAAACTTAGAAGGTCAGCAAGGCAAAGGATAGAGTCTACTAAGCTCAGAAGGTTAGCAAGGCAAAGGATAGTGTCTACCAAGCTCAGAAGGTCAGCAAGGAAAAGAATAGTGTCTATCGATCTCAGAAGGTTAGCAAGGCAAAGGATAATGTCTATCGAGCTTAGAAGGTCAGCAAGGAAAAGGACAGTGTTTACCAAGGTTTCAAGGTAATCAAAGAATTTTAGTTCTTACCAAGATCACCTAGTAATCAAACAAAATATGACAGTAACAGTTCTTACCGAGTTTGCTCAATCATCAAAGGTAATTTGGAAGAAACAGTTCTTATTGAGTTCACTCGGTCATCAAAGGAAATTTGGAAGATTCAGTTCTTATCAAGTGAACTTGGTAGCCAAAGGATCTTAAGGATATTGTAATGTTAACTGAGTCAAGAAGGTTAACTCTAGAAATTCCTGCAAGCAGTACTTACCGAGCAGGGTTGGCCAGTAAAGGATTTCATTGTCTTATGAAATAACGTTTATTTGATTAAGAGTAATATTTGTAGCTGATTGATAAATGGATTATTGATAAATGTAATATGTAAATGGACTGACTTGACAATCTGAATGGTATAAGTAAGAAGTCAAGTTTTGAATTCAAAGAATTATGATGTGGAGATATGAGAAGTTAATGTGATATGAAGACTGATTATTGTGGAAGCGAATTTGAAGGATGATAAGAGATCATTGAGGAGCAACAGAGTCATATTTGATCAAGCAGGATCTAATGATGTTGAATAGAGACCTGTATTCAGAAAATTTAGTTGCTTCTTGTTCAAGTCAATTCATTTTTGCTTTCTAACCATTGTAGTAGTGATTTCAAATCTCTTAATAGAGTTGTTTTAATAGCCATTTTGTAAATCCTCTAACAAGGTGATAGTTCAGTTGAATTGTTCTAAAGACCTCTAGCAAGGCCACTCCTAACAAGGTGATTAAATCCTCTAATAGGGTCACACCTAATAGTGTGTATTGTAACCTTTAATAGGGTTGGCTCCTAATAGGGTTCACTTCAGAAGAGTGAAAAATTGGTGACTAGTTACTTGGTGGTTTTTCCCATATTGGGTTTTCACGTTAAATTTGGTGTCTCTTGTGTTCACTTTATTTTCAGTTACATGCATGAATGCTTGAAAAGAAAGTAATAGTTTAATTTATCAAGTTATAGCAGTTGTTTACCGAGTAAAAGTAGTGACTAGATCATTAAGACATCTAAGGGATTTGTGGATTAATTTTTATGAGTAACTGATTCACCCCCCTCTCAGTTACTTTATCTTTAATTCCAACAACCTAATCCTAAGGCACCCATGTCTTCTTGAGGAGGAAAAACACTAAAAAAATTATGAATTCTTAAGGAGAATTGAAGAGAAGTTTGCATGTGCAAACAGAACATTCATGGTGACTAAGGAGTTGTGATTTGATTTAGATTGTAGAATAAGTTAGAGGAGAAAAAGGAAAAGAATTAGAAGACAAAAAAGATACATCTAATCAAGAAGGATTAGGTATACACCAAGAAAGAGGTGATCTATCATGAAAAAAAGTGATAATCAAAGGATCATTGCCAAAACATTCTAACAGGTGAATTAGTTACATTTCTTAATAGAGTAGTCTTGATAGGTTGTTGTAAATCCTTTAATAGGGTGATTACTTCATTATAAGTTAAAGTCCTTTTACCAGACACAATTCTAACAGGGTAAGATCTAAGAATCATGTAAGCCTTTAATAGGAAAAACCTTTTATAGGGTAGATCATGTTTGATGATCAAAAAATTGTAACTTTCATTGGATACACTTTATTACCGCAATAGTGAAGAATTTTGGGAGTTATCCCCACCCCAATTTTAGCTTCTCCTTGGACGGTTTCTAGATAACCAAATATCTTGTGTCATACATGTGTTGAATTTTTTACATTAATGCTATGGATAGATATATGCTTAATTTGATATTTCAATTTATATGCATAGATTTTGAGATGGATGTGTCGTGAATATTTTTGAGGTTGAAAATTTTAAGTATTGATTCACTTCCCCCCCACCCCCTCCCACCACCCAACTCTTAGATTTTACTTTCCTATTGTATTTCCAACAATTAGTATCAGAACTTAGTTCTCTAAAAGTAAATCTTTGTAGATTTGAGGAAAGATCTTGGAGATGGAAGTCTACAAGTTGAGAAAGACTATTGAGAACTAGAAGATTGAAACACAACTTTCCCTACATCAGTCAAATGAAGAAAGAAATGAGTTAAAGAAACCACTAAAGAGTAGGAAGAAAATTGTTCTTGAAGAGAATGACACACATTACCAATAGATTGACACTGCTAAATTTTTTGCAGATGGAAAAACAAGTGAATTTGATGTAGTAGTTATAAATCTGATGGAAAGAATGAAACCCTAAGTAAAAAGGTTAGAATATCAAGATAGAAAAAGAAGTCCAATTAGTATTACTATGTAAGGTGATCGAGTAGAAAAAGAAATTTGAATAGGACAAAGTCATGATTGAAGATGACAAAAGAATACTGACCAACAAAGTAGAAGAGAAAACAACATAGGTAAATAGGATAACTAACATGCAATTGGAAACTTTTAGTCAAATGATGATTGAAATTTATGAACTAAATACAAAGGATATTGAGATCCCAACACTAAAGTTGTATAATGAAGAACTAAGAAATAGTTTGAAAATAGAAAAAGAGTTTGTTGAAAGCTTCAACAAACCTATTGAAGCCATCAAGTACTTTGAGCAATTTATGAGATCTCCTAGATCTAACAGTGATACTATTGGATTGGGTTACACTAGTATTAAAGAAGGGGAATCATCCAAAAGTGGTGAAGAAAGAAGTAGCAAAGATAGGAACACCAAACCTACTTCTCATAATTATGGTAAAATAGGTCATACTACTAATGTTTGTAGGAGAAAGACTGTGAATCAGAATCCTAAGTAGAAGTTCATGGGTCATTGCCACAAATGCAACAAATAAGGACATTAGGCACATGAATGTAGAACCAAGACCATAAGTACACAAATATTTGAAGGATATTTCTATAACTATCTATAGTACGGACATAGAGCATATGAGTGAATATCCAAGCCTAAATGGTCACCAAGAAAGTAGACAAAGGTAAAGCACAATGACAACTCTTATAATTGGGACTATAATATTAGGTATAGTTGTCACTATTGTCAAGAGTATGGACATGTTGTTGAAATTTGTATAAGAACACATTTCATAAGTGACTACAAAAGATGGTTGAGTCAAACTACATGTTTTAGCTATTTAAAGACTAGTAACATAAGAAGGAATTGTCTAGCAAGGTCAAGGGCACCAAGTAGTGAGCTCAACAAAGGAAAAGGAAAGGAAGATGTTGAGAATGTCAGAGATGAGATGAACAATACATGGAAGAGAAAGGAAGATTACAACACATCAAGTTTAGATGGGATAATTTCACCCAATGGATCAGGTGATTACACCACATCTAATCAAGTAATCAAGAGGTATGTGTGGGACTGATATTTGAAAGACATACTATACATCAATCCCAAGAATTTAGTTCTAAAAAGATTATATTTGCATGGAGAAAGATGTAAAGTGTTGTTAAGAATCTAGAAGTAATCTTCAATTTTTTTTAGTTTTCATGTTACTACCGAGCATGAAAAGTTTCACTATGGTTACCAAGTGAAGTGTTAGTTGATTTCAAGCTATCAAAGTTGATAGTATTGACTAAGCTCATAGTGGTTTCCAACAAAAAAGGAAGCTTCATGAAAGCTGAGTGAGTTGAAATTTCTATTAAAGCGAAGCTTACAATTGTATAAGCACTGAGCATTAAATGTGAGGTTTTAAGCTCTATATGATTGATTTCTACTCATTTGACATCATTTGAATTTGAAGAAGATGATGAAGAGAGAAAGGAAAATTGAAGAGATCATTCCAAGTGTTTGAAAACTAGATTCAACACTTGCTCCACACCATCTCAGTAGATTTAAAAAGTTATTTATCATGTGTCAAGCTATGCAACTTGAATTTTTGCAAATCTTAGGTTTCCATAATGGCATATAGTTCTTCAACTCCTAAGGTTAAAGAGGGTAAGTAATTTTTGAATGTACAATTGATAGACAATGACATTAGACATTCAAACTTTAGAGCCAGTCTTGATATTGCTTACAAGCAAGATCTATTTTGTGTGTTATCAATGATACAACGTCAAGTTTTAATAAATCAAGACGTGAGATGTCACTACACATGTAAGGTGCGTAGCATAGGTGACATGGAGATTAGGGAAACCTATGGGAAATTATACAAAAATGGAGCATTGAAAGATGAATTCAAAATTGTAGAGAGAAAATAGTTAACCAATGCCCTAGATTTCCCCAATGTCTTCACAACTAAATGGATAAATATAGTTCTAAGTAGAATTTATGATAATTCTCTATGGTTGGATAATGGACTAGTGAAGATCACAAAGAAAATTGTATAAATAGTAATAGTGTATCCAACCCTATACCGACCTAAAACCATGAGGAGTCAAGGTAAAGAAGTAATTGAGAATAATATAGGGGCAATGTGGAACAAAAGAGGAATGACAATTGACACTATCTCAGATCCCCTAATTTATTTTATAGTAAGGATTATAGCACACAAATTCTATCAATCTAGTAGGGTCAACAGTGAATCATGTATTATTGTTGGCATTGGCTACAAGATATTTAGGAAGGATAATACTTATGACCTTGCCAAGTTGTAGATGCAATAGTTGTCAGAAAATTTGTGAGCAATAGGGAAGACTAAGAGTGCACAATGCAAATTTGGTTCAATTTTTGTATATATATTATATTATGTACAAAATACTTTCCCTACTTTTGGTAAAGTTGCATGGAAGATAAAAAAATCTATTATAGTGAAAATAGGTGAATTTATTGAGCAACTTGGAAATAATTTTGAGTTTTTAATGACAAGCTACTTTGAAGATTTCAAGCAGTGAATGAAGAAAATACCGAGGATACCAGTTTCACTAGTTGAGAAACATTTCAATGATGTTTTCTTTCTAGTTAACACTGATTTTATATATGTTCAACCTATTGTTCCACAAGTAAGATGGCTAAGGCCACTAGGCTATGAGATCAATGTGGAGGAAGCCTCTATAGCAATTAAAACATTAATTATAGAAGATGGAGATGCTAAGGCTACTTTCTTTGGCAGTTATGATGTGTCTAATTTTGATCTTAAATTGGTTTTGACTAATGAGTGCCTATAGACTTATGTCATTTACTTAGTTCATGTTAAACAAGTAGTACATGCTAAACACAACATGTATATAATAGAGCATGTTGAGTCCACAATGAGTGTACAGTCACTCATTGCTGAGTCACTTAAGTACCAAGGGAACAATGTATGCCAAGTGATTCAGGAGCCAAGTAAGAAAAATATGCTGAGTGATACAAATGTTGAGTCATAGTATAGAGACCAGTATATCTTGAGCATCAAAGACATCAAATGCCAGGTAAGACAGTTTTATCATAGTTGACTGTAATGCCACAAACAACTATGTAAATCATTTATGATCTTACTTAAAGATTGAATTACAATATTTTGGAGATAAGAATGAATCTTAAGTTGGATTCCTGATGAATTACATATAGACAATTACGTAAAGGGAATGATTAAGCAGAAAATGGATGAATCAAAACTATTGATCATTTCCTAACCCTAAGTCACCTAAGTCTTCTTGAGGAGGACAAACCCTAAACTATCAAAATAGAGTGGAAGGAGAGAAGAGAGAATTTTACATGTACAAATAGAGAATTCATGGTGACTAAGGAATTATGAATTGAGGTTGCATTATAGAATCAGTTAAAGAAGAATAGAGGAAAGGAAAAGTATATAGCAATGAGACATCTAATCAAGAAGGATCAAGAGTACATTAGTATAGAGGTGATCTATCATGAAGCAACAAAGTGATAACCATGCGATCAATGCTAAATTATTCTAATAGGTGAATTAGTTAAATATTTTAACAGAGTAGTTAGAGTATTGAAATCCTCTGGTGCTTACTTAATTATGAGTTGAAGTCCTTTAACAAGGCATACTTCTAATAGGGTGTAGAAATCCTTTAACAGGGTAAGACCTAACAGTCTATGTAAGCCTTTAATAGGGCAGAGCTTTCATAGGGTAGATCATGTCTCATGATCAAAATATTGCAACCTTCACTCGATAGACTTTATTACTATAGTAGTGAAGATTTTTGGGTGTCATCCCTACCCCAATTTTACCTTCTCATTGGAGGGTTTCTAGGTAATCATATCTAGTGTCATATATTGTGAATATTAACTTGTTTACATGTTTTAGATGTACATGCTTTACACAGTATTTTAGGTTACTTATTGAATGTATGAGATGGATGTGTGGTGAATATTTTACTTGGGTCAAAATTTAAACTAGTGATTCACTCCCCCTATCAGATTTTTACCTTTCCTGTTGTAATTTCAACAATTGGTATCAAAGCCTTGTTTTCTAAAAGATAAGCTTTGCACCTTTGAGGAGAGATATGAAAATGGAAGTCTACAAGTTTGGAAAGATCATTGAGAATCATGGAATTGAAATACAACTCATTCTACATCAACTGGATGAAGCAAGAGAAGAACTAAAGAAATATTTGAACAAAAGGAAGGAAATTGCTATTGAGGAAAATGACACACAATATAGAGAAATGAAAACTACTAAGCTATTTGCTAATGGAGACTCCAATGAATTTGATGCAATAGTTGTAGATATAATGGAAAAGAATAGAGTCTAAGTTAAAGAAATTAGGAATCTCAAGTTGGAGAAAGAATCACAAGCCATACTGCTATGTGAAGTGACTGAAAATAAGAAGAAAGTTATGCAAGATAGAGCCATGATTGAAGATGAAAAAAGAGTTTTGATTAATAGATCGGAAGAGAAGTCAACAGAGCTAACCAAGATTTACAACATGTAATTTGATACTCTAAATCAAATGATGAATTCCAACTATGAATTGAATGTCAAGGATATTGAGATAACAACATCGAAACTACTCAGTGAGCAATTGAGGAGTGACCTAAAAAGGGAAAAAGAATTTTTAAAAAGTTTCAATAAACCTAATGAAGTCATCAAATACTTTAAGCAATTATTGAGATCCCCAAGATCCAATAATGATACATTTAGACTAGGATATACAATCACTAAAGAAGGAGAGTCATCCAACAGTGCTAAAGAGAGGAACAACAAAGGTAAGAACTCTAAACCTACTTGTCATAATTGTGGTAAGAAATGAAATACTGCTAATTTGTGCAAGAGAAAGATCATAAATTAGAATTTCAAGCATAAAAGCGTGGTTCATTTTCATAAGTGCAACAAACAATGTCATCAAGCACATGAATATAGAACTATGACCATGCACATAATAAGATTTGAAGGATATTGTTACAACTATCAGAAGTATGGACATAGAGATTTTGAGTACAAATCCAAACCCATGTGTTCATCACACATGCAAACAAAGGTAAGGAATAATGGCAACTCATATAACTAGGATTATAATACAAGATATAGCTATAATTATTGTCAAGAATATGGACATGTTCTTGAAAATTGTATTAGAACACACTTTAGAGGTGACTCAAAAAGGTGGTTGAGTTAAACCACATGTTTTAGTTGTTTGAATATTGGTCACATTAGTCAATTTTTGATCTTAGATTGGTTTTGACTAATGAGTGTCTACACACTTATGCCATTTACTTAGTTCATGCCAAACAAGTAGTACACACCAATACAACATGTATATAATAGTGCATGCCAAGTTTACAATGAGTTTCAATTCACTCAAGTGCTAAGAAGATAGTGTATGTTGAGTGATTCTGGAGCCAAGTAAGGAGAGCATGCTGAGTGATATAGATTTTGAATCATAGTAAAGAAAATAGTATATGCCAAGCATTAGAGACTTTAGATGCCGAGTAAGAAAAAAATTTCATAGTTGTTTGTAATGGCACAAATGAATATGTAAACCCTTTTAAAGATGACTTAAAGATTGAATTACAATATTTTGGAGATAAGGATGAATCTTAAGTTGAATTCTCAATGCATTACATGCATCCAATTAGGTAATGTAATACCCCAAAATTGGCTCATTGCCATTATACCAATTCTGGTCTATTTCTGATAATTTCAAAATCCTATTCTAATAGGCAATTCTCATTCTGCTATTCGCTACTTGACTTAATTGTCAAATGCAAAAAACCCTAATCTACATTCATCATATTTTTTACTTAATTTCTATAGTACGTACTCATATTAGTCGCATTAAACCTACTTGATTTAATTATAATTTAATTATTAATTATTTATACTTTAATTAAATTAAATTATATCCTAAGGCTAATGTACTATGGAATTAAATTTATTTAATTTAATAAATACACCTATCTTAATTAATTAAATGTAATTATTTAATTAAATGGGAAAGGTATTTCTAATTAATTAAAAGAAATTATTTAATTAAATGGAGTACGTACTTCTAATTAATTAAACAAAGTTATTTAATTAAATGGGAAGCCATTCCTAATTAATTAAATTAAGTTATTTAATTAAACAAAAGTGTCTCTAATTAATTAAAGATTATTTAATTAAATAGAAAAAGTAATTATTAGAGCATATCTCATTTTATTAAATTAAATATCTCAACAAAATCTCTCTTCAGTTCAAAAAGGGAAATTTCCAGTTCACTATTGATCAAAAATAAGTTAAATCAGTTAACTCCTTTTTTCTACTCAAATTGAATCAGTTAACTCCTTATTTTACTCAAATTAAATCTGTTAACTCCCTTTCATTTGGAAATCTCCCTTTATGACTGAACTTCACCTTTAATCCTGACCGTTGATTGAAATCGATCTCAACCATTGATGGATTCCAGGAAAGTCTATTTAAAAGACCCTCATCTCTTCATTTTGAGAGGATGAATTTGGAGAATTTGCATCGAATCGCTGTTGAAATTCATGCTCACATTTGCTTACATTTCTTGCATACATTCTCATTCTTAGTTTAATCTCATTTTAATTGGCTCATTACCATTATACCAATTCTGGTCTATTTCTAATAATTTCAAAGTCCTATTCTAATAGGCAATTCTCATTCTACTATTCGCTACTTGACTTAATTGTCAGATGCAGAAAACCCTAATCTACATTCATCATATTTCTTACTTAATTCCTATAGTACGTACTCATATTAGTCGCATTAAACCTACTTGATTTAATTATAATTTAATTATTAAGTATTTATACTTTAATTAAATTAAATTATATCCTAAGGCTAATGTACTATGGAATTAAATTTATTTAATTTAATAAATACGCCTATCTTAATTAATTAAATGTAATTATTTAATTAAATGGGAAAGGTATTTCTAATTAATTAAAAAAATATATTTAATTAAATGGAGTACTTACTTCTAATTAATTAAACAAAGTTATTTAATTAAATGGGAAGCCATTCCTAATTAATTAAATGAAGTTATTTAATTAAACAAAAGTGTCTCTAATTAATTAAAGATTATTTAATTAAATAGAAAAAGTAATTATGAGAGCATATCTCATTTTATTAAATTAAATATCTCAACAAAATCTCTCTTCAGTTCAAAAAGGGAAATTTCCAGTTCACTATTGATCAAAAATGAGTTAAATCAGTTAACTCCTTTTTCTACTCAAATTGAATCAATTAACTCCTTATTTTACTCAAATTAAATCTGTTAACTCCCTTTAATTTGGGAATCTCCCTTTATGACTGAACTTCACCTTTAGTCTTGACTATTGATTGAAATTGATCTCAACCGTTGATGGATTCTAGGAAAGTCTATTTAAAAGACCCTCATCTCTTCATTTTGAGTGGATGAATTTGGAGAATTTGCATCGAATCGCTGCTGAAATTCATGCTCACATTTGCTTACATTTCTTGCATACATTCTCATTCTTAGTTTAATCTCATTTTAGTTTAATCTCATTTTAGTTTAATCATGCATATGCTTAATCTAGTTTGCTTTATTTGTTCTTAGATTACATTGCATCTTTCATTCTAGATTAATCTGCATACTCATTCTTAGCTTAATTTCATTGTCAAATCCTTCGTTCTTAGAGGGTCTGGTTTCCTGCACCTTGATTATGAGGATATTAATAGGAAAAATCCCTTTCGATAGAAGGCAACAGGTCGCTTTGCAGGTCAATTTTTGGATGAACAATCCAATGTTCATTCCGAGATGAATCTGCATGCAATGACCGTGTTGAAGTATGTGTGTTAGCATAGGCCGCATTTTCACATATATAGGTAAAAGGAAGGATTTAGTGGAAAAATGGATGAATCATAGTGATTGATTCATACCTAACCTTAGGTCACCTAATTCTTCTTAAGGAGGAAAAAACCTAAACTTTCTAAGGTTTATGAAGGAGCAAAGAGAGAAATTTGTATGCACAAATAGAGAATTCATGGTGGCTAAGTAGTTATGATCTGAGATTACATTGCACAATTAGTTAAAGGAGAACAAATAAAAGGAAAAATATACAACAATGAGACATCTAATCAAGAAGGATCAAGAGTACATCAATATAGAGGTTATCTTCCATCAAGCAAAAAAGTGCTAACTATAAGATCAATGTTGAATCATTATATAGGTGAATCAATTAAATCTCTTAATAGAGTAGTCCTAGCAGGCTGTATTGAACTCCTCTAACAAAGTTCTTACTTAATTGTGAGTTGAAGTCCTTCAACAAGGCACACTTCTAACAGGCTGTTGAAAGTTTTTAATAGGGTAAGACCTAATAGTCTTTGTAAGCCTTTAATAGCGTAGACCTTTCATAGGGTGAATCATGTCTCATGATCAAAACATTGTAACCTTCATTAGATACACTTTATTACTATAGTAGTGAAGATTTGTGGGTGTCATCCCCACCCTAGTTTTACCTTCTCATTGGATGGTTTTTGGGTAATCATATCTAGTGTCATATATGTGTGAATGTTTACTTGTTTACATGTTTTAGATGTACATGCTTTATACAGTATTTTAATCTACTTTTTGAATTTATAAGATGGATGTATAGAGAATGTTTTAACGGTCAAAGTTTAAACTATTGATTCACAACCCCCAACCCCTCTCCAAAATTTACCTTTCCTATTGTAATTCCAACAATTAGTATTAGAGCCTTGTTCTCTAAAAGAGAAGCTTTGTAGCTTTGAGGAATGATATTGAAAATGGAAGTCTACAAGTTGAGAAAGATCATTTAGAATCAAGGAATTGAAATAAAACTCATTCTACATCAACTGGATGAAGCCAGAGAAGAACTAAAGTAATCTTTAAAGAGAAGGAAGGAAATTCCTATTGAGGAGAATGACACACAATACAAATAAATTGACACTACTAAGCTATTTTCTAATGAAGACTCAAATGAATTTGATGCAATAGTTATAGATCTAATGGAAAAGAACAGTCTCCAAGTTGAAGAAATCAAGAATCTCAAGGTGGAGTAAGAATCCCACATCATACTACTATGTGACATAACTGAATAGAAGAAGAAAACTATGGAAGATAAAGCCATGATTGAAGAGGAAAAAATAATTTTGATCAATAGACTAGAAGAAAAATCATTAGAGCTAACCAAATTTCCAACATGCAATTGGATACTTTGATTCAAATGATGAATGCCAACTATGAATTGAATGTCAAGGACATTGAGATAGCAACATTGAAATTATAGAATGAGCAATTGAAGAGTGACCTAAAAAGGAAAAAATAATTTCTAAAAATTTCAATAAACCTAATGAAGCTATCAAATACTTCGAGCAATTATTGAGATCCCCAATATCCAACAATGATACATCTAGAGTGAGATACACAAGTTCTAAAGAATGAGAGTTATCCAAAAGTGCTAAAGAAAAGACCAACAATGGTAAGAACTCTAAACCTACTTATCATAATTGTGGTAAGCAAGGACATACTACTAACGTGTGAAGGAGAAATATCATAAATCACAACATCAAACGTAAAAGCATGGTTCACTGTCATAATTGCAACATACAAGGTGTGTTGCAAGCTATTGAGGGAAACAAGGATAAGCCTAAAGAGACTGAGTTGAAACCAAAGATGAAGGAGCAAGCAACCATTCAAGCATTGGTAACTTTACTAGAATCTGGCACTCCTTCTAGTCACAATCTTCAAAAGCTGAGCATAGATGCAATACCATTACAAATCTTAGTGCCAAGTCCAAAAAACATCAATGACAAAAGAAGTAATACAATATGGAGATGTAAGCCTAGATGAAGATATTGTGTTACAAAAATATGATTATGACATAATGAAAACTAAAAAATGGGCATACTACAAGAAGCCATGGCTAGAAAGAAGCATAGGCAAAAGAAAGTATTATTGGATATTAAAGATATTTACTTAAATGCATTTAGTCTGCCTACTCTAGATGAGACAAAGCCACTCATGGAACAAATAACAACTATAGTGGAAAAGGTAAGTGATGTAGACCTTAACACAAATGCAAAATTATTAGAATGGTTAGAAAATTAATGTCAACACAAAGTGGATGAGAAAATATTAGGTGGCATAGCACTCACACAAGTTACATTGGCAACTAAGGTAGAAAATCTGAAGAAGGTACTTGAGAATATTTTCTCATTGTACACTAAACTATGCAATCCAACACTCTTCACACAAGAGACAAGAAGTCACATTTTGAGCTTGGAAAGTCAAATTAATGTATCAAGTGCAAAACTACCTATGACACTAGCTCAAAGTGAGAAGCACTTCAAAACTTTGCTACAAACCCAAAGTTAACAATATTATTAGCAAATGAAGCCAATATAAGGGTAAAAATTATTAGCATCCAAAAAGCATTGACCCCTCACATCAAAAAAATTCAAAAGGAGCTAGGCTATGTAGAAAATCTTATGGGGAAAGACCCAAATCTTTCTACACTAGATGGCCTAGTCCACCTTGCTTTTGTGCTCACCATCCAAATTAAGTCTTTGGATGTATTATGTGAAAATTAGGATGCATCTCTCAAAATTATACATTATACTAGAGGTCCATATATCTTTTTTGGAAAAATTCACTATTGTTGTAGCCCATTTGACATAAGTGTCAAAAAGGGGGAGAATAAGAGCATAGCATAGAAAACATAAACAACATGAAGTCAAAGAGTCTTAGTTGAGACACGTTTACTCTATAGGAGTACATCATTTTGAGTATAGAATAGAAAAAACAACTCAAGGGGAGTCATTAGATTTTAAGGTATAAGTTGTTATAGAATTTTAAAAATTTGAAGTTTTGTACATAAGCCAAATAAGATATATGTTATGCTAATAAGATTAATGATATTAATGCATGATCAAGTGTTTTGATACTCATGTCAAAGGGGGATATTATTGATCTCAGATTGGTTTTGAGTAATGAGTGTTTACACACTTATGTCATTTACTTAGTTCATGTTGAACAAGTAGTACATGCCAAGCACAACATATATATAGTAGTACATGCCGAGTTCATAGTGAGTGTCAAGTCACTCATGTGCAAGTCACTCAAGTGTCAAGCAGATAGTGTATGTCAAGTGCTTTAGGAGCCAAGTAAGTAGAGCATGTAAAGTGATAAATATGTTGAGTCATAGTAAAGTAAATAGTATATGCTGAACATTAGAGACTTCAAATGCCAAGTCAGATAGTTTTGCCATGGTTTTTTGTAATGGCACAAACAACTATGCAAACAATTTTTGAGCTAGCTTAAAGATTTAATTATGATATTTTGGAGATAAGGATGAATCTTAAGTTGGATTCCCAATACATTACATACAACCAATTAGGAAAAGGTAAAGATTAAGTGGAAAAATGGATGAATCACAACTATTGATTCATACCTAACCGTAAGTCACCTAAGTCTTCTTAAGGAGGACAGACTCTAAACTTTCTAAGATGTATGAAGGAGAAATGCATTAGTGGTGGCTAAGGAGTTATGATCTAAGATTACATTTCAGAATCAATTAAAGGAGAATAGAGGAAAGGAAAAGTATACAGTAGTGAGACATATAATCAAGAAAGATTAATATTACATCATTATAGAGGTGATCTATCATCAAGCAACAAAGTGCTAACCATAGGATTAATGTTGAATGATTCTAATAGGTGAATTAGTTAAATCTTGTAACAGAGTAGTCCTAACAGGCTATATTGAAATTTTCTAACAAGATGCTTTCTTAATTCTGAGTTGAAGTCCTTTAACAAGGCACACTTCTAATAGAGTGTTGAAATCCTTTAATAGGGTGAGACCTAATAGTCTTTGTAAGCCTTTAATAGAGAAAACCTTTCACAAGGTAGATCATGTCTCATGATTAAAACATTGTAACCTTCATTGGATACACTTTATTACTATAGTAGTGAAGATTTGTGTGTGTCATCCCCACCCCTATTTTACCTTCTCATTGGATGGCTTCTAGGTAATCATATTTGGTGTCATATATGTGTGGATGTTTACTTGTTTACATGTTTTAGATTTACATGATTTACACGGTATTTTAGTTTACTTATTGAATGTATGAGATGGATGTGTGGTGAATGTTTTAAGGGGAAAGATTTCAACTACTTATTTCCTCTCCCTCCTCTTAGAAGTTTACCTTTTCTATTGTAATTCCAACATTGACGTTGTCCAACAAAGTTAAAGGCACCAAGTTGTGATTTTGATAAAGGAAAAGGCAAGGTAAATGTTGATCAGAAATGAAATAAAAAAGACATGGAAGAAAAAGGGTGATTGAAGCACATCAAATGGAGAAGGGATCACTTCACCCAATGAGTCACGTGATCACACCTCATCAAACAAAGCAATCAAGAGGTAAGTGGGACTGATATTCATAATTTATATCGTACATTAGTTCAAAAAGAATTTAGTATTGAAAAGTCTACATAAGCATGAATACAATGTTATTAGGAATCAAAGAAAAATCTTTAATTTTTTCATGTTACTATCGAGCATGAAAAGTTTTCTATGACTGCTGAGAGGAATATTAGAGGATGCCAAGCTAACAGACTGACTAGCAGATGTTGAGTGAACCTAAAATTGGTTGATGTCAAGCTTACAACTATGTAAGTGCTCACCATTTATTATAGGATTTCAAAAGGGTATTTGATCAATTTCATCTCATTTTACATCATTTTGAAAATGAGAAAGAGCAAAAGGATCAAAAGGTGATCAAAAAATTCATCCAAAGTGACTGTAGAAGATTTGAGGATCGATTCAACACCATTTTGTTAGATCTTTCAACGTATATATATCAAGTGCCAAATTATGCAATTTATATTTTTAAAAGCCCTAGTTTCGCATAGTGGCATCTAGTTCAAAGGGTGTAGAGGCACAAGAGGTTTTGAATGTTCAACTAGTTAGTAGTACAGTTAAACAATCAATATTCAAGGCCATCCTTGATATTTCTTATAAATAAAACCCCTCTGATGTGTTATCCATAATGCCAATAAAATTTTTAATGATTCAAGATGTTAGGAAATGTTACAACTGTAAAATTGGAAGTATTGGTGATATGGAGATCAAGGAAGCATATGATAAACTTTGTGAGAATGGCGTGTTAAGGGAATAACTTAAAATTGTAGAAAAGAAATGGTTAACTCGTGCCCTAGATGTAGTGCCTCTCCCATTTGACTTCTTTAAGTTATCCTGATGGATGCAACATTGTTGATCTTTTATTGTGATGGGTCATGATTGTGACCATGAGTGGTCTACACCATTGAGGTGATTTGGTTTATGTTTCTGTATCAGTTGCTTTGATTATGCTTTTGACTGATCTATGAGATTAGGATTTGATTTATGGTTCACTAAGGTTTGTGCCAGTGCTTACTAGGATCGATGTGGTATCATGAGGTTTTTCATGAATACCCTGAGATGTGTGCAGAGATTGCACTATGTACTATTATCATGCTACACTAGACTAGGTTCCTGTAGTAGTGGGTAGTCATGTTTATGACTATGTTCACTTATGCATTTTAAGTGCCTTTTTAATGTTGTTTAAACAATAATTATTAAATTCTTAAGTAATTAAAATGGGTTGTTCTTGTTGGATTCTTTGGTTATGTGTTGCAGACATTTACCTTGTTATATTTTGATCTGTGAGATATATGTTACTTATGTGACATTTTACATTTGAGATGACCCGAGGGTCAGATGTTATACCTTGATTTCAATATCATAGATATTAGATTTCTATTCTATTCAGTTAATCATATTGCATGATGATGCCATTTTGAGATGACAGTGTGTTTTATGATGATAACTGGTTATCTAGTATTTGGACATACTTCTGATTATGTTAGGTGATGGATTTAATGCTATGGTTATTTACTTCATTCCTGTGTTGTTACGCTTTATGTGAACATGAGTGATGTAAATAGATTATTTTAATATAATTAAATAAATGGTCAAACTAGGTGATTTAATGCATTTATTGCTTCAACTTTGTTATTATATGCAATTGCACTTGATCGTGTTGTTTAGTGTGCAGGATTTATATCACTGGCAGTGGCACATGGAGTTAGTGATTCAACCATTCATATTTTACCAATGTCATCCTTATATGGTTGACGTATCCTTAATTAAAATTTTAATTTAAACCTTTCAGGGATTATTAAATCCAAACTCATTTGCATTATGTGATTAGACTAGTAAGTGTGTCTGTGCATTTAGAGGCTTGCATTGTCACTAAAGTCATTAAGGAAATTAATGTGTTTTTCGATTTTTAGGCTTTTTAATTGATTTATTTTAATTTCTGGTAGCTTTTCCATAGATGAAATCCTATTTATAGGAATAGCCTATTTTTGTTTGGGTCAATTCGAGGTTTAACTAGGTTGGCTGGTTATTTTCCCTAATCGATTATTCACTTGAAAAGTGAATAAATATCCAAAAAAGAATTTAATTCCTCACTTATCACTTTTGAATTAGAAATTTGGAGAGTAAAACCCAAAATTCTCTTCATGAGGATTTACTCTTTTGTTCGTTGTGGGAGCTACGGGCATGGGATTGTCACGAGGTTGAGCTTGTTGGATCCAGCTTGAAGAAACCTTGGATTGCCATGATTTTTGGCCACTTCTGCGAGCATATTATTTTTTGGTTCAGATTCTCATTTTGCCCTTTTGGCTATTGTATATGAGAAATATTAATATGCTAATAGAAACCAAATTTAAATAAAGCTTCTACAAACTAAACAAACTTCATAAACTTCAAGATAGACTAAGATGAGCTCTCAATTGAGAATATGAGCCATTAATGGGCTCTCTCAATGAGAAGCTCTCTTGTTGAGTAGCTTTGTCTAAATAGATAGGATGTATGCTCAAGTTTATGCTTCAAAAAGGGCTTCAAATGGAGTTGGAATTTGGGTGTGAGTGTATGGTTTTGATGTAAAATGGCTTCTTAAAATGGCATGATAACTTTATTAAATGAATTGTGATGTTTTGAATAGGGGAAAGATCCAATTTATAGGCAAGAGGCTTGAGGGATTGAGGGCTAAGATGCAAGGATGGAAAAAAGCTCATGGAGGGCTCAGATTGCATGAGAGGAGAGCACATGGATTGTGCTTCCTTATAACCAATGAGCGAGTGACACATGTCATAGGGTGAGAGGATGGAGGAAAGGGGAAGGATGAGTCAAAAAAGGAGGCTCAAGGGATAAAATCTTCATAAAGACCCTCATAATGGCTTGTAAGAGCAATAAAAGGGCTTGGTAGAGTCATTTATGGCCTAGTGGGCTTCATAAAGTTTTATGGTTGGGATATTTTGAGGGAGATGAGAGGAATTTTGACTTGGGCTTGATTAGGAAGGTTTTAAGCTTGCTTAGGATTGTGCAAATGATTAGAGGATGGATTAGGATGGTTTAGGATTAGCTTAGGGATAGGCAAGTGGATGGTATTTAATGAGGGTGGGTGAAGGAGGAGATATTTGTTAGCTTTGGCTTGGGTTAGTAAGTTTTAGCCCATGTTTAGGGAATGTGACAAGGTTAGGAGGGGATTAAGATTAGGTTTAAAGACATCTTCTAGAAGAGTCTAGACTTTGGATGAGGATAAAGACTTTCTAGAATAGTCTAGAACTTCCTAGGATGAGGATGAAGACTTTCTAGAAGAGTCTAGAACTTCTTAGGATGAGGATAAATTAGATTTTTAGGAAATAAATAAAGTTTTATTTATTTCAAGGGTTTGGGCTGAGGAGATATTTATTAAATTTTTTTTAATAAACATGAGGATTAATATTTAATCTTAATTAAATATTTTGAGTTTGAATTAGGGGTAGGAAATGATGGGATTAGCCTTTAATCAAAATTAAAGAAGGATTAGAAGATTTTGGAAGAGGTTAGTGGTCTTAAGGAAATTGGCCAAGTTTTGGGCAAAAAAATTTTTTTTATTTATTTTGGGTTTTTTAGTCAATTTATTAATTAAATAATTAATAAATAATGAAATAATGTTTAAATAAGATTTAAACATTTTTGGGAGGGATTCCTTAATTAAATATTTTAAATTAAGATAAAGGGATTTAATGGCATAAAAATAAATAAATAAATTAAATAAATAATTAATTAATAAATGATGATGTGATTAGAAATTTTTTAGAAAATAAAAAATACTTTATTTTCTAAAGGTTTTTAGGTGTCTACAGCTATGAGGTAGGGCTTTCCCATTTTATTGTTTTGGCTTCATTTCTACTTTTGTTTTTGGTAGTTGTTTGTTTGGAGGTTGAGAACTGGTGTTCCCCTCCATTTATGTATGTCAGTTCTACCTGGTTGGGCGGGTACAAACATTTTCCTATTTTTTGGGATGAGAGTTTGGGATTTTGCACCATTATGCTGGCCATTTTTGCATACAATGTCTAATTCCATTTATTTTTGGACTTTTGGGGTTTTTGTGCCCAAGGTCAAATGGGTTTTAATTTCAAAGTTTTCCAAATTTTGGGATTTTTACCTTGTTTTGCATGTCACCCTATTTTCTTAGGTTTTCTTGGCACAATGTGGGTCATGGACCTTGATGATCTATTTGGATATGAGTCAGACCACTATTGCACTTTTATGTTGCATTGGGATGCATGTTGCATCCATACTCCTAACGTTGTGTTTGGTTGAGTGACTTTATACCTAGTGTTATTGTTTCTTTTAGACCTTTGCTTTTGTTTCATGGACACTAGGATTTGTGTAGAATCCATACTCTCGGATTGAGGCTAGTGGAGTGAGTTCATGACTTTTGGTCTTGTTACATCATTAGGATTCGTATAGAATCCATACTCTCATATTGAGGCTAGTAGAGTGATTTCATGATGTATGGTTTCATTGGCTTTGGGATTCATGTAGAATCTATCCTTCCTGTGTTGCTTTCAGTTGGGTGTTATCTTTTGCATTGTGTTCTCGTCCTATCCTTGTGTTTTGATCTTCATGATGGTGGTTCACCACACATGAGTATGTGTGCATACATTTGTCAGGTGACTTGCGAGGCCCCATCTTCCATGGTACTTCCAGAAGTTTGATCATTGGGGTTGGGTTGGGAGTTTACATGCCTACGAGCACTCATTGTTGAATGAGCATGGGTAGGATAGGGTAGCATATGGAGGGGCTTCTATCCTATAACCTGGTGACTATTCCCCAGTCGGTAGAGGAAGTTTTATATAAGTGATAATTAAATTAAAACATTGGGTGGTAATAAATGCAAGATAATAAAATGTGTGGGTTGTGCACCTTCTATCGTGAAGGGTTGCTGCCCTAGGTTGTGCACCTTTTGTTGAGAAGAGTAGCTACCTATACTAGCTTGGGCTTTTGGATTCCAAGCGACTCTTCATGATTTCAGCCCCTACTTAGTAGCCTATTGAGATGTCTAACCAGGACCTATAGTTTATGCATTGTCTCTATCTTGGGATTCAGTCATCATACTACTTGGTGTGTGTGTTAGCCATGCATGTTGTTTTGCATGGTTGTGGTTGGATCATTATCTCCGTCAGCATGATGAGTGTGGACCTATGGGTGCCATGTGGTTGGGAGGCATAGCTACCTTCACCACTGCTAGGGACTGATGTACAGAGATGGTCTCTTGTCCTAGTGTGACCGTTGCTAGATGTCTTCCCTTGATGTTTCAGGTTTCGAAGTATGCTTTCTTTTGATTTATGCTTTCATCAGAATGCTTGGATATCATGTTTAGATGATGTTAGTTTATTTGATGCATTCCCATATTATGATGTTTAGCATATGATTAGATGATGTGAATTGTTGTAGTAGCATATCTATTGCTTATTGATGTTTAGCATGTGATAGGTGATGTTATCTACTGTAGGATTATCTTATGCTTTTCTACTAGCATGTTAGATTTTTTTATGCTTATATTGTAGCATGTTTATTAGTGACATCCCTATTACGACAGTACCACTGATCGGATTAGTGGCTTGGGATGTTATGCGCAGGGGATGGCTAGGACCCACAATGGTCTTATGATGCTATTGATGATTGGGAGGAACCACGTACTTAATTTGGTTGTGTTTTTATTGGGATATTATCTCTGTACATTGCGATGTTGCTTATGTTCACTATGATGTTGCTTTTAGTATGTTCTTTTCTGCTATAGTTTTAAATGGATAGATGTATCTCCTTCTTGATCGTGGCATCTTGTTGATTATGCACTCAAGTGTTCGCTCCTCAATCTATGTGGATCTAGTACTCCTCGGTGTGAGGGTTCTAAACTCATTTTTTCTCTATTTTTTCTCTTTTTTGTTTTCCTTAAGTGTTTTTGTGTTTCTATGGGAAACATTTTATCAGCATGGTGTGACATTAAAATGTATCGCATGCCCATAGAAACTGTGTCATATGATTCTGGAAAGCGTCGCATGCCTCTTGGAGAAATATCATGCAATACTGGAAAGTATCCTACCTCCTTTGGAGAAATGTCATATGATACCCTGAAAGTATTGCACTCCCTTGAGAAAAGTATTGCTAAAACTCTGAAAGTGTCACCCTCCTTCTTTAGAAATGTTGCGCAATAATTTTTAGTGTTGTATTAAAGTATCGCATGAGTTTTGTAAAAACCTATGCGGGCCGGTAGTAGGAACTTTTAGATTTGATCCAAACTTTTTGAGAGTTGTTTTGGATACCCTTTATGGTGTTCTTTGACTCTGTGCTATTTTTTTTGGATTCAGGTTATTTTGTTTCAATCTTTTTTGAGTGTTTTTGTTGTAGTCCTTTGGGGTTTAAAATATATCATTTAAGTATAAGTTGATGTATATTTAATTCCTTATACTTTAGATATATTTTAATATATGTGATAAATCTTTTGAGATAGATTTTAGACCTCTTGGAGATAAGATAAAGATTCTAGGAAATTTCAGGGCTTCAGGATTTCAGGCTTAGCCAAATTTCAAGTTTCTACATTCTACCCCAGCTTAGTGTTTTGTTGATGAGTGATCATTTCTTGAACTTTAATCTTTTGCATTGTCATTTTTGGCTTGTTTATGTGTGTCAGTTTGGTAGTGGCATTTGGAGATTCATTGGTTGTCGAGATTGTGGTGAAGTCTTCCATTGCAATTGTTGTGATCCCTGTATTATGTTGTCATGTGCATTCATACTTGTAAAAAAAAAATTTTGGCTTGTATTTCATCCTTGTTTCCAAGGATCTCCAAGCAGGGCATTACACTAGATTTCCTAAATGTGTTCAAAACTAAATGGACTAAGATTATGTTAAGCAGAATTCATTATAGTTCTCTATGGTTAGATGATAGAACTATCAAAATCACCAAAAGAATAATTCATAGGGTAATAGGGTATCCAACCCTAGATTGACCTAAGACATTGAGGAGTGATTCAAAAGAGGTTATTGAGAAGAATACAGGATCCATGTGGAATAATAGAGGAATGACTATTGATACCATTATAGATCTATTGATAGGCTTTGCAATCAGGGTAATTGCACATAAGTTTTACCAATCTAGTAGAGTGAATAGTGTGCCCTATATTCTAGTAGATGTTGGTTATAAGATTATCAATTAACATCACACATATGATCTTGCAGAGTTATAGCTATAGTAGTTGGTTGAAAACCTAGGAGCAATAAGAAGACAAAGAGTGCTCAGTGAAAATTTGGTTCTATTTTGATATGTACTTTCTTTTATGTTCAAAACACTTTTCCTACATTTGGCACAGTTGCATGCAAAAAAAAATAGGTCGGTAGTAGTACAAATTGGTGAGTTCGTTGAATAATTGGGTGAAATTTTTGAATCTATAATGACTAGCTATTTTGAGGACTTTAAGAAGTCAATGAAGAAACTATTGAGAATTCTAGTATCTTTAGCGAAAAAAGATTATGATGGTGTTTTTTCCTAGTGGATGCTAACTATACATTTTTTCAAGTAGCAACACCAAGAGTAATATGGTTGAGACCATTAGGTTATGAAATAAATGTAAATGAAGCCTCAATAGCACTAACTTATTTACTTGTAGAAGACATTGATAAAGATGCAAAAGCATTTGGAAATTATGAGATGGTCAAGTCTAAAATGACTATGGAACTAAAGACCACCTCTATCATAAAGAATAAGGAATAGTTGGTGAAGAAACTAAAAGCTAAATTTGGTGAAGGTGCTAAGTAGGAAGAGGATGAGGAGGAAGAGGAAGAAGACATCCAGATGCAAGCACCACTTGCACTAACTCAAGGAATGGGAGAAGATCAGCCAGAGGCAGAGATAAAATTTTTTGAAGGTGTAGAGTAAGAAGAAGATGAGGAAGCACCTACTCCCACTGATCAAAAGAAGATAAAGGCTAAGGTCCAACCAATCTAAAGGTCCAAGAAAATTTCAAAACCAAGCTAGCTCAAGCCTACAACACCTACTACAAGGGCTAGTGCACATATTATTGCACAAAAGGAAAAGGAGAAAGCCAAACTAGTAGAGAAAGAAAGAGGAATATAGAAAAGACCGAGGAGGAAATACATTGCACAAGCTAAGTCTGATGAAGAAAGAACTAAATCATATAACAATAGCCAATTCAAAGTGGTGAGTCACAACCCATTATCTAATTTAGAAAATCTATGTGAAAATGTTAAGAATAGTGTAGATTTGTCAAAATTTTCTCATATTGATTTTGATAACCTTGGTAAAGTTGAAAATAATTAAGTGGAGGAGGCTATATATGCCATGATGGAAAATTTCAAGGAAACCCAACTAGAGATTGCTAACTCTATGCCTAAAAGTGTATATGAGAGAGTTGAGCAGAAATGGCACTATTGTTTAAACTTGGAAAGGTAAATAAGGGAGACATCACTTGCACAAGTGATGCCTAAACTCAATAAGGTACAAATTTCTAAGGCCATGAAGAAATATGCAGTTAGGTTTGTACCTAAATATAGAGCCTTCAACATATTGCAAAAAACTATTAAAGAGGTTGTGAAGAATTCCACACAGATGTGGAAAATCATATATGGACTAGTAGTAGTAAAGGCAGGTGAACAAGAGCCTAAAGATTCAAAGATGATGAAGAAGATGATAAAAATGAAGACACAATTGAGGGAGGTACAAAAATTAATGTGAATGAACAAGAAAATGTTGAGGTAGAGAAGCAACAAAAATAGAGTGTACAAGATACACAATTGGCTAATGTCAACACTCAACAAATAAACAGTGAGAATACTAAAACAATTATAGTAAAGGATATTTCTAATCTAACTACTTAGAACATCAATCCCCTAATAGAGGAAGATCTAAAAAAGGTACTTGATCAATCTACACTATAGGAAAAATTATTGGTGAGTGTAGATGAACTACAAAAAATAGTGACTAATACTACAAGGAAAGAGGTGAACACACAAGAACCACCTACCATCACCCCCCAAGTCACTAATGTACAATCTTTAGATAAAATACTAGAAGCCACATTAGATAAGGTTTATGTAGTTGGAAAGGATATAGTGGAAATTCAGAGCACCACTGAAGCATAGAGTAAAATAGGTCAGATAAATCTATCTGCACCACCAATACAAGTACAAGGTGCATCACAAGGCATTATGGAAAAAAAAGGATAAGCCTGAAGAGATTGAGTTGACACCAAAGCTAAAGGAGCAGGCAACCATTCAAGCACTAGTAACTTTACCAAAATTTGGCACTTCTTCTAGTCACACTTTTCAGAATCTAAGCATAGATGCAACACCATTGCAAGTCTCAGTGTCGAGTCCAAGTATATAAAAGGTAGAAGAAGTGATACAATATGGAGATGTAAGCCTACATGAAGAGATTGTGTTACCAAAATATGATTATCACACAATGAAAATTGAGAAAATGAGCATACTACAAGAATCCTTGGCTAGAAAGAAGCATCACAAATTGCTCAAAAGGGAGCATAGGCAAAAGCAAGCATTGTTGGATATTAAAGATATATTTTAGATGCATTTAATTTGCCTACTCTAGACAAGACAAATCCACTCACTAAACAACTAAAAACTATAGTGGAAAAGGTAAGTGATGTAGACCTTGACACAAATGAAAAATTATTACAATGGTTAGAAAGAAATTTCAAAACATAGCACTCACACAAGTTGTATTGAAAACTAAGGTAGAAAGTGTGAAGAAGGTTCTTGAGAACATTTTATCATGTACACTAAACTACACAATCCAAAACTCTTCACACAAGAGACAAGAAGTCACATTTTGTGTTTGGAAAGTCAAATCAATGCATCAGGTGCAAAACTACCTATGACACCAGCTCAAAGTGAGAAGCACTTCAAAATTTTGCTACAAACCTAGAGTCAGTTAGCTACATTATCAATAGATGAAGCCAATATAAGTGCAAAACTAATTAGCATCCAAACAAAATTGACCCTCCCACATGGAAATTTTGCAAAATGAGTTAGGCTACACTAAAACTCCTATGAAGAAAGACCCAAATCTTTCTATGTTAGATGGCCTAGTCCACCTTGTTGTTGAGTTGGCCATCCAAATCAAGTCATTGGATGTAGCATGTGAAAATTGGGAAGTAGCTCTCAAAATTATCCTAGAGCTCCATAAATCATTTTTGGACACATACACTATTACTGTATAGCCCATTTGACATAAGTGCCAAAAAGGGGGAGATATAGAATTTGGGCGAGATAGAGAGTAGATAGAGAAAAAGGGGGAGACTAAGAGCATAGGGAAGAAAGCACAAACAACATGAAGTCAAAGAGTCTTAGTTGAGATACATTTACTC
Organism: Cupressus sempervirens; assembly: GCA_028749045.1. Lineage (NCBI taxonomy): Eukaryota > Viridiplantae > Streptophyta > Pinopsida > Cupressales > Cupressaceae > Cupressus > Cupressus sempervirens. The sequence goes on from CM053783.1 coordinate 892,042,506, forward strand.
AATAGGAGTACAACATTTTGAGTATAGAACAAAAAGAACAACTCAAGGGGAGTTATTAGATTTTGAAGTATAAGTTGTTACAAAATTTTGAAAATTTGAAGTTTTATACATAAGTTAAATAAGAGATATGTTATGTTCATAAGAATAAGGGTATTAATGCATTACCAAGTGTTTTTGACACTCATGTCAAAGGGGCATATTGTTGATGTCAAATTGGTTTTGACTAATGAGTGTCTACATCCTTATGTCATTTACTTAGTTCATGCTAAACAAATAGTACATGCCAAGCACAACATGCATATAATAAAGCATGTTGAGTCCATAGTGAGTATCGAGTCACTCATGTACCAAGTCACTCAAGTGCCAAATAGATAGTGTATGCTATGAAATTTAGGAGCTGAGTAAACAAAACATTCTAAGTGATATAGATGCCGAGTAACAATATAGAGACCAGTATATGTCAAGCATTAGAGACTTCAAATGTCAAGTAAGATAGTTTTGTCATAGTTGTTTGTAATGGAACAAACAACTATGTAAACCATTTTTTTGTTGACCTAAAGATTAAATTATGATATTTTGGAGATTCGGACAAATCTTAAGTTAGATTCCCAATGCATTACATGTAGCCAATCAAGTAAAGGTAAGGATTAAGTAGCAAAATGGATGAATCACAGTCATTGATTCATACCTAACCCTAAGTCACCTAAGTCTTCTTAAGGAGGACAAACCTAAACTATCAAAGAAGAGTGAAAGGAGTGAAGAGAGAATTTTTAATGAACAAACAGAGCATTCATGGTAACTAAGGAATTTTAAATTAAGATTGCATTGAAAAATTAGTTAAAGGAGAACAAAGGAAAGGAAAAGTATATAACAATGAGACATCTAATCAAGAAGGATCAAAAGTACATCAATATAAAGGTGATTTTTCATCAAGAAACAAAGTGCTAACCATAGGCTCATTGTTGAATCATTCTAACAGGTGAATCACTTAAATATCTTAATAGAGTAGTCCTAATAGGCTGTTTAGAAATTATCTAATAAGGTGGTTACTTAATTGTAAGTTGAAGTCCTTTAACAAGACACACTTCTAACAAGGTGTTGAAATCCTTTAACAGTGTGAGATCTAATAGTCTTTGTAAGCCTTTAATAGGGTAGACATTTCACAAGGTAGATCATGTCTCATGATCAAAAGATTGTAACCGTCATTGGATACACTTTATTACTATAGTAGTGAATATTTGTGGGTGTGATCCCCACCTCATTTTTACTTTCTAACTGGAGGGTTTCTAGGTAATCCTATCTAGTGTCATTTATGTATGAATATTTACTTGTTTACATGTCTTAGATGTACATGCTTTACACATTATTTTAGTTTACTTATTAAAAGTATGAGATGGATGTATGGTGAATGTTTTAAGGGTCAAACTTTAAACTATTGATTCACAACCCCCCCCCCCCCCGCCCCCCCCCCCCAAAGGAAGAAGAAGTTTACCTTTACTATTGTAATTCCAACATCTAAATCTAAGATAACAATGTATATAAAGATTGCCTTAGTCATAATAAAGAAAAAAAGATTGTCAAGAAGATTAAGGAGAAATTTTGTGAAGGAGTTGAGGAAAATAAAGAAGAAGAAGAAGATATTCTTTCTTAAACACAACTAGCATTGACTCAAGATCAAGGAGAAGATCAAGAAGAAGAGGTAGAAATTGGAGAATGTACTGAGGGAGAAAAAGCCAGTGAAGCACCTGAGAAAAAGAAGAGGAAAGCTAAAGCCTTAGTAGTTAGCAAACCAAGGAAAGTTGTAAAACCTAAGCCTACTATTCAAGCAACTTGAATCAGCACAGGAGCTACTACCAAAAAGGCTAAAGAGGAAGACAAGCCAAAAAAGAAGAGGGCTAGATCAACTATTAAAGAAGAGAAGTCTAAAAATAGGCCAAAGAGAAATTATATAGCTCCAACATCAGAAGTAGAAAGGATAAGTCTAGAAGAAGTTATGTAAGTTTTGGTGATATCTACTCTAAGATAGAGCTTACAGAGGCATGTTCTAGTAAACTTGTTATATGTCTTAGCAAAGTTGATATCTCGAGGATCAAGGTTGAGAACATGGAGAAGAAATGTTGAGGATAACATGGCTAAGCTAATTCATCATAATTTTATGTGTACAAAAATTTATTCAAGTTACAAGGTGGAAGATTTGTGTTATCACTAAGTGTAACATGTTCCACATTAAAATAACATGTTCCTAATGTGATCCTATAATAATTAATTGAGAAAGACTAATAGATGATTCAAGGAATTTTTTAATGGATTTGGTATAAAGTAAGGATATTTTCCTTTATCATTGTATGGATATCCACAAATTATGAATGTTCGAAAAGTAGTAGAGGTGTGAAATGAAAAGTTGAGCAGAGCAGTGCAAAAGTGAAGGAAACTTCATTTCTAAGGTTTTGCTGGGTGATCTGAGGTTTCGTATTTCAATTTGAGGTTCATGACCTAACCTAAAAGGTCTAAGAGTGATTGGCCTAGTTGACAAGATAGAGGAAAGAATATGGAAAGAAGAAAATAAAAATAAACTATTTGTTTGAGCAATGAGTTCCTTTTGTAGTTGAAATTGCATGTTTGGGTAGTGGGCTTTTCTTGCATACATTGTACTACAACTCTTAACAGGGTTGGAATCTCCTTAAATAAATTCAAAGTCTCCTAATAGGGACTCCTTGTACTAAATATTGTAATAGACTCCTAAGAGGGTCCATCATCTAATGACGAATATTCATATTAGTACATTATCTTGTGGGAATCATTCCCACTAGGGTTTACCCTCTAATCAAGGGTTTCCCTAGTCAACATATCTAGTGTAATTATTTACGTGCATCTTTGTATATTTACTATTTACTTTGGTTGAATGGTTAAGTTTGTTTGAATAAGATAACTATTTTAATTTTTGGGTAACTAATTCACCCACCTATTATCTTTGTGGATTATTATTTCTAACAATTGGTATCAAAGCTTTAGGTCTTTGAAGAAAAAGTTTAATAGCTTTGGGAGATCCATGGAGAACATGTTTAGGAAAGATAGTCCAAAGTTTGATGGAACAAATTATGATAGCTGGAAAGAAAAGATGAAGATACATTTTTTGTGTATGATTTTGGGATTTTGGATCTTGACAAAAGACAAAAAGACAATCATTGAAGAAAAGGACTTGGAAACTTGCACCGAGATAGAAAGACATGTTTTCATGTATGACATCAGAACTAGAGAAGCACTATTGACTGCACTTCCTAAAATTGAGTATAATCAAGTAAAATCACTTGCTACTTCATATTTGATTTTGAAATCTTTGGAAAATAGTTTTTAAGGTGATGAAAACTCTAAGAAGTTGAGGCTATGAAATTGGATTTATGCATTTCAAGATGCCAAGATGATGAAAGATGAATCTGTAAGAACATATATAGGTAGGATATTAGAAATTATTTCAGGTATTATAGCTCAAGGAGGAACCAAGGATGATGATGAAGTTATATGGAAGATATTGAAGACTCTAAAACCACCATTCAAGCCAGCAATTTAGATGATACAATTGTTGATATCATGCAGCAAATATTTCATAGTGGAAACATTGCTTGGAAGACTTGAAGAAATTGAGAATGAACTTAGATAGTCTAGAGAATTGACCAAAACAGAGACAGCTTTCAGTGCCTTAAGTATTTTACCTAACTTATCAAGGAGCACAAGTGCTAGAGGATATTTTTCTAGTAGTAGCAGATCCAAAGAAGATAGGAAGATTGATGAAGTAGTAGCCCTTCTAGTAAGAAGAGAAAAATGAGGTAAGAAAATCTTTAGATGTTGGACTTGTAATGAATATGGTCATTATAAATCTAAGTGTCCTAAAAGGGAGAAAAAGTATAAGGAAAATCATAATCCTTGAAAATATAGAGATTATTTGCATGCAAATGAAGATAATGATTCTAATGAACAAGCATTGAGTGGTTGTGATAATGAAATTAGATTTGTGGCAATTAAAGAAGAAATTCCAAAGAAGGTAGCTTTGGTATCACAGGTTGAGAAGAAATCTAATTGGATAATTGATAGTGGTTGTTCACATCATATGACTAGTGACATGAAAAATTTTGTTGGCTTGAAAAATCAAGATGGAGGAATTGTCAGACGTGGGAACAATACAACATACCAAGTAAAAGATATTGGATCTATAACTCTTGATGGTGAAACTGATACTAAGGATGTATACTTTGTTGATGGTTTAAAGAACAATCTTTTGAGTGTTGGACAACTAGTAGACAAAGATTATCAGTTTCAATTCATAGAAAAGACATGCATGATCAGAGATAAAGATGGAAAGGTAATTGGAACAAGAAATAGATCTAGAGGTAATGTATTTTAGTTGAATCTTATTAAAATGGCATGCTTGTTTGCAAAGATAGATGACAGTTCACTATGGCATAAGAGATTTTTTCATGTGAACCTTGGTAGTATTGTGAGGACAAGTATAATGTTTATTGTTAGAGATTTTTTGAAGATTTTAAAGCCTACTAACATGATTTGCAAGGAGTGTGTTTTGGCAAAACATAATAGAACTTCTTTTCCCAGCAAAAAGTTAACCACTACAACAAAGTTGGAGATTGTACACATAGATCTTAATGGTCCAACAAATACTAGAGGATTTTATGGTGAAAGGTATTTTATGTTTCTAATTGATAATATTTCTAGAATGATGTAGGTTGCATTTCTTAAAGAGAAATCTGAGGCATTTGAAAAGTTCAAGATATTCAAGAATAGAGTTGACAATGAATCTAGTATGAAGATTAAATTTTTAAGATCAAATAGAGGAGCATAATTTACTTCAAATGAGTTTAACATATTTTGTGAAGAAAATGGAATTAAAAGATAGGTATCAACTCTGGGAACCCATGAAAAAAATGGCATTGCAGAGAGAAGGAACAAGTCTATTACAAAAGTTGCAAGAGCTATGTTAGAAGAGAATGATGTATCCAAGGTATTTTGGAGAGAAGATATGAATACAAAAGTCTACACTATGAACAGAGTACAAGTCAAGAAGGACACAAGCAAAACACCTTATGATCTATGGTTTGGTCACTCACCTATAGTTAATTATTTTAGAATATTTGAAAGTAAGTGTTACATTAAGAGAGATGATGATATTGGTAAGTTTGATGCTAGAAGTGATGAAGGTATGTTTCTTGGTTATTCGTTGAAAAGTAAGGCTTACAGATGTTATAATCAAAGATCTAAGACTATTATGGGAAGTGCAAATGTGAGAATTGATGAGAAGTTCAGAATATAAGAGAGAATAGTTGATTATAATTTATATGATGATGTTGTTACTAAGCCAAGGAATAATGAGATATTTCTTGACACTAACAATGATTTACAAAATGAAGTAGAACCAAGGTAGGAACAAAGCTCAGAACCTTTATTAGAACCAAGAGTTGAGATAGAAACTCCTACTTTAGGAAATAACATGATAAAGAATCACCCATCTAAATATATCATTAGAAGTAAAGACAAAGGTGTGATGACAAGAAGCAAAGTAAATGAAGAACAATGTTTGATATCTTAAGTTGAACAAAAAAATGTAGATGAAGCATGCAAAGATTATTATTGGAAACAAGCCATGAAAGAGGAAATGGATTACATAGAAAAGAATGAAACATAGGAATTGGTCCCTAGAATAGTAGACAAGAATGTGATAGGAACCAAATGGGTATTTAGGAACAAGATGAATGAACAAGGAAAATTCATAAGAAACAAAGCAATATTGGCATGTAAAGGTTACTCAGAACAAGAATGAATAGATTATGAGAAGACTTATGCTCCGATGGCTAGAATAGAAGTAGTAAGACTATTTTTAGCCTATACAGCACAAAAGAAATTCAAAGTATATTAGATGCATGTCAAGTCAACATTTCTAAATGGAGAACTTAAAGAAGAAGTATACATAGAGTAGCCTGAAGGATATCCTTTGACAGATGACAAGGATATTGTATGCAAACTAAGGAAAACATTATATGGATTGAAGCAAGCACTTAGAACCTAGTATTTAAGGTTAGAAAAGCATATGACAAAGCTCAGCTATAGAAAAGGTATGACAGATAGCAATCTATATTGGAATGAAACTGATGATGGTTTGATGATTTTGGTAATATTTGTTGATGACTTTATATTTGGGGGCAATGATGAAGAAAGCAAAAAGTTTGCAGAAGAAATGAAGAAAGAATTTGAAATGAGTACGGTAGAAGAAATGAAATATTTCCTAGGATTGAAAATAGTATAGAATAAATAAGGAATCTTTATTTCTCAGACTAAATACTTAAAATATTTACTGAAAAAGTTTGGTTTGGAAACATGTAAACCTGTTGAAACACCTATGGTAACTAGACACAAGTTATCTACAAAGGATGAGACACCTATTTTTGAGAAGAAGAAGTACAGATCTATGATTAGAGGATTGAAATATCTGACTCACGCAAGGCTGGATATAGCAAATGCAACTGGAATTATTGCAAGATTCTAGGCTAATCCCAAAGGAGAACATTATGTAGTAGTAAAAAGGATATTTAGATATCTAAAAGGAACTTCAAAATTTGGATCATGGTATGAAAAAGTTAATGACTTTAGTCTAAGTGCTTATATTGATGCAGATTGGGTAGGCAGTATAGATGACAAAAAGAGCATTTGTGGAGGAGCCTTCTTTTTTGGAGGAAGTTTGGTTTCTTGGTTAAGCAAGAAGCAAGATTGTGCATCTCAAAGTACAATTGAAGTAGAGTATGTTGCAGTAGCAAATAATTGCAATCAAGTTATTTGGATGAAATCGCTGCTAAAGGATATAAGGATAGAAATCAATGAACCTATTGTTATACATTGTGACAACACTAGCACAATAAATATGTTTAAGAATCTACTGTTGAATTTGAAAGCTAAGTACATTTCTATTAAGTATCATATGTTGAGAGAAAAAGTTGTAGAAAAAGAAATCAAATTGGAGTATGTAAGCACAAAAGAGCAGATTGTAGATATATTCACTAAGCCTCTTCCCAAAGAGACTTTTGAGTATTTGCGAGGTGTGCTTGGGGTTATGCCCCTTCCTAAATTAGAGTATAAGATGCAAGAATGCATCAGTCTAGGGTAATAGAGCACCATTATTTATCTAAACTAGATGTTAATGCTTCCTATATGGGGGAGTATCTACGATGGAAAAAGTCATCTAGGACTCTTGATTGATCTTGTTGTAAATAGTGTCTTTTGACACTCAAGCTGAATAAGTATTAGTTGATTATAGAGTTTGATGTAAAGATATTGGTTTCAAAAACATTTGACATTGATGCTAATGGGGGAGAAGTTTGGCATGAAAAACATTATGCTAAATGGGGAGAAGTATTATGATAAGAAGAAAAGTTTGGTAGTATGCTGAGGAAGATGTTTGACATAAGAACAATATGACGAATAATAGTTTAGTATAGAGAATATTGATGTATATAAATGGGGGAGTATGATTAATGAAAATGATTTAAAGATGGATAGTTTTTTAATGAAAAGAATTTGAAGATGGACAGTCTTTTTTTGGTACTATTGGAACTAAATGTATTTCATCTATGTTTCCATCAATGCCAAAGGGAGAGATTGTTAGAAAATTGGAGAGATTTTTGGAAGATAGGTTTGATGATGATATGTTACATTCATGATTGAGTTTGTCATTGATGTCAATATATAATGTTTGATATTTTCTATGGTATCTAATAAAAGAACAACAAAAAGATCAAGTTGATATAGATGGCTAGTTAAGCATGATAACCACCTGAGGTTATGGGAGATACTTCTAAATGTCTGACATATGTAGTTAACATCAGAAGTAGAAAGGATAAGTATAGAAGAAGTTATGAAAGTTTTGGTGATATTTGTTGTGAGATAGAGTTTACAAAGGCATGCTCTGGTAAACTTGTTATATCTCTTAGGAGAGTTGATATCTTGAGGATTGACATTGAGGACATGGAGAAGACATGGCTAAGCTCACTCATCATAAGTTTACATGTACATAATTTTATTCAAGTTGCAAGGCAAAAAAAATTTTTTTATCGCTAGTGTAATGTGTTCCTAATGTGCTCCTATAATAATTAATTAAGAAGGACTAATGACCAACTCAAGGAGTTTTTTAATGGAATCGGTACAAAGCAAGAATATTTTCCTTTATCATGGTATGGATATATGTGAATTCTGAATGTTTGGAAACTAGCAGAGAGTGCGAAATGTGAAGTTGAACAAAGTAGTACAAAAGTAAAGGAAAACTCATTGCCAAGGTTTTACTGAGTGATTTGAGGTTTGCAACTTGGTCTACAAGGTATAATAGTCATTTGTCTAGTTGACAGGATAGAGGAAAGAATAAGGAAAGAAGAAAATAGTAGTAAACTATCTGTTTCAACAATGAGCTCTTCTTGTAGTTGAAATTGCATGTTTGGGTAGTGGGCTCTTCTTGCATACATTGTACTACAACTCCTAATAGGGTTGGCACAACTCTTAATAGGGTTGGAATCTCCTAATAGGAATTCAAAGTCTCCTAATAGGTACTCATTATACTAAATATAGTAATAGACTCCTTATAGGGTCCATCCTCAAACAAGGAATATTCATATTAGTACATTGTCTTATGGGCATCATTCCCACCAAGATTTCCCTCTCCCCCCCCCCCCCACCCTCTTAGTTATCTTTGTGGACTATGGTTTCTAACACTACACTTACACAAGTGATGCTAGAATTGGACCTAAATATAAGGCATTCAACACAGTGTAGAATAATATTGAGGATGTTGTATAGAAGACCACCTAGTTGTGGAAGTTGTTATATGGTTTGATAGTACCCAAGGCAATAGAGAAAGCACCTATTGAGGTAGGTTAGGACAAAGATAAACAACAACAAGTAACTAAGGTTACTGTAGGTTACATTGAGATAGTTGCACATGAGGAAGGAATTGAGACACATGAAGATACTATAAGGATAAAGGATGTTTTTGAGACTATCACTCAGAACATCAACCCCTTACATAGGAATATTTGAAGAAGATATTGATAGAATCCACTACCCAGGAAAAACTTTATGGAAATCTTGTACTGGTGAGTGTTGATGAGATTGAGAAGGCAGACAAGGCACTTGTGGGAGAGGAAGTTTAGACATAAGAAACCTCTACAGGACCTACTTAATCCACCTTGATATAATTTACATTATCTATTATAGTATATCAAAGGAAAGAGTCATCTATGACCCATATCAAAAAATTGGTACACACTGTGTCTATACAAAAAGTTGCTACTAATGCACATGAAACAACACAAGTTCCAATAGGTTACTTAGATACTCCTACACATGAAACACAAGATCAAGGTGAAACTATGAATGTAGAGAAAGAAAATGATAGGACTAAAGAGATATATTTGACTACAAAACTTGAGGAGCAACTAGAAATACAAACACTAGTGACTTTGCCAGAAACTACTACTCCTCTAATTCAAGCTCTTCATAGGTTGAGTATAGAAGATATATGCCTATAATCATCAAGGCCAAATCCAAGAATATACAAGGTAGATGAAGTTAGATCATTTGTTGATGTCAACTTGGATGAAGTGATTGAGTTTCACAAGTTTGATTTTGCAACCATCGCTATTGAATAGATGAGCATAGTCTAGGATGCTCTTGCAAAGAAGAAAAACCAAGAACTACTCAGATATGAGCATGGAAAGAAGCAAACCTTGCTAGATATCAAGGACATTTTTATTGATGCACTATTTTAGTATTGCACTATCATAGGTTGAGTTAGCAACCAAAATTAACAATGTGAAGAAGGTAGTGGAGAACATTTTCTCTTTATACACCAAATTATGAAATCTAACACTCTTCACACAGGAAACAAGGAGCCACATAATGAGTTTGGAGAGTCATATGAATTCATCTCATATAACTTTACCAAGGTCTCCAACCTAAAGTGAAATTTTTTTTAGGAATCTCCGAAACTACAATAGTCAATTAGCAGTGCTATATACAGATGAAGCAAACATTAAGGCTAAACTGATCAGCATCTAGTCTATCCTAACTATACATATGGAGATATTGCATAGTGAACTATCCTTTTTTGAAACACTCATGAAGAAATATTTGCATCTTTCTACACATGAATTCTTAGTACACCTTACTATTGAGGTAGTCATCCAAATCAAATCATTGGAGGTCATTTGTGATAATTGTGATACTGCTAAGAAAATTATGCTTGAGGTCCAAAAAACATTTTTGGGCAAACACAATCTAAGTTTATAACCCTTTGACATAAGTTTCAAAATGGGGGACAAATAAGAGGAAAGAAATATTGGGGAGATAATATTTTTAAGTGACCTACTATTTTTGAGAAAGCAGGAATCAATGATAGAAACAGAGTACATAGTGTTGGTCTGATTTTTCACAGTATAGAAAAATTCTGAAAATTTGGGTGAAAAAATCATTCAATTCTTTGAATTAAGTAGATTAGGGTTTTCATTCCCCATATTTTTTAATTTTTAGGTTACCCTAGTCGTGCCTTGTTTAATGTGTTTTCTTTTCCTTTTAAATTCTTAAGGTTTGTCTCTCAACTCAGCCATTAAAATACCCTAAGTGTAAAAAACCCTAGTTTTCCTTTCAAATTTTTGAAAAGGATTTGTAAAGTGCTTAAAATTCATCCTTTACAGTCTTACAGTGTAGGGTTTCACGTAAGAGTGGAATACCTTATTCCTTTTGTTTCTATGGTTGTGTTTCATAATGCAACATAATAGCATAAAGGATTTCATGTTCTACGGGGATACACTTTTATTTTTCATAGTAGCATAATGGTTTGTCTAGAGGCTTCCCAATCATACGAATGCTCTTAAAGTGAAGAAGTGTAAAGGTCTATTGCACTTTGAAAGATCTTATCACGAGGTTAAGAGTAAGCAGTTTTAGCAAAGGGACAGAGAGGTATTGAGTTATGATTTATGCATATACGTTTCAATGGATAGCGTAAGGTCGTAATACCTGGCATGGCATAAAGGAAGTTTTGAAAGGATGCATGAAACGTTTTATGGTTCTACGAGTAAAAGGATTCTATAAGGACAAAGGTAAAGTTCAAATGTGTTTATGTGCATACACTCCTTGGGCTTGTGGGAAATTGTAAAGCCATGTTTTAGTAGTGATAGTGCCAAGTGGGACCTATTGAGTTTTCAGATAGGCTCTGGTACAAGCAAATCTAATGAAGACATGTCATCCAGGTCAGATGGGCCCAACCCAGGTGGCATACATCTTAAGTTCTAAATTCTGCATGTGCACAAAATCAATGATGATGCTATTTTCTCATTTTTAAGATCAGATCTGGGTCGTTGATAAGTGGAAAAGGAAGTTTGGTCATTACACCGCAAGGTAAGCATTTGAATGAAGAGCTATTTTATCCTTTCTCCATGGTTATGAGTTTAGTCTTAGCGTATAAGTGTAAAATGGTAAATAAGGGAAATAAAGATAAGGGTTTTACGCTTCTACAAGAAAGGGTAAACATAGGAGTAGGCTATCATTTTAGAAGGCTGTCTGAGCATACGAGGTAAAGGTAACTGGTAAAGGAGTAAAGGAGAAATAAAAGAAAGCTAAAATATTTTTTGATGCTATGGGTGAAGCTAAAAGCATATGATCAAAAGATGAATTTTCAAGTCTTACGGTGTCCTAGGTAATGAAGTGAGCAGAGTTACGTAGAAGAAATTTTTAGGGTTTTCGCTGATATGTGTACGTATGATCGTAGAGGGTAAAAAGAAAGTCTTAACAAGGTTTTTTTACGCTCATATGAGGAGTGGTTAAATTGTAACAACGAAGGTGTCAGTTGAGAAGGCTTTTGATGTTGCAGTGTAAAGGGTTGCATATAGCCCTAAAAGGCGAAGATGGCTAAGATAAGGGTTTTATGCTTGTATGACAAAAGCCTAAATCATAAAAATGGAAGTATCAAGTGAAAAGGTTTGAGGTCATACAGGGTAAAGGGCATCATAAGAATGTAAAAGGGATTTTCATTACAGTGCCAAGACGTCATTACGTTCTTACGATTAGGGTATGCTAAAGTGTCTTTAAGTGATTGTAGAGATTCATCAAGGGCATTTTTGGTGTTACAAAAATTGAAGGTTTGGTTCAGTTTAAGAATGGGAGACCATAATTTGAAAGAAAGTAGTTGATGTGTCATTCCAAGTAAGTAGGAAAGACAAAATTGCCATAGCCAAGTAAAATAGAGCTTTGAAAAGTACATTAGAATCAAATTTAGCGGCTGATATACCTTGATGACAACTTGCATGAATGGTTTTAAAGCTTGTGCATGCTAAATTTATTAAAAAGGTTGGTCGTTGTATGATTAAAACATAAAAAATTTGATTGAATGTCAGAGTATTTGCCATTGCAAAGAAGCTTGTTTTCTACTCCACTCTGAAATTTGAAATTTGTAGAGTTTTGTGTGTTCTGTGCAACTATGAAAGAACTCAAAATATAATTTGAAGAGAAAATGGTTTATAAAGAAGTCAAAGAAATTCTTGAAGAAGAGGTTGAGGATGAAGATGAAGGTGATGATGTCATGGAAGTCATAGCAGAAGGGAAAAGGAAAAAGGGTGTTGTTAAGACTAAGAAGAAGAAAAGGATCAGAAAACCAAATAAGCATGCTGAGGATTGGCTGAAAATTCTCTCAAGATCATCGAATGCAATTTCTACAAATGATCATATTTTTCGAGACCCATATGTTTTTGTTCGAGATGCTAAATTCCCTAGAGTGACTGGTTATGATCTTTTTATGTACTTGTATCATAATAGAATAGAAAATGTGCCAGTGTGTAACCCATGGAATAGAAACATGGAAAAATTGATATTTCTAAAAGTATTCATTGATGTTGATTTGTTGAAGGCCCTAATAAATTCCTACAATCCAATAACCAAGACATTCCATAGGCATAATGGGAGTGTATTATGCACATTGGATAGAACTTCTTTTGTTGAAGCCTTTGGATTAATAGGACAAATGGATGTACCTATTGACATTACAGATTTGTAGGTAAAGTTTGATAGGAATAAAACCTACTTTGTGAACAATGTTATGCTGCCACATATTCCTTACAGGGTAAAAAAGGTAGGGTTACTTCCAAAAAAGGTGGGGGATTTTCTACCTTTGAGTAGGTTTAAGAATTATTTCAAAAATAGAGTATATGGGTTGCACAAAGTGATGGGAAGTGATGGCACAGAAGATCGTGTGTATGGTTCTCTTTTTCTGATGGCATGTGATATACAAGACCCTTTCCACCATAAGGAGTATGATTATGTGGCCTTCATCATTGACAGTATGCACATGCAGATTTGTGATGCAAAGAAGGGAGAGATGAAAGACTTCAAGTTCCACCATTATTCACTATTGATGCACCTTATCCTATATAACAACATTGGATACATCAATGGGGATTTCATTGATCAAACTTCTAATGAATTTGGTAAGTTACCTATGCAACTCTTGACTCATATTTGGCATAAAGATTTATATTATTCAAATGCCCTTGTGTTCTTTAATTTGTTTAGTTCTTCTATCATGAGGCAATTAGATCATACTTTCTTTAGGACACCAAATGTTTTTAAGACTTTTCTTAGGCCCTCATTCTTAGATGAAAAAACCAAATTAGATCATAGCAAAGGGAGTATCTTTTTGTTTAAGGAGTGCACTTTAATCAGAGTGTTTGCACGCCTACAACCTCCTCATCTTCTGCCTAAATATTTACCCCCTAGATTGGCCATTATTGAATTTTTCTGGCAATTTTTATTGATAAATAAATAAATGATTCCTCCCTCTTTGAACAAGCCTACTTTTGTCTGTAGAACCTTTAAAGTAGGAGATTTTGAAATAGGCAAGAATGCATTTGAGGAATTAAGTGAGTATTTAGGCCAGTACAAATTTGCTACTGGGCCCTATAGGATGTATGACCCTAACAATTGCATTACCAATGAGGTCAAGGCCATTAGGGGATATATTCTACCTCCAAGCAAGCTAATCCTTATAGAGGACCTAATTGCCAACATAGTAGCAATAGGGGAGACTGATGAGTTATTAAGGAAATATGAGGAGACAAGGAGAGTAGAGGAGGCTTTGAAGAGGGCCAACTCTAATTTTAAGGGTTTCTATACAAAGATTCCATATCCTAATAAATTGAGAATAATGGTGGATAATTTTGACCACATTATGTCACAAATGCCACATGATCCAGAGGGAGAGGAAGCCATTGTAAATAGAGAATCCCCTAAGCCAGATATGCAATTAGGGATTGAGTTAGAAGAGGAGTAACCATCAGCTTCAACTTGGGTGCCAAAAGGAAATAAGAGACAAAAGACAATGCACATCCCAGAAAAGGTGGTACGCAGAGCCCTACAAGTAATGTCGGGGAGTAGTGAGTATTTTTCTGATATTAGACAAAATTATTTACACCAAAGGGCTACAGAAGTAGGGAAGGCCTCTACTGATCTTGAAGTTGTAGCATCAAGATTGGATGACAGGCTCATTCAATCTAAAAAGTTCATGGAAGATGATGATTTTATTAAATCATCAGAGTTTAAAAGTTTTCTTTATAAAATCAAACAAAATGAGCTCACATTGAGTCTCATGCTAGGAGAGGATCCAGAGAAGAATAAGGAATTAGTTGAAAAACTATTGGCTTATGATCTTGAGAGTGAAACAATGACCACTGCAAAAGCCAGGGAGTTGGTACATAGGAGTGGTATGATTATAATACCACATTGGGATATTGAGAGGGCCTTTGTTCTAGATTAGCTGAGAAGACAAGATAAGGCCATCAGTTATGAAGCCACTAGTAGTGACGGTTTTAAAAGAGGGTCAAGTTTTAATATAGACACAAAAACCCTAGCAGTATGGAGTGTAGCTGCTAACACTAAGAAGCCCAAAATGATGGATATAGAAGAGACTACACAGGGCAATATGATTGTGTGCACATTGGAGAGCACCACTGGGAAAGAGATTTCTAGTTTCGTTAAACACTTTTCTCTCATTAATGAGGAAAATGTTGATGAAATTGAGGATAAGCTAGCTACAATGTGCAATGAGTGCCTTGACATTAGAAGAATGTATGAAGAAGAGCTCAAAATGATCCATGTACAGAAGAAGAGAATAGAATAGTTGGAGGAGAAAATTAAAAATATGGAAATAGAAATAATATCCCTCAAAGAACAACTCAAGACAGAAGTAGAGGCAGAACATGCACCAAAGCAAGTGGAAGAAAGAAGGCACATTGTAGAAGCAGAGGCCCAAATAGAAGAAATACCTATAGGGGTGATAGTGTCAGTGCCTGTGGTTAGTTTGGAGTCAGGAATTTCTCAATTTGATAGTGCCACCAAGAAAGATGTTTTGATGAATGTATTAAACCATAGAATAAGCACTTTGAAAAGGATATCTCAAGATTCTTATAATGCATTCATAAATCTATAGTCGACAGAATAGGTGTGTAAGGATGCAATTGGATGGCTTGATCCAATTTTTCAACAATGGGGGCTATATATGCAATTATTTGATAGACTGATACCCTTGTTAGCCAAGAAGCTAGATCTCCCAGATAAGGTTATTACTATGAAGGAGGGTATAGATAAGGTGAAAGATTTATTGCAAATTTTCATAGGGAAGCTGGCAGTAATTCAAAGTAAAATGAAAGTATTAACAAGTGGTTTTTATTCTTTAATTTTTTCTATTATTAATCCTGATGACAAACTAAAAGATTTTAATGAATGGCCTAGTTCTTTTGATCATATTGTAGACTTTCCATAGGTGGCATCAATCTTCATGGATGATATTGATGAATGTGCTTTCAATAAACTAATTGATACCTTATTCAAGTTTGAAACTGAAATTAATAGGTTTGTCATCGAAGGAAGGGTAATTACTGATGCCAAGTGGCAGAAAACTGTTAGTGAACTAACAATAGTCAGGGAATGTGAATGGCCCACCAAAAGAGAAATGTTTGTCTGGGAAGAAATCATAGAAATCAAAGCTTTACCAATAGGGAGCAGTTAGAGAAAAAGACAAAGTTAAAGATTTTATGCTCTAGCTGTCATTTACGATTGTTTTTATTGTTTCTTTTTCAGTTAAGGTGTCTAGATATTTTAGTAAAGGGGTAGTATATTCATTGTTGTAAAAGGACACCTGTTAATCACATTTTCCCTTTTCTTGTTGCAACTCATGCCTATATAAGTGAGTTTTCAAGGCAATGTGAGGGTTTAAATTCTGTATAATTTTGAGTCTTTTGAGAGAATATAGTTGGTCCAATAGTGTGTAGTTGTTTTGAGCTTATTTTCATGTTATCCTTTCTAATGATATATTGAAATGACAAAATTAGTAAGCTATTATGGGCTTTCATTTCTATTGGTCATTGTATTAGTCATCTAAAAGGATAATACAAAAGGGTATTTGCCCTATATCTGTGTCATCAATTTTTGTCTCCATTTTATGTGTTTATCTACTTTGAAGTCATTTAAATAAGTTTTAAATTGATTGAATGCAATCTGGATGGGTTTTATACTGATTTCATTGTTGCTTTTAATTCAAGGAATTATAGAAATGCTTTAGTAAATCAGTAGGATTTAAGAATTTATGAAAAGGATACTTCATAAGAATGGGAATGGGTGATTATAATTGATTAATTCATTCACAAGTTATTTGAATTAGATCTCCCACCAATAGTCAATTTTATGCCCAATGGATAAGGCACTAGTCTCATAAGTCAGAGGTGAACAAGGATGAATTTTGCTGCTACATATCAAACCAATTATAAAATCAAAATCATTTTTCATTCCATTTTGTTCAAAGTTATAAATGCTGGTCACTACTCATTTATATCTATTCTCTAAGTCTTAGGTAGCTTCTATTTCTAGGAATATTTGTAAGTCATAGGAGAATTATGAATAGATCTGCTAATAAGGGATGCATACAAGTTTGAGAACATTAAAAGAAATGAAGTAAACTGCTCATGTGTTAGTGGGTAATAGATGAGAATCACAATGAAACTAAAAGAATCTTTACACAGTAGTTTGCATTAGAATCATCCCTAGGTATTGTATATGAGCAATGTTAGTATGCTAATAGAAACCAAATTTAAATAAAGCTTCTACAAACTAAACAAAATTCATAAACTTCAAGATAGACTAAGATGAGCTCTCAATTGAGAATATGAGCCATTAATGGGCTCTCTCAATGAGAAGCTCTCTTGTTGAGTAGCTTTGTCTAAATAGATAGGATGTATGCTCAAGCTTTATGCTTCAAAAAGGGCTTCAAATGGAGTTGGAATTTGGGTGTGAGTGTATGGTTTTGATGTAAAATGGCTTCTTAAAATGGAATTATGACTTTACTTCATGGATTGTGTTATTTTCCAAAGGGGAAGGATCCAATTTATAGGCAAGAGGCTTGAGGGATTGAGGGCTAAGATGCAAGGATGGGAAAAAGCTCATGGAGGGCTCAGATTGCATGAGAAGAGAGCACATGGATTGTGCTTCCTTACAGCCAATTAGGGAGTGACACATGTCACAGGGTGATAAGATGGAGGAAAGGGGAAGGATGAGTCAACAAAGGAGGCTCAAGGGATAAAATCTTCATAAAGACCCTCATAATGGCTTGTAAGAGCAATAAAAGGGCTTGGAAGAGTCATTTATGACCTTGTGGGCTTCATAAAGTTTTATGGTTGGGATATTTTGAAGGAGATGAGAGGAATTTCGACTTGGGCTTGATTAGGAAGGTTTTAAGCTTGCTTAGGATTGTGCAAATGATTAGAGGAAGGATTAGGATGGTTTAGGATTACCTTAGGGATAGGCAAGTGGATGGCATTTAATGAGGGTGGGTGAAGGAGGAGATATTTGTTAACTTTGGCTTGGGTTAGTAAGTCTTAACCCATGTTTAGAGAATGTGACAAGGTTAGGAGGGGATTAAGATTAGGTTTAAAGACATCTTCTAGAAGAGTCTAGACTTTGGATGAGGATAAAGACTTTCTAGAATAGTCTAGAACTTCCTAGGATGAGGATGGAGACTTTCTAGAAGAGTCTAGAACTTCTTAGGATGAGGATAAATTAGATATTTAGGAAATAAATAAAATTTTATTTATTTCAAGGGTTTGGGTTGAGGAGATATTTATTAAAACTTTTTTAATAAACAGGAGGATTAATATTTAATCTTAATTAAATATTTTGAGTTAGGATTAGGGGTAGGAAATGATGGGATTAGCCTTTAATCAAAATTAAAGAAGGATTAGAAGATTTTGGAAGAGGTTAGTGGTCTTAAGGAAATTGGCCAAGTTTTGGGCAAAATATAATTTTTTTATTTATTTTGGGTTTTTTGGTCAATTTATTAATTAAATAATTAATAAATAAGGAAATAATGTTTAAATAAGATTTAAACATTTTTGAGAGGGATTCTTTAATTAAATATTTTTAATTAAGATAAAGGGATTTAATGGCATAAAAATAAATTAATAAATGATGATGTCATCAAGAATTTTTCAGAAAAAAAAAATACTTTATTTTCTAAAAGTTTTTAGGTGTCTACATTTTGCCCCTCTTTGATGTAATGCCTCAAGTGGCATGGCATCAAAGATAAGAAAATAAGATGCCCAAGGCTAGAGCAAAAGAGGAGAGAATGGACTGCAAGATGCCCCCTCAAGAAGGTGACGAGGAGAGAAAGTGAGACTCGACGACTTCTTGAAAAGTACAAGAATATGAGATAAGCAAGAAGACTCAGATTGACAAAGAGAAGGGGCTGAATTAGCTCAAACTCTCACTATGGGAGAATGATAAAGGAGAATCAGATGCACAAGAGGAAGCAAGCTTAAGACATTAGGGAAGGTGGAGGATGAAGGAGCGAAGCGCTATAAAAAGGAATCCAGGATAGGGAGATGGATGAGGGGATTATAAAGCTGATGCAATAGGATTTCAAAGAGTCAGATTGGCGGAAGATGGGTTTCAGAGATCCCTAGGACTAGGATTGTGGATCTCAAAAGATGAGGCTTGGTGGATTGATTTGGATTGGTGGATCCCTAAGACTAGGATTGTGGATCCCTAAAGCTAAAGGTGAGGAGTGATTCAAAGAGATACTGATGCATAAGCTGGGGTAGGAGAGACGGATGTTGGATATGGATGGGGGATAATGGAGATGAAGGAAAAACATTGAAGCTTTTTGAGCGGGGGGATACTTCAAAGAGAAGTACCACCACGTAGTTGAGCACTAGATTTGCTATAGGACTACTGGTTAATTGCCAAGGTTACCAAGAACATCAAGGCCTTTTCACCAACTGTCCAGAGGACTGACAAACTGACTCAAAACAAACATGCAAGGATTGCCTCAGTATCACACATGAATCTTAGAGGAAGCAGTGTGGAAACGACATTGGGTAACCCACAAGCAGAAAAGAAAACAAGAAAAAGACATGATCAAGACCTTACGCTCTGATTGCCCCATTTGTAGTATACCATGATATGGAAGATCGTGGCAACCTTGAGGAGGGAACAAGGAGATTGCTTGGAAAAGACATTTCAAGACCCAACAGGGAAGAGTCCAAATCAAATGAAAGCGAAAATCCAAAAGAGAACCATTTGCCAACGAGATGGGTAGGACGAGGTACTAATGGACCAAGATCAGACATAAGGAAAGCTATATCCTGCAAGGACCTATCAGAGAGCACCTAAGCTGGTGGATTTGGAGGAGTGATGTGTTTGGCAAGCTGAACTAAGAAAGATAACACTTTGGTGATAGGAAATATAGCTAAAGGATGCATTGGAATAGCTAACCAAGATGTACAATGGGTGCAAGATACTAATCAGGGACGAACTGACACAAATGCTGGATAGATACAATGGTAGTAAGCTAAAGAGGA
This sequence comes from Cupressus sempervirens, assembly GCA_028749045.1. Taxonomy (NCBI): domain Eukaryota; kingdom Viridiplantae; phylum Streptophyta; class Pinopsida; order Cupressales; family Cupressaceae; genus Cupressus; species Cupressus sempervirens. Next base: position 892,062,446 of record CM053783.1, read on the forward strand.
TGTACAAGCTGATAGACCAAGATATGTTACAAATGTACAAGTTTGTTCATATTTTGGTTTTTATGAGATGGAAATGTTTGTGAAGGATGGGATGTCTATAATAGGTGATAGGTGGATAGGTAGATGGTTTGAGAAAAGCTTAAGTGAAAATGGGGTTTTGTGTGTGCACGTGATAGTAGACAAGCTAGGATACAAGATTATTTACAGGCTGGAATATGGTACAAAATTTGGACAAGATTCAGATATAGAAGGTATGATACAAGATTTACAAGGTATAATACAAGCTTTGGTACAAGATTTTTACAAGCCGAGGTACAAGATTTTACAAGCTGTACAGGAGGTATTTACAAGCTCCATTAGATTTTGGATATTTGGTTGGAACACCAAGGGAACAAGCAGGTGTTTTATGGGATGGTGGGTGAATGGATGAGGGATAGGATAGTGATAGATAATGAATTAGTCTTAGTACACAAGGCACCTGAATTACTAGGTTTTCACCAAGGTACCTATCCAAGGCGCTTGAATTGCCAAGTTTTCACCATTGGACGCTTATTTCTCTTTACTATTTTTTTTTGTATTTTTCAAAAGCTGGGTATACCAAGGATCTTCAAGCATAGAACTTCTTGAGATGAATGATGTTAGTAAGATCATTCAAGAGTTCTCCTTCCAATGTAGATAGCTGATAGGCTCTGGAGCCAAAGGAAGCAATGAAAACATAAGGACCAAGCCATGTAGGTTCAAACTTGCCTTTCTTTTCTCGATTTGCTTGGACTTTCATGTTTTCTTTGAGGACCATGTCACCTGGCTAAAAGTGTCCTGGAAGCACCTTCTTGTTGAAATTCCTTTTGAGATGAGTTTGATAGACTGTGAGATGATCATAGGCTTGTTGTCACTTCTCGTCTAAGAGATCTAGCTAGGTGAGCCGAGCTACTCTATATTCTTCATCTAATATTTGCCCTTGCAAAGATATGCACAAGGAGGGAAGTTCAACCTCTATAGGTAGTACCACTTCGACACCATAGACTAGGGAGTATGGAGTTGTTCCTGTGGATGTACGGAAGGAAGTTTGATAGGTCCATAGGGCTGGATTTATTTGTAGGTGCCAATCGCGACCGGAATCATTGACAACTTTCTTTAGGATTTTGAGGAGGATTTTGTTAGTTGCCTCTTCCTGGCCGTTACCCTATGGGAAATATGGGCTAGAAAAGTGGTGATGGATGCAGAGGGAAGTGCATAATTCTTCCATATTGAGATTTTCAAAGTTACCTCTATGGTCGGTGAAGATGGTGGATGGGATGCCGAAGCAGCAAACAATGTGGTACAAGATGAACTTGGAGACCTGAACTCTTGTAGCTGAGACTAGGGGGACTACTTCCACCCACTTAGTGAAATAGTCTGTAGCTATTATTATCCATTTATGTCCATCAGATGAGAGGGGTGTGATAGTTCCAACTAGATCAAGGCCCCAACAAGCGAAAGGCCAAGGTGGTGCAATAGTTTGTAGATCCTGTGTTGGAGCATGCACAAGATTTGCATGTTGCTCACTTGGGAGACACTTTCTAACAAAGTCATAGGAGTCTTCTTCAATGGTAGGCTAACAGTGGCCTGCTCTAAGGATTTGTCATGCTAGGACAATACCACTCCTGTGGGCACTGCAAAGTCCAGAGTGTACTTCCTTTAACACCATCGCAGCCTCATTTTGGTCTAAACATTGAGAGAGAGTATCGTGATAACCCCAATGATATAGGGTATTGGCTATGATAACATAGCAGGATGATTTTTGAATGAGGTTCTGGCATTGGGTACGTGTGAAGTGAGGGGATATGATACCATCGTTAAGGTAAGCGTGAATCTCATGGTACCAAGGGAATTGGGGACCAACCAAGATACAAACACGATTTGAATCCTCATTCACATAGGAAGGTGTCAGGAGCTGCTCCACTAAAAACTCATACTGTGTAGCTGCTTGGGGAATTTCCAAGAGTGAGCCTATAGTAGACATAGCATCTGCTGCTTTGTTTTGTATTCGAGGCACTTGTGTAAATTGAAGCCTTGTAAAATTTTGGGTTAGCTAATCAACTAGCTCTTTGTAGGGTAATAGCTTTTCATCTTTGGTTTGATATTCATTTAGGGCTTTCTTGATGATGAGCTGAGAATCGCCAAAGATTTGTAGCTCAGCAATGTTCCATTCTACAGCTATCTTTAATCCTGCTATGAGGGCCTCATATTCAGCTATATTGTTGGTGCTAGGGAATTTTAGCTTGAAGGCTTTTGGAATGTAATCTCCTTGAGGTGTGACCAACAATATTCTTGCCCCTAATCCATGAGATGTGTATGAGCCATCAAAATAAAGTTTCCATGGGGGTTGTTCTTCAATTAGATAGATATGCTCATCTGGAAATTCTGTGATCAACAGATAAGCATCTATTAGAGGTGCATTAGCTAGGTGATCTGCTATAGCTTGCCCTTTGATTGCCTTTCTGTCCATATACTGGATGTCAAATTCACTAAGGAGCATAACCCATTTGGCCAAATGGCCTATAAGTGTTGTTCTGGAGAGCATATACTTGAGATGGTCAATCTTGGAGACTAGTTGGATGGTATGACTTAGCATGTAATGGCGAAGCTTTTGAGTTGAGAAAACAACTACCAAACAAGCTTTTTCCATAGGAGTGTAATTGAGATCATAACCAGCTAGGGTTCTACTGATGTAGTAGATGGATCTTTCTCTACTATAGTCATTGAGCTGTGCTAGAAGTGCCCCTAGAGCAGTAGGTGTTGCAGGTGGGAGATGAAGCACCAAATAGATTGAAGCTTTCCCTGAACAGAACAAAGCTGTCATAGTGTCTGGGGAGGAGGCATGTCTAAGATAGCCTTGACCTTCTTGGGGTCGATCTCTATACCTCGTTTAGAAACTATAAAGCCTAGAAGCTTGCCAGATGTGACCCCAAAGACACATTTCTTGGGATTCAGCATGAGATGATATTTGGCTAACCTATCAAAGACTTTCTCCAGGTCAGCAAGATGATCCATGAAGGTATAAAACTTGACCAAGATATCATCCACATAATCCTCCAAAATGCTATGGATGAGATCATGAAAAATGGCTGTCATAGCTCTTTGATAGGTAGCCCCAACATTCTTTAGGCCAAAAGGCATCATGTTGTAGCAAAAGGTTCCCCAAGGGGTAGTGAATGCTATCTTATGCTGATCCTCTTCTACAATCTTGATTTGATTATACCCAAAAAATCCATCCATGAGGGACAAAATTTCATGTCCAACTATAAGATATACAATCATATCTATGTTGGGCAAGGGAAAATCATCTTTTGGACAAGCTTTGTTAAGATCTCTGAAATCAGTGCAGATTCTGATGTCACCAGAAGGCTTAGTGATGGGGACCATGTTGGAGATCCACTCTGAATAGTCAGTAGGTCAGATAACCTTAGCAGCTAACATTCTTTCTAACTCAGCTTTGACCAGTAATGACACCTTGGGGTGCATTTTTCTAAGCTTTTGTCTGATGGGCTTGATCTATGGATTGAATGCAAGATGATGAACTACAAGCTTTGGATCAAGCCCTGGCATGTCCTGATATGACCATGCAAATTGGCCAATGTTCTCTCTTAAGACCTCAAAGAGGAGATCAGCTTGGTCTTGTGATAGGGATGCAGCAATGTGAACAAGCCTAGGGATCTCTGAAGAACTGATGTTGACTTCCCTAGTATCCTCAATTAGAATAGAAGATATCTCTGGTCGATTATCTTGAGGAGGTAATGCTAAATCCTCATGTTCTGCTTGTGGCTCTGGATGTTCTTACTGAGGGGTTCTCTTCACTACCTTAGCTAGTCTCAGATCCATGAATCTCAGAAGCACTTCCTCTGATGTAAACTCATCACTGTGTATGATGCTTGGTTGGTCCCAATCTCTGAGTTGTGGATGGGCAAGTGGTAGTTCCATGAGGTGGATGGATAGTTCTTGGAGAATAGAGTCTCCGAGGGAGATTTGGTCTAGGATATCATCGTAGGCTCTCTTTTCAACTTCCTCAGGAATGTCTTCAATTTTGACAAGGTCGTGGTGAATGTTCAAAAAAAATGTGACCGTCTGTATTGGTGCCCTCAATTGTGGGTATGCCAAATCCAAGACCTGACTTCAATTCCCACTTGTGTGCGTCGATGGGGCACTACATGCCTCTTTCTTCTGGTCCTAGACCACCACCTTGATAGTTCCATTTGTTAGTGATTAGCTTATGTTCCTGGGGATACTTCTGGCTGAAGTGATCAATGCGTGCCCGATTCCTTTGAGGTGCATCCTTATGTAACCAATTGTTGATATCTGGAGTGAGCTCCTCATGAAGAGGGATTTTCGAGGATACAAAGGTTGTTGGGCCAAACTGTTTGTATCGAGGAGGTGGAATCTCCTTAGCTTTGTGATATGTCAGTCGTCCATGGGCATGTGGATCAAGTGGGAGTGCCCCAACAGCAAATGCATCTGACAGACTATACTCTCCACAACCCTTGTTATTGATCTTCATGGTAGACAGGGTAGAGTCGAGGATGGTTTTTAGGTCATTACAAGTGTGGGATGAGCTGGTGATGGATGTGCCGATATCAATTCTAGGGCAATGGTTTGTATATGAAGCTTCAACCGCATTGCAGTAAGCAAAGGGTTCTAGATCAGCATGGATGGTTACCTTAGTGCCTTGATGCAAAAATTTGACGCAATAATGGTAAGTGGATGGAACAACTTTCATGGCATGAATCCATGGGTGACCGAGGAGGATGTTGAATGGTAGGTTTAGATCAATAACATGGCAGAGTGTCTCTTGGATGACTAGCCCAACCTTGATTGGCAGAAAAATACTTCCTTCTGTGGTTCTTTCCACATTGTCATAAGCTTTGATGGTGATAACCTCACTAATGATATCTGCCTTAGTATACCCAGCCTGTTTTATGAATTTTAGGGTGCAAATATTCAAGGCTGGTCCATTATCTATCATTACTCTTTTCATGACAAAATTGGATACCATGATGGCTATGCGAAGCGGAAGGGTGTGATCTGGCTCGACCATGGGTATGTCGGTGGGTTTGAACAATAGGGCACATGAGGATGAAAGGTGTCCAACAAGATTACGAAAATTAGTAGCATTGATATCAGAAGGGAGACGAGATTCTATGAGAGCACTGTCAAGGATGTTCTTGTACACAGGACTAGTGTGAAGAAGGTCTAAAATGGAGATTTGGGCTAGCATGTTCCCAAGGTGTTCCAAAATATTGTACTGCCTTTTTGATGGAGCTGATGGTGCTGGTGAAACAGGTGGGCCTGCGATGTTAAATCGGGCTCTTCGAGTGGTGACTGCACACTCATTGTTTGGTCCTTGGATATTGATAACATTGATAGAAGGCTTTTTCTTGGATATACAACCTATAAGGCTACCATAGTCTATATAGGATGAAGTGTGGTCATTGTTCTTCCCATTCTGTTGGTTTGGCTGATGGTTGTTGGTGTTGTTGTTGTTGGTTTGGATAGGTGCTTTTCTAAGATTTTGATTGTTGTGAGGAGGAAAATCATTTTGATAGATCTGTAAGCCTGCATTGGGAGAGGTTTGGGCACCAACAGTGATTTCCTTCCGATCAATGAGGTCCTGCACATAGTCTTTCAATTTCATGCATCTGAGGGTAGTGTGACCTTTTACCCTATGAAATTTGCAGTACCCATTGTCTTTGTACCATGCAGCTTTGGATTGGCTTGGGTCAATTTGCTGGGTAGGAGGAAATTTGATGAGGTTTTCCTTCACTAATTTCTCAAAAATGACATCCAATGACTCACCAAGGGGTGTATAGTTTCTAGGTGTAGGTTGGAATCTGGGCTTTTGTCCTATAGCTACATTGATGCCATTAGCTTGATTGCTAGACCCTTGAAAGTTTGGTCTTGGATTGTGGTTTTGATAGCTGTGGTTATTCTGTTGTTGGTAGTTGATAGCTTGCTGATTGTTTGGTTGATAGGGTGGGTTGGACTGGTTGTGAGAAGGACCAACAATATTCACATGTCTGGTGTCAGTGATGCCATCTGTTGCAACATGCTTGTTTTTGTTCCAATACCTAGACTTGTCATTGGAATGTGATTGATTTTGGTTGGCTTCCTTGTAAATCTTGACCACACCATCTTTAATGAGTCCTTGCTCAAGGATCATTCCTTTCTCTTTGATATCTTTGTAGGTCTGCAAACAGTTCATGGTCATGTGGTGAGCCAAGCTAGGATGGGCATTATCAATAAACATTTTCACCAAATGGCGCTCTCGCAAAGTGGAAGATATGCGAGTGGTAAGGGTTTGCCATCTTTGTAGATATTCGGGAAGGCTTTCTCCACCTTTTTTCTTGGTGTGGACAAGATCAACTACTGATAGCTCTGTTTCAACAAGATGGGCATATTGGGCTACAAATGCCTCAGATAATTTAGCAAAAATTTTAATTGTGCCATAGGGGATTCTATAAAACCATTCAAGAGCTGGTTTGGCCAAGCTTTTGGGAAAGAGATGCAAGAGGAAGACGTCATCGTATGCCACTTCTTGGCAGTGCATGTAAAATTCTTTGATATGTATGACACGGTCTCCTTTTCCTCTAAATTTATCAAATTTGGGTGTCTCAAAATGCTTGGGGAATGGTGTCATGGTAATCGCTCTATCAAATGGGTAAGGGCACACATTCTCAAACTTGAAAGTTTTTGGATCATTTCCCTCTTGGATGTTCTTCAAAGTTGTTTTCATGGCTTCCCATTCTGAATTAATGGGTGATGGCTGGGGTGCCACCAATGTAGGAGTGCCTTGAGGTAGGTATGCACTAGATGGGGCCACTGAATATGGATGGTTGTGAGGGATTTGCTGATAGGGATTGTACATTGTTTGGGCAGCTACATGGTGGATGACGATTTGTTGAGGGGGAGGTGGCGCATAGTGCTACATGTGCTACGAGGCTTGCTGTTGATATGGGATTTGAGGTTGGGATTGAGGAACATAAGCTGGCTATGGGATAAATGAATTTCTTTGTGGAGTTTGGCAATTCGAGGACTTGGTGTTAGTTCCTTTCTCTTGGCTGAAAGTTCTTGGTATGCCTGAGATGGCTTGAGTTTAACTTTGTGGAACTTCTGTTTGGGTTTGGGTTGCTCTGACATCAATTCCCGAATCTGCTTAGCTTTGAGAGATCTTGGTTGTTTTTCTTCAACTTGTTCAACTTCTGGAATAGGCAATGACTACGCTAAGTGTGCCCTAAGCTAGGATTGACCAAATTTGGAAAACATGCATTCAATAAGTAAAAGACCAAGCAATAGATAGAAACAACCAGATAGAAGTTTTGATTCCCAGAATGTGATCCTTGTGCCAAGGAGTGTGTATGTTTTACAAAATTTTTGATCAGTCACTTCAAACACATTAACATCTTAGATTGTCTACAAGGCTGATAGTTGGTTTAGCTAGGGAGTCCTCGATATACCCAAGGTACGTGAGGCCCAAATCCGTAGATGAAACCAAAAAGATGTCACACAGTCGAGAGGAGCGGTAACCCACTTCTCCTCTTTCACTTCTCAAGGGTATAAAGTTCCTTGAGGCTTAGCTCGAGTGACAAAATCTTGATCCCAAGAGAGGTGTCTTTCGATTCACCTCCCTGTTCTTATGCTCTGCCGAAACGCTGGAGTTGAGGTCATCTAAGGGGTGATGAAATCTCCAATAGGCCTCCTAAAAAGAAACAAGGTTTTGGATCCTAATCTTATGCACCCAAGATGGCCTCAAAAGATGACAAGGGGAGAGAAGACTTGGATGACCTTGGGCTAAAAAACACGCTTGTTCTTTTTACCAACTGACTCTTACGTGTGCTGATCTAGACTTTGCAAGCACCCATGTTTAAGAGACAATGTTCAATTCCAACTTTGAAATGTGCCAACAAAGCAAAATTGAGCAAAGAATGAATATAAGAAGAAGAGTTAGGGTCAACAAAAAAGTAAACCCACGCACCTGGAGGCCCTCTATGTCAAATATCAATTAATTTTCTTTAAGGCATTCAAGAGTTGGTGTGATTTTTTTTTTAAGCCCAAAACAAAGATGTGTGAGATTTGATTTCAAGCATGCGCCTGGAGGCCCTCCACTTCAATAGTTGTTCAATTTTAGTGCCCAAACTTGAAGTGTGATCAATTTAATCTAGATTTTTGGTCATTTAATAATTTTGATAAAGCTAAAGCAAACGTTCAAAGACCAAGTGAGTGAGTTAGATTGTGGAACATTTAACACCTTTTTCAAGTAGACCCATCCCCATAGATGGCGTTGAGATTGCAACCAATGGTTGAATTGATGGGTGATTAGAAAAGAGGTGAGTCCAAGGAACTACTCAAATTGATTTTTGCAGATTTGTATTTAACTTAACGAAGTTTCTTAAATGTCCAAAAATTAAACTTTGCCTAAATTGCATGTGGAAAAGAGATTTGTTTTGTTCAATTTTAAAAGCTCCGAATGAAGTGATTGATATTGCAATGGTTAATTGATCCTTGGCATTCAAGATTGGATTTGTTGTTTTAATCATGCATTTAAGGAAAATTTGATTTTAATCCATGGCATTCAAGAGTGTGTTTAGCAACATGCATTCAAAGACAAGTGATTAAACATTCAAGTTTTTTCCTTTGAGCATTCAAGATTGAGATTTTGTGTATTGTTTTAAGAACTTTGAAGTGCTCTGTTTTAACCTTAGATCATTCAAGATTGTTTTGGACTCAAAAGTGAAAATGACTCTTTGGACTTTGGTTTTCATTCAAGATTTTGTGTTCTAGTTTTCATATTTTAAGCCTAAAAATGATATTCCTAGATTGCTTTGATGCATGAAAAACCTAAGAAACATTCAAGATTTTGCAACAAGACATTTGTTTGGAACAAATAACAAATCTTTTAGGACAATTTTTGGCAACCATTTAGGACTCTTAGTTTTCATGAGATTTTTAAAAAAACTTTAAAATATTTGCAAATGAGGTTGATTTTATCCTTGATTGATGCTTTGAGTTTGATTTAGATTTTAGTGTGCACTTAGTGTTGATTTTGAACCTTTTGAAATGGAAACTTGAAGTTCTTTTTAAATTCCCAAAAATGAAGTGTTCCTAACTTTGCATGAATGCATCTAAAACCTTGATGTTGCAAGGATGCAAATGATTGAATTAGTTTAGTTTCACTTGTTAAAAGGCCTTTTTTTTTTTTTTTTTGTTACAAATTTTTAGTTTTTAATAGATTTAAGTATGATTTAGGGGTTCATTTTAAGCACTAAAAAGAAGTGTGTATGATTTTGCTTCCTTCAAAAAAAATGGCCAAGATCTCCCACAAGAAGAAGAAGAAGAAGTAGATGGAATAAGAAGAATATAGACAATAAGAGGAAGAAGAATTCCAAGTGCTTTGTACACCTTAGCTTGAAAAATCTACAAACACTATGAGATAGATTATGAGTTCCTTTGTCTTTTTCATGCTCATGTGGACCTACAAAACCAATTTATACAATCCTACCAATCACAAAAAAAAACAAAATTAGCCAAAATTAGCGAATGACATACAAAACTTGACTAAAAAAGCTGATGAAGATGACCCATGCGGGTCCCACCGGGTGTGCCAAAATGTATATGAGCAATGTTAGTATGCTAATAGAAACCAAATTTAAATAAAGCTTCTACAAACTAAAAAAAATTCATAAACTTCAAGATAGACTAAGATGAGCTCTCAATTGAGAATATGAGCCATTAATGGGCTCTCTCAATCAGAAGCTCTCTTGTTGAGTAGCTTTGTCTAAATAGATAGGATGTATGCTCAAGCTTTATGCTTCAAAAAGGGCTTCAAATGGAGTTGGAATTTGGGTGTGAGTGTATACTTTTGATGTAAAATGGCTTCTTAAAATGGCATTATGACTTTACTTCATGGATTGTGTTATTTTCCAAAAGGGAAGGATCCAATTTATAGGCAAGAGGCTTGATGGATTGAGGGCTAAGATGCAAGGATGGGAAAAAGCTCATGGAGGGCTCAGATTGCATGAGAAGAGAGCACATGGATTGTGCTTCTTTACAGCCAATCAGGGAGTGACACATGTCACAGGGTGAGAGGATGGAGGAAAGGGGAAGGATGAGTCAACAAAGGAGGCTCAAGGGATAAAATCTTCATAAAGACCCTCTTAATGGCTTGTAAGAGCAATAAAAGGGCTTGGAAGAGTCATTTATGACCTTGTGGGCTTCATAAAGTTTTATGGTTGGGATATTTTGAAGGAGATGAGAGGAATTTCGAATTGGGCTTGATTAGGAAGGTTTTAAGCTTGCTTAGGATTGTGCAAATGATTAGAGGATGAATTAGGATGGTTAAGTATTATCTTAGGGATAGGCAAGTGGATGGCATTTAATGAGGGTGGGTGAAGGAGGAGATATTTGTTAACTTTGGCTTGGGTTAGTAAGTCTTAACCCATGTTTAGAGAATGTGACAAGGTTAGGAGGGGATTAGGATTAGGTTTAAAGACATCTTCTAGAAGAGTCTAGACTTTGGATGAGGATAAAGACTTTCTAGAATAGTCTAGAACTCCCTAGGATGAGGATGAAGACTTTCTAGAAGAGTCTAGAACTTCTTAGGATGGGGATAAATTATATTTTTAAGAAATAAATAAAGTTTTATTTATTTCAAGGGTTTGGGTTGAGGAGATATTTATTAAAACTTTTTTAATAAACATGAGGATTAATATTTAATCTTAATTAAATATTTTGAGTTGGGATTAGGGGTAGGAAATGATGGGATAAGCCTTTAATCAAAATTAAAGAAGGATTAGAAGATTTTGGAAGAGGTTAGTATTCTTAAGGAAATTGGCCAAGTTTTGGGCAAAAAATAAATTTTTTATTTATTTTGGGTTTTTTGGTCAATTTATTAATTAAATAATTAATAAATAAGGAAATAATGTTTAAATAAGATTTAAACATTTTTGGGAGGGATTCCTTAATTAAATATTTTTATTTAAGATAAAGGGATTTAATGGCATAAAAATAAATTAATTAATTAATAAATGATGATGTCATCAGGAATTTTTCAGAAAATAAAAATACTTTATTTTCTAAAGGTTTTTAGGTGTCTACAGGTATACCTGCCTTGGTTTAGTAGAGCCAAAAGAGTAGGAAACCATCCTTTTGTTTTGTTGAAGTTGGGTCATAGTGGTTTATTCATATAATTGCTATTAGGAATTGGCTAACCCTTAGGTTGTATGAGTATTTTCACTGTGATATTGACCATTTTGTTGTTCAGTAGTTTGAAACACCAACACATAGATCAACTTATGCACATCTACTCAATAGAAACAATGATTTTGGTTTAGAAACATAATAGCACAATCAACTTAGGGGGGGTTTTTTGAATTTTGAGGTATGAGTGATTAGTTATAAGTTTTAGTAAAAAATTTAAGTTTTCAAATCTTGTATTTAAGTGCATATTATTTGGGTTATACTTGAAAGGCTAAAGGTTATCCATGCATAACCATGTATTTTTGCACTCATGTCAAAGGGGAAGATTGTTAATCTCATATTGGTTTTGACATAAGATTGACAATATACTTAAGTCACTTACTTAATTCATGCTGAGCAAGTAATACATGTCAAGCATAAGTTGTTAGATAGTATATGTCAAGTGAGAGATATTTAGTACATGTTGACTAACCAATAGGTGTTGAGTAACTCAAGTGTTGAGTAGATAGTATGTGTTGAGCTATCTAGATGTTGAGTGATCAATGGGTGCTAAGTCATTCAAAGGCCAAGTTATAGTATTAAAGTTGTATTTGATGTCAAGCATCAAGGAGTTCAAGTGCTGAGTTAAAAAGTTTTGACATAGTTATTTGTAATGACACAAACTTCTATGTAAACTATTTTTGTTCCAACTTAAGGATTGTTTTGTAATATTTGATGATAAGGATGAGTCTTAATTGTGAATCCCTATGTATTACATGAATCCAATTAGAAAAAGGGAAGGATTAAGTGGAAATATGGGTGAATCGCTATTGTTGATTCATACTTAACCCTCAGTCACCCATGTCATCTTAAGGAGGACAAACCCTAAACTCTTTATGAATGCTTAAGAAGAATTGAAGAGAAGTTTGCATGTACAAATAGAGATTCATGGTGCCTAAGGAGTTGTGATTTGAGTTACATTGTAGAATTAGTTAGAGGAGAACAGAGGAAAAGAATTAGAAGACATCATAGATACATTTGATTAGGAAGGATCAAGTACACATCAAGAAAGAGTTGATCTATCATCAAGAAATAGATTGTTAACCAAAGGATCATTGCTGAAATATTCTAACAAGTGAATTAGTTAAATTTCTTAACATAGCAGTCTTGATAAGTTGTTGTAAATCCTTTAACAAGGTACTTACTTAATTGTAAGTTAAAGTCCTTTTACCAAGCACATTTGTAATAGGGTGTTGAAATCCTTTAATAGGGTAAGATCTACCAATCTTGTAAGCCTTTAATAGTGCAAACCTTTTGTAGGGTAGATCATGTTTCATGATCAAAACATTGTAACCTTCATTGCATACACTTTATTACTGTAGCAATGAAGATTTTTGAGTGTCATCCCCATTGGATAAAATTAATTAATTGTGCATTGTCTTTGATGCTACACAAATGTCATATCATTATCAGTTAGTATATGCCAAGCTCACTTAGGTAGTGGAGATAGTTTTTTGTTTCTATCGAGTGTTTCTATGGTTGCCTAGTTTAGAAGGCAATGTCTACCAACTTCACTCAGGTGTCGAAAGAAAGTATGCAAAAGATGAGTATTAACTATGCTCACTCAATTAATGAAAGAAAATTGGATGGAACCAATGCTAATTGAGCTCACTCATTTTCCAAAGGATTTTTGTAAATTTTTAGTGTTAACTATGCTTTTGTTGGTTAATATAGGAAATAAATTTTGAGTTAGTTTCTACCGAGTTGGTTTGGCTAAGGAAGGATTTTCTTATTTTGGCATATTAAGCTCAATTTATTTATCTATTGATTCTAGGTGACTAAGGTGATGAATATTAATTATTCTAAGTTGTATCTACGATGACTTGATAATATGGAAGATATAAGTATAAGTTCAAGTTTTGGTTTCAAAGTATGCAAGTATGAAGATGTGATTGAAGATTTAAATGACGAGAAGAGGAAGTGAATTTGAAGGATAATCAAAATATCCTTGTGGAGTAGAGTAGAAAATTTATATTTGATCAAGAAGGATCAAGTACAAGCTAGAATAGAGATCTATAATCAACAATTCAGCTGCATTCAAATTAGGTCATCTCATTGTTACTTTCTAACCATTGTAGCAGTGGTCTAAATCTCTTAACATAGTGGGCTTAATAGCTATTTGCAAATCCTCTGAGAATGTAGCAGTTATGTTGAATTGTTTAAAGACCTCCAACAAGGCCACTTCTAATAAGGGTGATTAAATCCTTTAATAGTGTCACACCTAATAGTGTGTTTTGTAACCATTAATAGGGTTGGCTCCTAACATGGATCACTTTAGAAGAGTGAAAACAATAACTAGTTGCAATTGGTAGTTTTTCCTAATTTGGGTTTCCACACTAAATCTTGGTGTCAAATCTATTCATGCTATTTTCTTTCATGTGTTTGCAACTGAGTTAAAGTAATGGTAATCATAGATAACATCTAAATTTTATATGTTAAGAATTTACTGAGCACATTTAGTTATTACTAAGCATTAGGAGTATTCAATTTTCAATTTGTATTTTATACAGACATATAAGGGATCTGGGATTTATTTTAGTAGTAATTAATTCACCTCTCCCCTCTCAATTATGTTAGTGTGAATAATTATTATTTACACTTTATTTATGTTTACTTAGGATAAATGCATTATTTTATTATTTCTTAGGTTAGACACCTAGGAGTTTGCATACTCATTTGAGTTGTCATGTTGACAACATTGAAGTAAGAAACTCTAATTCAACACATGGTGTCTACAATACTGAAGTTTGCATAAACAACTAAGTCATCATGTAGAAAACATAGTTGTTGGCACTATTATTTTAGAACATGGTGTCTACAACATAATTGTACATGCTAACCCTTTGTAGGCCTATCCTCTCATCATTGCACTAACTCTTGTGCTTAATGGAGGATAATCCACACCTGGTGGACATGTGCCTGAATGTAAAACTTATCATGTTGCTAACTCCTTGACATTCTAGATGCATCATAGAGGCCTTTCTATACAGGCGCCTTTAGCGTACTATATAATGAATTGAATATTATATTGTCATTCTAATCATACTCTATTGATATTTTGTGCTAGTTATTGTGCTTCTTGGTCTTCGATGATTTTTTCCCTAAGAAAAATTCTTACATGGTATTAGAGCAATAGGAGCATCATTTCATAGCCATTGGAGACTAATCTTGCTTCACCTCTCTGAGGACACCTCGACTTAGATCTAGAGAATATATAGATATTGGGAGCGTCTAGAGCCAAAGTAAACCTCACCATTGTGTATGTAGCATTGATTTAGTGAAAATCAACTATAAATTCACCTATATTGGGCAATAGTCAATTTTGAGGAAAAAAATTTTGCAAACCAATACCCGAAGGCCCCGATTTGCAAATTTGCTATGATCTATTAGATCTGTGCACTTATTTTTTTGAAAGCTATATTTAATATTTCTTTGTAATTATTTTGTATTTTGCAGATTATTTTCAAGAATTTTTTAGGCCAGTTGGGCCTATAGAGAGATTTTTTGTAGGAACTGACCGATGAAACCCTGGCCCCCACAAAATATTCCATTTTATTCTGACGCATATTCTTTATTTTTCGATGGGCATCATTTAACAATTTGGTTTCATTACTAGCTGACCAACACACATCTAGTGACACTTCATTTTCCAAACCACCACTGTTCCTTGATCATTCCAATGGCTTGCTTTGTGATTATTACCTATAGGAATTTTAATTTAAAACACCCACAGGGTGTTTGCACATTGCATGTGGGATATTACCCACAAACTCTAGTGACATTTTTTTAAAAAAAACCCAACACTGGAGAACTCCACAGGCTCGGTGTCATTAAAGACAAGCCACTTCTCAAAATTCTTACATAGATTCACCAACTTTTGGCCTATTGTTCCATTGTTGGCATCTAAAAACAAAAACACTGATATTTTTAGCAGCTCTAGCAAAATTAATATAGTCTGCTCCCTTTTTGATCACTATGTTGTAAAAAACATTTCTCAGCGACACATAACTTACACTCCTAGTGGTTGCAACACTTTTTCTGACACAAGATCCACAAAAATACTTTTCCATGCAGCACCTAACCATCATACTCCATGGTGCCACCATAGGATGGCATGCAACCTACCCTCTGCATTTGCGGTCAACAATGCCACATCTACAATTAATAACCTACCATGTCAGCTTCCTACATAATTAACAGACCCCTCCAACTTAGCTGCCACCTCAACTTTGAAGCCCAATCAACAATGACATGTGGCACTACCACAACACACATTTCATATGCAACATTGGTTTCATACTTGCCATGCATATTGTTGACATCATCATCCATACAGGACATGTCATCTTTGATGTCACCCAAGGGCCAAGTTTTTGCTGACATCATCATTTTAATGAGTTTAAATTTGATGGTAATCTAACCATCATTTGGAGGCGAAATAGAACTATTACAACATTCATTTGACCATCAAATTTAACCTCATATTTTTTTTATCCAACCCCCCTCCAAATTCATTTTTTATTTGACAATCTAATTTTGGGAGGCAATATCTCATTCATCTGGGCTCCAAATTAGGTGCAATTTTTTTTTTCTTGGGTAGAATTTTTTGAAATTTTAGTGGTGATGTTTTTTTCTAGTTTTGGTGCATGGATTTGTCAAAAATTATAGTTTTTGGTTATTGTACCTATCCAATCCTACATTTTGCAACTTCAATTGGTTCATACTGGCTCATCTAGACTCCAAATCAAGTTCCATTTTTTTGAAAGCCAATAATTTTTTGTCTAATTTCCAAATCTACAATTAGATTTTAGGCTTGTCTGGATAAAAATAACACTTTTAGAATTAGGTCTTTTTCTACATCGTAATGCTTTGATATAACTTTATAATTGTTGTACATTGCTTAGTTTCAGATTTGGACTCCATAAGGAGGTTGTAAATAGTAAATTAGAAGACCACTGATGCCAAAATTGGCAAGTGGCTACTATAATTACACTAAGTATAAAGTGACAAAATCTTTTTTTGTTGGGGGGGGGGGTTTCTTGATTGAGTAAGTAGGGGGGTATCTCTTGGTGTTGTTTTCCTCTTTTTCTATTGTTATCTTTCATTTATTGCATCATGGGAAATCTTAAGTTTCCAAAATTAACACCATATAACTATGCTATATGGTCTATTAAAATGTGATGTCAATTAATGCATAATGAAGTTTTTCAATATGTAGATGGTACCCTTCCTAAAACAATAGGTGATCAAGTATCTAAAAGTGATATTACTACTAGGGAAATGGTAGATAGGAAAGGCCTAAGTGATATTATGTTGGGGATTGAAGACAAGATCTTCTATCAGATCCAAAAGTATAAGACATCTAAGGAAGCTTGGGATGCCCTCAAAAACCTATATGGTAAAGTTATTGAGGAGGATGTTTATAAAATTGAAGATCAGCTTGTCTCCCTAGATCCTAAGACATTTGATTCTATATAGGATTTCATCGTTAAGGTGAATGAATTAAGAATAAAGTTTGATGATTGTGGTAGTTCTATTATAGATGACAGGTTAATCTATCTCAATCATAGTAAGTTACCATCTAAGTACTCCACATTTGTTTCTTCTTAAAACACCACAAAGACTACATTAGGGGATGCCTATCAGAAAGTCATTTTTGATGGTTATGCTTAACTATTGGATGATGAAGAAAAGAAGTTGCAATCAATGAGAATTCTCAAGTTGTCTAAGGCATTGGTGGCTAATAATGAGGGTTCTCAAAATTCAGTTGCTCAAACTTCAAATAAAGGAAAGGGCAAGAAGAAGAAGTAGAAGAACAACAAACAAGAGGATATAAAAAAGATAACACCAACATCTAAACAACAAGGAAAGTCTTCCTCAAATACCAACAAGAAGGTGGACTCTAATCAGAAGTGTTCTTATTATATAAAGATGGGTCATGAAGAACATTAGTGTTATCACAAGGAGATTGATGAGTTGAAGCACATCATGAAGAAACATAATGTTCCACTACTTAATGCTTATAAGGACAAATGAACTTCATCCTCAAATTCTAAGGGCAAAGGGCATGCTTTACTCAAACACTATTAGTCAAGGAGAATGGATCATTGATTCAGGTGCCACACATGATATGGGTGTATCATAACTAGATTTTTCTTCCATGACACATTTAGAGGTACCACACATCTTTCTAGGTGATGATACTAAGGTGGAAGTTGAAGGTAATGGTGAAGTTGAGATTAACAATGCAACGTTCAAGGATGTTCTATATATTCCTAACCTTACCTCTAATCTTCTTTTAGTCTACCAAATGACTCACTACAGAGGTGGAAATAAAGTAGAATTTCTTCCAGATTTAGTGGTAGTGAAAAGCATTAAGGATGACTCTATGATTGCAATAGGAGAAGAAAATCATGATTCAAGGCTTTAAACTTTCTCCTCCTTTGTGCCTTCATCAAATTCACAAGCCTTGTTATTACATTCAAATGTAGAAAGTAAACTGTAACATGAGAGATTTGGACATCTCAACTGCAAATATCTTTAGCAGATTAGCAGCAAGAATATGGTCAATGGTCTAGCTCAAATTCAGTTTTTAGAAGGTGTTTGTTTAGGTTTCTTGCTTGGGAAATATCCAAAAAAAATTTATGAAAAGGGGAAGTCTTTGAGAGCATAATGTGTTCTTGAATTGGTTCATAGTGATGTGGTGGGACCATTTCTAATGCCATCATTTGGTAGGTCTTTCTATGCACTCACCTTCATAGATGAATACTCTCACTTTACTTAGGTTTTCTTCATGGCTCACAAGAGTGAAGTGTATGAAAAAAATTTCAACTTCAAGGCTCAAGTGGAAAAGAAGGCATGGAAATTCATCAAAGTTCTTTAAATAGGTAATGGGGGACTATGTGAACACAAGACTAATAGACTTTTACACTCAAGAGTGTATTGATCTTCAACATTCACTACCATATATTCCATAGCAAAATGGTGTTGCTAAAAGGAAAAATAGAACTCTCAAAGAGATGACCACTTGCACGCTACAAAACAAGTCTCTTGATCAAGTCTTTTTGGTGAAAGCAATGAATTGTGCCAATTATATTCAGAATAGAAGTCCTCACAAAGCTTTTGATGGTGTAAATCCTTTTGAAGCATGGACAAGTAGGAAACCTACAGTTAAGCACTTTAGAGTCTTTAGTTTCCCAGCATGGGT
The DNA here is from genome assembly GCA_028749045.1 of Cupressus sempervirens. Classification (NCBI taxonomy): domain Eukaryota; kingdom Viridiplantae; phylum Streptophyta; class Pinopsida; order Cupressales; family Cupressaceae; genus Cupressus; species Cupressus sempervirens. The sequence goes on from CM053783.1 coordinate 892,080,918, forward strand.
AATAATTCCTCCACAAAAATGCAAGGTATTAGAAGCTCAAAGAAAACCTTGTATCTTTGTTAGATATGTAGACTCACACAAATCCTAAAAGTTGATGGATCTAGAGACACATGATATATTTAATGACAAGAATGTACATTTTGAAGAAAGTTGTCCAAGCTTTTCTTCTTCAACTCCTCCTTCTTCCTCCTTCATTGAAGAGAGTGATAGTGAAAATAATGACTTGGAAGATGTACATCCCCAACCAAAACAAAGGCATCAAATATTTGAAGTTGAGGATACTCCCACTACATCTTCTTCCACTAGACCTAGATGGGCCAAGCAAAAATTGGATGTAGCAAGACCATTGGTAGGGAATCCTTCAGATTCAAGGAGGATAAGATCAAAGCATAACTCACTCCCACATTCTTATATTGTAGTTACTTTAGATCCATAATCATTTAAAGAAGCATCAGGTATTCTAGAATGGGATAGAGCAATGGAGGAAGAGTACAACTCTCTTCTGAGAAATGATACATGGGACTTAGTCTCTCTTCCTAAGGGAAGAAAATTGGTTCGATGTAAGTGGATCTATCAGACTAAATTTGTAGTGGATGGAATTGTTGATAAACATAAGGCTCATCTTGTTGTAAAAGGTTTTTCTCAAGTACTAGGCATTGACTATAGTATGACCTTTGCACCAGTGGTGAAAATGAACTCCATTCGCTTGATAATAGCTATTGTAGTAGCTCAGAGATGGGTTGTTCATTAGATGGATGTAAAGAGAACATTTTTGAATGGTGATCTATATGAGGAGATATATATGGAGCAGCCACAAGGTTTCATATAGGATGTTACCTTGGTTTGAAAATTGAAGAAGTCTATCTATGGACTTAAACAAGCTGCTAGAGCTTGGTATGCCAAGATGGATTCCTTCCTTCTCTCCAAAGGCTTCACTAGATGTCATTCTGATCTGAATTTCTACATTCTTCAGAGGGATGATTCACATTTTCTCCTTGTACTTTATGTGGATTACTTGATCGTTATAGGAAGTACTACGTCCATCATCAAAAATGTTAACGCTACTTCATAGGATAGGTTTTCAATGAAAAACTTGGGACTGCTACAATATTTCCTTGGTATAAAGATACATCAATCTTCATTAGGGATAATGCTATCAAAGCCCAAGTATGCTCTTGATCTTGTAGATTGGTTTCACATGAGTGACTGCAAGGCTACGTCTACCCCATTCCTTTCAGGTGTTAAGTTAGAAACAAAGTGTTCCTCTCCACTTGTTGATGCAACTTTGTATAAATAGTTGGTGGGAAGCCTTATCTACTTGACACATACACACCCTAGCATCTCATTTGTAATTGGCATAGTTTCTCACTTCATGTAAGAGCAACATGAACTTCATTGGAAGGTAGCCAAATGCATCGTACATTACATCTAGGGTATACATACACATGAGATACACTATACAGCTGGTACAGGTCTTTAGTTAGTGGGATATAAAGACTCAAAATATGCAGGGGACCTTGATTCTTGCAAGTCTAATTTAGGATATGTGTTTCATCTTAGTTCCATCCCCATTTGTTGGTAGAGTAAAAAGAAAAACACCATTTCTCTTTCATCAACTGAGGTTTAGTATCAAGGAGCTATAAATGTAACAACAAAGGCTATTTAGCTACAACAGATTCTAAAGGAGTTTGGATTTGATCTACCCTAACCCACAGTCATTCATTGTGATAACAAAAGTACTATTGAAATCTTGAAACATCAAGTGCAACATTAGTGCACCAAACATATAGAGGTTCATTTACACTACATCATAGAGTTGATCCATGAGTAGATCATCGCACTACAATATTGTCCTATTGAGTAGTAGGTAGCTAATATCTTCACCAAGCCCTTCCCAAAGGTCAAGTATCTTCATTTGTGAGATCTCTTGGGGGTGAGGGACTTTTCACCAAGGGGGTCACATGACCCTTCCCTTCTCTATTGTACATAACTCTCTTTTTTAGGGAGGGTTTTTCCCATGAAGTTTTCCCTCTTTCTCTATTTGTAGAGAGATTTCATTGCATTTTAGCATTACATTGTACTTGGATACCTAGCATGGCCTAGTAGCCAGGATTCATTTTGCATTTCATCATAGGTTTTGGAAGTTTAATTGCATTCCCCTAATTTTCACTCAAGGGGTGTGTTAATGTAAATAATTATTATTTACACTTTACTTAAGTTTACTTAGTATAAATGCATTATTTTATTATTTCTTAGGTTAGACACCTAGGAGTTTGCATACTCATTTGAGTTTTCATGTTGACAACACTGGAGTAAGAAACTCTAATCTAGCACATGGTGTCTACAATACTAAAGTTTACATAAACAATTGAGTCATCATGTAGACAACACAGATGTTCACACTATTATTTTAGCACATGGTGTCTACATCATAATTGTATGTGCTACACCTTTGTAGGCTTATCCTCTCATCATCACACTAAATTTTGTGCTTAGTGGAGGATAATCCACACTTGTGGGACATGTGCCTAGAAGACTTATCATGTTGCTAGCTCTTAGACAATTTAGATGCATCATAGAGGCCTTTATATACAAGCACCTCTACTGTACTATACAATGAATTAAATATTATATTGTTATTTTAATCATACTATGTTGGTATTTTGTGTTAGTTACTGTGCTTCTTGGTCTTGGGTGAACTTTTCCCTAAGGAAAATTCTTACAAGTTACTCCTCTTACATTTCCAAAAAATGGTATAAGAGCTTTTGTAGAGAAGGTTTTAAGGACCTAAGTCAAAGATCAAAATGTCTTACAAAAGAGAGATTCCCAAGCTAAACAGAGACAATTTTGCAGCATGGTAAAGACTTATGAGGTTACACTTGGCTACCATCAATGACTTAGGATGCAAATATCTTGATACTAAATACAAGACTCCCACTAGAACATTATCTATTGAAGATATTTCTGAAAAGAAGAATCATAACATTATGATGATTGATATTGCATTTGCTCTTAGTTATGCTAAATTTGATGAAGTCAAAGACTACAAGATAGCTCATGAGATGTGGATCAAACTAAAAGACATATATGGAGGAGATGACAATTTAAGAAGAGCTAAGGCTAAAAATATTAGAGGTCATTTTGATCAGATGAAAATGAGAGAAGATGAGAACACTACAAAATATGTAGAAATCATAAAAGCAAGTGTAAGTGCAATCAAAGCATTTGGAGGAGAAATTGAAGAGAAAATAGTTGTAAGAAAGGTACTTAGAACTCTTCTTCATATTTATGCAATTGGAGTGTCTTCTATTCAAGAAATGAGATGTGATCCAAACAATAAAATATCTTTGGATGCTCTAGTTGGAAGATTTATAGCTTTTGAATTAGATAACTTGGATAACTATGTTCCTACTTCAAAAGTTATTAAATCTACTTTTAAAGATAAAAACTCACTCAAAGAAAAGGTTAGGAAATCAAATTCTATTCAATCATGAAGTAGAGAAGAAGAATCAGAAGAAAGTTCAGACAGTGATCTTGAAGTTGTTGAAGCCCTACTTGCAAGAAAATATTCCAAAGGCAGAGGAAAGTACAAAGGTAAAGTTCCTCTGATATGTTTTTCCTGTGAAGAAGTTGGTCACATTAATTCTAGGTGTCCAAATAAGAAAATTAAAGATGAAAAGAAAAGAAATAAGCACAAAAGAAAGAAGGATTCAAAGAACTACAAGGAAAAAGGTAATAAATCTTGTTTTATAGCTAAAGATTCTGATAACAATGAAGATGAAATGGTACATATTGTTGTGAAAGGTGAATCTGATGATGAAGGAGATAAAATGGCACTTATCTCTCATGTTAGTAAAAATGATATATAGATTATTAATAGTGGCTATTTACATCATATGACTATAGATAAAAGAAACTTTGAGTACATGGAATATTATGATGGAGGTACTGTGAGATTTGGAAATAATGAACCTTGTAACATAAAAAGAAAAGGATGTATTTCATTGACTAAATAACTTGTATGTGACAATGCTTATTAGGTTGAAGAACTAAATCATAATCTATTGAATGTGTCACAATTGAAAAACATTAGATTCAAGGTAGAATTCATGAATGGATAGGCCAAACTACTAGATGGAAAAGGAAATCAAGTTGGATCTGGAAAGCAAAAAAAAGGTAATCTATTTTATCTTGATCTTAGTGATTGTTCATGCTTTATTGCTCAAATAGAAGAAAGATGGTTGTGGCACAAAATTTTATGTCATGTAAACTTTGATAATCTAGTCAAGATAAGAAAACATAAAAGAGTAAGATGCATTCCTAGTTTAAAGAAGTTTGATATGGGTTTATGCAAGAATTGCCAAATTGGTAAAATAGAAAAGACTAGTTTCAAAAGAAAAAACTATCAATAAAAAGAAGTCTTAAATATTTTTCATATAGACTTATGTGGACCTATTGGAATAGAGGGTTATAGTGGAGAAAATTTTTTCATTCTTTTGTTGATGACTATTCTAGACTGATGATTGTAATGTATCTAAAAGAAAAATCAGAACCTTTTCAAAAGTTTAAGCGGTATCTAGCAAGAATAGAAAAGGAAACTAGAAAAAGGTTGAAATGCTTAAGATCAGAATGAGGTGATGAATTTATCTCCAATGAATTCAATATTTTTTACATTCAAAGAGGAGTCAAAAGACAAGTATCAACCCCTGGTACACCATAGCAAAATGGTATAGTTGAAAGAAGAAATAGATCTATCATGGATTGTGCAAGAACCCTAATGATCGAAAAGAATGTTGCTCTCAAATATTGGAAGGAAACTATCAGCACTATAGTTCATTCCTTGAACAGAGTATAGCTAAAGAAAGATTCAAACAAAACTCCTTATCAACTATGGTATGGCTACAAACCTAATGTAAGTTACTTAAAAGTATTTGGCAAAAAATGTTATATCTTGGAAGAATCTAGAAAAGGAAAATTTGACATAAAAAGTGATGAAGGCATATTTCTAGGATACTCCTATAGAAGTAAAGTATACAAATGTTTGAATTTTTCTACTCATAAAATAATAGAAAGTGCACATGTTAGAATTGGTGAGTTTGGAGAAAAGAGTGAAGAAGAAAGCAACAAGGAGCTAGAGGATTATAGAAGATTTGTCTACTATGAACTTGATACTATCCCAAATCTATCTAAAAGAAAGGAATCTTCATCTCCCAAGTCCCCAAAATCTCAATAGTTACTAAATCACAGATAGTACAACCCAAGTTATAGTCTAAAGGACCCAGATCACATTCAAAGGCTACTAAGTTAGTTCAAACCAAGTATGATGAACATGAGTCACATACAAAAGGACCTGAGCTTTAAACTAAAGTTCATAATGAAGAAAGTGGAACTCATTTAAATCCCAAAGAACCTATGTTATCAAAATATGTCAAAAGGCATCATGTACCTGATTAGATCATTAGAGACAAATCAAATGGAATAATAACAAGAAGAAAATTAAAATGTACATGTTTACTTGCTGAATTTGAACCTAGAAGTGTTAAAGATGCTTTGGAAAATGAGAATTAGATTGAAGAAATGAATGAAGCGATAGAAAAAATAGAAAAGAACAAAACTTGGACTCTTATTCATAGACCCAAGGATAAGAATGTAATTGGCCCAAAGTGGGTATTCATAAATAAGCTAAATAAAGATGAAAACGTTCAAGATAGAAGGAAAGATTGGTGTGTAAAGGTTATTCTCAAGAAGAAGGTATTGATTATGGTGAGACTTTTGCTCCTGTAGCAAGACTAGAAGGTGTTAGAACTTTACCAACATATGCAACACATTGAGGATTTAAATTATATCAAATGGATGTCAAATCTACATTCTTGAATGGAATTCTTGATGAAGAACTCTACATTGAACAACTAGAAGGTTTTGTAGATCCTAGCAAAAGAGACATGGTTTGCAAGTTATACAAAGCATTATATGGTCTCAAGAAAGCATCTAGAGCTTGGTATGAAAGACTTCATAATTACTTGGTAAAAATTGGCTTTCAAAGAACAAATGATAATAGTAGTCTATATATCAAGGAAGGACTAGACAAGAACATTGAGTTGGGAAAAATATTAGTTGATGATACACTATTAATAGGAAATGATGATTTGTGCAAAAAAATTTCAAAAGAAATGAGTAAAGAATTTGAGATGTCCATGTTTGGTGAGATAAAATTCTTTATTGGATTATAGATACAATAGGAAATAAATGGTATCTACGTCACTCAATCTAAATATATCAAGGAAATACTAAAGAAGTTTGGAATGGAAGATTTAAGACTAGTTGGAACCCGTATGTCTATTAGACATAAGCTTTTCAAAAATTATGATTCCAAAGAAGTAGATTAGACCACATAAAAATCAATGATTGGAAAATTGTAGTACAAGGCTAGATGTTGCTCTAGGAGTTGGAATAGTAGCAAGATTCTCAGAAAATCCTAAAGAAAATCACATGATGGAAATCAAGAGAATCATGAGATATCGAAAAGGTACTAAAGACGATGACTAATTGGAGGCAATTTAGACTTGAAGGTATTTACTAATTTTGATTGGGTAGGAAGTATTGATGACAAAAAAAGCACTAGTGGTGGAGCATTCTTTCTTGATAAAAGACTAGTGTCTTGGACAAGCAAGAAGAAAAATGGTACATCTCAATCCACAACAGAGGCAGAATATGTGGCAGTAGTAGTTAATTGTTCTAATGTTGTTTGGTTCAAACAATTATTGGAAGGAATGAAGATAGAAATCAAGGATCTAATAGTCATATACTATGAAAACACCAATGCAATAAATATATCAAAGAATCCAATGATGCATACCAAAACAAAGCACATTGCAATAAAATATCACTTCTTTAGATAATTGGTGTAGCAAAAAGAAGTTAGATTGGAATATGTCAATACAAAGGAATAGATTGCAAACATATTCACCAAGCCATTACCTAAGGATGCATTTTTGTATCTAAGAAGTAAGCTAGGGGTCATTCCCCTATCTGAAGTTCTCTAAATAAAATTTATTGATGCATCAAGAAGAACTAAGTTGAAGATCAATTAGTTGGTGCAAAATTGACAAGGGTATATTGTAGATGAATTAGTACTTAAGGTACATTGACATTAACAAAGTTGTTGTCTTTGGCATGTGTTGTTAAAGAGGGAGAAGTTTATTGTAATATCTCTTAGAAAAAAAAATTGGAACAAGAATAAAGGAACTAAAAGAAGGAGAAGTTTGTTGTAAGATGAAAAAAGTTATGTGAATGAACTTGGTAGAAGTTGTTGCTGACAGAGGAAGAATCTAGTGAAAGGAAGAGCTCATACTGATAGAGAGAGTTCTCAAGAATAAATCCAAAATTTCATTGTGCTATGACATGTTGTGTTTCCATCTATGCCAAAGAGGGAGATTATTGGATATAATTGATGCATCAAGAAGAGCTAAGTTGAAGATCAATTAGTTGGTGCAAAATTGACAAGGGTATATTGTAGATGAATTAGTACTTAAGGTACATTGAAATTAACAAAGTTGTTGTCTTTGGCATGTGTTGTTAAAGAGGAAGAAGTTTATTGTAATATCTCTTACAAAAAAGAAATTGGAACAAGAATAAAGGAACTAAAAGAAGGAGAAGTTTGTTGTAAGATGAAAAAAGTTATGTGAATGAACTTGGTAGAAGTTTTTGCTGATAGAGGAAGAATCTAGTGAAAGGAAGAGCTCATAATGATAGAGAGAGTTCTCAAGAACAAATCCAAAATTTCATTGTGCTATGACATGTTATGTTTCCATCTATGCCAAAGAGGGAGATTGTTGGATATAATTGATGCATCAAGAAGAGCTAAGTTGAAGATCAATTAGTTGGTGCAAAATTGACAAGGGTATATTGTAGATGAATTAGTACTTAAGGTACATTGACATTAACAAATTTTTTGTCTTTGGCATGTGTTGTTAAAGAGGGAGAAGTTTATTGTAATATCTCTTAGAAAAAAAAAATTGGAACAAGAATAAAGGAACTAAAAGAAGGAGAAGTTTGTTGTAAGATGAAAAAAGTTATGTGAATGAACTTAGTAGAAGTTGTTGCTGACAGAGGAAGAATTTAGTGAAAGGAAGAGCTCATACCGATAGAGAGAGTTCTCAAGAAAAAATCCAAAATTTCATTGTGCTATGACATGTTGTGTTTCCATCTATGCCAAAGAGGGAGATTGTTGGATATAATTGATTAATTGTGTGGTGTCTTTAATGTTACACAAATGTCATATCATTATCAATTAGTATATGCCAAACTCACTCGAGCAATGAAGATAGTTTTCTATCTCTACCAAGTGTTCATGTGGTTGTGTAGTTTAGAAGATAGTGTCTGTCAAGTTCACCTGAGCATCAAAGGAAAGTATTCAAAAGATGAGTGTTAATTGAGCTCACTCGGTTAATGAAACAAAGTTGGATGGAAGCAGTGCTAACCAAGCTCATCAGTTGCCAAAGGATATTTGCAAACTTGTAGTGTTAATTGAGCTTCTATTGGTTAACATAGGAAATTACTTCTGAGTTAGTTTCTATTGAGCTAGGTTGGCTAATGAAGGATTTTCTTATTTTGGCATATTAAGCTCAATTGATTTATCTATTGATTCTAGCTGACTAAGATGATGAATATTAATTATTCTAAGTTGTATTTGAGCAGACTTGACAATATGAAAGATATAAGGTCAAGTTTTGGTTTCAAAGTGTGCAAGTATGAAGATGTGATTGAAGATTTAAATGATGAGAAGAGGAAGTGAATTTGAAGAATAAGAAGAATATCCTTGTGGAGTAGAAAAGCAATATTCAATTAGGAAGGATCAAGTACAAGCCAGAATAGAGATCTATAATCAATAATTTAGTTGTATTCAAATTAGGTCATCTCATTGTTACTTTCTAGCCATTGTAGTAGTGATCTAAATCTCTTAATAGAGTTGGCTTAACAACTATTTGCAAATCCTCTAACAAGGTGGTAGTTCTGTTGAATTGTCTAAAGTGCTCTAATAGAGCTAATCCTAACAGGGTGATTAAATCTTTTAATAGGGTCACACCTAATAGTGTGTTTTGTAACCTTTAATAGGGTTGGCTCCTAATAGGGCTCACTTAAGAAGAGTGAAAATAGTAACTAGTTCCAATTGGTGGTTTTTCCCAAATTGAGTTTCCATGTTAAATCCTAGTGTCAAATGTGTTCATGTTATTTTCTTTTATGTGTTTGCAAGTTAAAATAATGGTTATCACAAATAACATCTAAATTTTATCTGTTAAGAATTTACTAAGCACATTTAGTTATTATCGAGCATCATCAGTATTTAGTTTTTTGTTTGTATTTTTTACTGACATCTGAGGGATCTAGGATTTTTTTTAGTAGTAATTGATTCACCCCTCACCTCTTAATTACTCCTCTTATATTTCAAACAATCCCCATGCCAATTTTACCTTCTCCTTGGATGGTTTCTAGGTAACCAAATATCTTGTTTCATACATGTGTTGAATGTTTTACTTTCATGTTATGGATGTATATGCTTAATTTGTTATTTTGGTTTATATGCATAGATTGTGAGATGGATATGTGGTGAATGGTTTTGAGGTTGAAAATTCTAAGTGCTGATTCACCAACCCCCCCCCCCCCCCCCCCTTCTCATAGTTTACTTTCCTATTGTATTTCCAATAAGAAATTCCTATAAAGAAAATGAGAATCATGAAATATGAAAGTGACATTTTATAACCATGTAAAGCCAAAATATATCTAAATTGTACCTATAGAGAATCAAATAATATTAGATGACTTGGTAGAGGCAGAGTGTCAAGCATATTTGATGCAAAACCTAGCAAATCTCTAATAAAGCAATCTGATTCATCCATGATAAGCTTTGTACTGCTACCAACATTACACCCACTCATTAATTATCCATTCTATCAGATACTCTAAGATAACAAAAATAAACATTGGAAAATAATCCTATTCTATGCATGAACACCAAATCAATAGTAGATTTTTTACCAAGGGAATATGAATCTATACATTCAGATTTCAATCACACACATACACATAAGTAATCATCCTTGTATCTTACTGAAGCCACTATATACTAACAAATTAAAATCATTTTATTAATTATCATGTTTCACCTCACCATACTAGATAATAATTACATATTTATATAACATGTGAATTTCAAGAACCAAATATACATATTAGGGTCTGACTAATGTGGATCCCTAGACAACCACCCTATTTCCCCATGTTCGTCATGTCCCTATACAAGATTCAAATGCACATCATATGGATTATCTTCTTTAGGAATTTGAATTAGATTAAGAGATCACCAACAAGAGTGTTTTTCATGCATTTCATAGTGTCTGACATATCAAAGTGTCCTAGAAAGCATCATTACACTATTGGCTTCCACTAATGTCCTCAAAATTATCAGTCAAAATGAACCATAAGCATAAAAAATGCAATGAAGAACAAATATGTGCCAAAAACCACTCACTGAGATGTATCCTCCCCAAAATCCTTGAATAGAAAGGTAGATCTGAGTAGTTAGAAAGAAGAGAAACTTTATAAAAACAATAATAATTAGAGATACTAGAACACACTTTTACCCAACTCTTACCAAATGATGTTATTTATTTCCATCTTATGATGAACATTTATACAAAATAAGAGCAATTATTTGAAAAATACCATACCTTGTGAAAAAAAAATATGATTAATCATGAGGACCTATACAATAATGATTACCATGCAACTAGTTTAACTAATCTTTGCATGTTTTTCCATAACAGAGCTTCAACCAAGCAGAAATTGACTTCATTTATGAATAAATATGAAAAGATTTGTTCTATATTTTTCCTTCTACTTTTACCCTTTTCAAAAAAAATTGGAGAAGGTAAACATACAAATATATATGTTATAAAGAAATGATTTAGAAATGGGAGTTGCCTCAAACAAAATAGGTGATCCAAGTAAAAAAAAAATGATAATTAGACCTTGCCTATCTTCATGAGTCATAATGATTACTTGTTCAAAAATTGATGGGTTCAAAAAAATTCTTTCTTAAGGCATACGAAAAAATAAAAAATATAAAAACACATTTGCAACACATTAATTTAAAATTTTAACGAGAAGATGTCAAAATATTAATTATTTTTGTTTGACAAAAGCATTAAATAGTAGAAATGAGGTTTTCATTGTTATGAAAATGAGTAAACATTTCTCAAGAAAATTATGTGATTTTAGTTTATATCAAAATTTCACAAAATAATGTTTCTAAGACACTAAATTGACCATAAAAATCAAGAAACTTTCTCAATCATAAGCATTGCAATTTTAAACTACATTTAACATGCATGATAAAATATGACTAGTAAGAAGGTATGGAGTCCCAGTTCCCTTGGTGAAGTTTTCATATTATCAACCAACTAAGGAAGATTCTTGAGGCTCTAAGAGAAATCTTTGATTGAGGCTCTAATATTGACATTTTTTGATCTTTCTATTTTGGTAAATAATTGAATGAATTAAATGAATGAGCAAAGCAATCATCTATAAGAGTTACAAAGACAATGTTTGTATAAAGAAACAATCATAAATTAGAAACTATCTAATATTTTCATAAGTTACAGTACCGACCAAGTTTCTTGGAAAGTTCTATAATGCTACCAGTCATCAAATATCCTTATGACACTAACAACATGCTTGAAGCGTTAAGCACAAACTGCAACATGCAATTTGCACCATATTTGTACAACACTAAAATCAACATAGTTTGGAAACAATGGCTTGTTTATTTATATTGTGGATGTTGGTAGATATTTTTAGAAGTGTGATTGTGGATTTATATAATCTAACATATTTGTAACATATTTAAAGTTTACATATATAGGCTGTAGGACACGTCAAAGGAAACACAAGCTAGGAAAGAGAAGGTTGGTCAACACAATCTTGGCTTTGGTGGATATATGAAAATTCACTCATGCCTTATACATAGAAGTAGATGAAATTTCATACCAATTTTTTATATAAAATTACAAATAAGAAATACATTCAATTTTGATGATATTAGGCAAAAAAGGCAGGGCATTGAATTTAATCTAGCACTCACAGAAGAGGATAAACAAATTGGCTTCAAGCAAGGATATAAAGCAGTGGTTGCCCACCACCTCACAAATTCCAGTGGTCAAATAGATGTAGAATATTTTAGTGCATTGGCTCAAACATAGATAATTAGGCCTAATCAATAATAATAATTGAGAACTTCATGAGAAATAATCTATTTGATGTTAATTTCAAACAATGATACCAATGGGCAAATGAAATTTCACTACAGCCTGCTACTCCTGGCATAGATCTAACTCATGATGAGGAAGGTGTGGATCCTACACATGAAAAATACATTTATGTGCATCAAAATGATGTAGGTACATATTCAATTTCTATTGAAAATTAATCATGTAATTATTAATAAAATTTAACATCTTAAATTGCATTTGGTGTAACCTTTATGTGATACTCTCGTGATGTTAGTGTTGAGTATGTTGCGGTTGGGGCTAAAAAAAATGTGAGAGTAGATGATGTGGCACTATTAGGTAAAGTAAAATCCCTAATACGTTCTTTAGAGTAATGAAATACTTATAACATAAAAATAATTGTTTAGAATTAAACCCATTTATTTCTTATTGTAAGGTGCATCAACCTTGTGTTAGAATATATAGTCCACTAATATAACTGAGAAGGGAGGGGGGGTGGGGTTGAATCAAATATCCAACCAATATTACTAATAAAAATTTTAAACAATCTTAACCATATGAGTAATGTAAACTGAAACCACAAAAAGATACTTTTATACAATAACACTAGATATGTTAACTAGGGAAACCATTGATCAAAGGGAAAACCTCAGTGGGGATTGTACCCCAAAAATGATGTACTAATATAAATATTACTTGTTAGAGGACAGAACCTACTAAGATTTTGTTACAATATTTAGTACTAATGAGTCCCTGTTAGAAGACTTTGAATCCCTATCACAAGATTACAATCCTGTTAGGAGCTGTGGAAGACAACTAGAACCACTACCCAAACAACTTCGAGGGAAAGACCATTGAACCCACTATCCAAATGATATCTTTATTATTCCTTATAGAATAATAGAACTGAATTGTACTTCCTTCTTCTATCTCTTTCCTATCAACTAAGCTTCTACTCCTTCTAATCTTGTAACCAGATCATGAATTGTGCATCTAATAATCTCTTGGATCACTTACATGCATTTAATCAACACTTTGCTCATTTTCCCACTTTGCAAATACAATGCACAATAGATACTTGATGCACATCATACATTTTACAATCAAGGAAAAAATCTTTCCTTTATACCATATCTTCATAAATATTCCTTGAGTTGGCCTTGAGTCCTTCCCAATTAATTAAAATAAGATATATATAATTAATTACAATTATAATAGCACTATCGGCTTATAGTCTATTGCAAAAATTTACACATGTGACTCTAGGTCTTGCACACTTGCTGATGTCATCACCTAACTATCCTTTGTCACTGGTTGACTACACATCACCTCATTATATCTTGGCTAAAAGATATAATGCAAACATTAGAAACTATCAAATAGATGCTCTGTTTCTGTGCCACTCATAGTAAATCAAACATAACTTACATACATCTTTGACTAGACTTCATCCTCTTAACCATGTCATCAAGACATACTCAGGAACATGTCCTTAATTGCACACTAGTTAACCCTTACATAGTTACTACACAACACAAGATCTTATACTTCTATTCTTCTAGTCTCTACACAAACCATACTATCTTGTCATCAATGACAAACATAGTGATGAATGCAATATGTTAATATTCTCCAATGCTCAGGATACTCCCCCAAAGGAGTATCATCAATATTCATGCTAACACCCTATCCTCAAAAAAAGAAGAGGAAGCCTCATGTTGTAAGATCATAACCAGAAAAACCACAGGAGAATGTCAAAGATAGTCATGATGAGCCTATTAGACTTTATCTTCAACAAAAGAAAAAACAAAAGAAGAAATTAATGTTAAAAACCATGTTTGATGATGAATGTGTTGATGAATTTTTATGAATTCTACTTATTAATGAATTTTATTTCATGTTATTGAATATTATTATGTGATTATAATGATTAACATGTTCATGAATTATTGATGAATGTTTATAGGTATTAATAAATTATATATCATGTTAATGAATGTTATATGAATATAATGATTGATCTGTGTTCACAAATTATTGATTAATTTTTATGCATATTAATTAATTATATTTCATGTTAATGAATGTTATGTCATTATAATGATTCAATAATATACTTCTAAAATGAATGAATGAAATATTTACTTAGTTGTTAATGGGGAATTTAGAGTGATTATAGGGGGTGGAGGCCAAATGATTTTCCACCTTCACATGGTTGGCCTTACTAAGTAGAGAATATGAAAAGATTCTCAAAACCAGGTGAAGCTCAAATTAAACCTATCAAGTTAGGAGCAAACAAGACTTTTAGCTTGGAGGTAAGTGGCATCCTATAGTGGACTGGGCTGAAAGTGAACTAGAGGCAAACCTTGCCTCATATTAGGCTATATGCTTTTCATACATGATTGAGACAAATAATTCTATATCAAATATCATGTGTTTTTCATTTGATATGATTTACTTTTTGAAATGCGGGTTAAAATTGCTTTTATCAGCAATCTTCCAAACAATGCTAATGAAGATTTTTTAGGAAAGTTGTTTGAACCTTTTGGGAAGGTGTAGTTTTTTCTTCATTCTTTATTATAAAATGAAAATTTGACAATGATCAATTTTCGCAGTTGGTTGTTGAGATATTTGTTTGTGGTTATTATTAGAAAGAGTTGCTATACCCAGAAAGAGTAATGTGCCTATTGGCTTTATTCACTTTTTGACATGTGTTGTAAGTATAAAATTAGATGTCACAACAATAATTTGTCATAAGTATGAATTTTTCTTTCTTGATGCCACTGTTTGATTGATATAAAATTAAAACATTTTTTAACACATTTGGGGTTTGATGTATTCTTTTGACTTGTTTTTCACATTCCATAATGGTTGTTATGCTTGGTTTCTTTGTAAAGTGCAGATGGTTCATTTTTTTGGTTCGTTGTTGAATGGGTATCATCTATTTTGTAATAGAAATCTAATAAAGAAATCAAAGAACTTGATGGAAAAACTATTGATGATCGTGATAAAGTAATAAAATAATTTTATTCTTGTGCACCCTTCTATTGAATATCGCTTTTATTGTTTGTACATGATATTTTTGTTTCTATTTTAAAGTTCCTATGTTTGTAGTGTTGACTTACTATCAAAATATAGATTATAAAGTCCACTAGAATTCTCATTAGCTTCATTCACTGATATAATTATATGGCTATTCAACCATTGTTTGGGAGATACTACTTCATTGATTTTCTCAATTAGGTAACTATTATTAAGCCAATGGAGAAGGCTAAGAAATGAAATTGTGAAGACAAGTGCTCATAATCCTTCTAGTTAACTTGTACACTGATCAATATATTCATCTCTCAATCTACTTTAGCTTAAGAAGAAAGGAATTTAGAGTGAAATTTAGTTATTGGGTATGAAACTATCAACAAAACAAAGATTGAATTATTTTAGCATTACTACTATTAATGGGGACTATAGTGGGTGAGTTTATATAAATTCAAGTACCAGATTGGGATGATGATGTTATAACAAGTGCAAGGTTTAAGGTGTTTAGTGGGCAAAGGTCAGATTGGGAAGCTAGGTTTTAGTTATGGAGAGATTTCATCATTAAGGTTGCTTGACATTTGGGTCAAATTATAATTGATATAGAAGAGCTTAATTGTCTTCTCTTCCCTTCATTGTTGGTATAATCTAATTATGTGGATTTTTGTTTTAATTTGGACATATGCACTATATGAAAAAACATTTTTTTCTTACACATCAATAGGAATTTGATTATATTTATTCATTTTTTCCTAGTAAAGCTTTTTTAATTTTTATATCTAGTAAGGCTATGTTAATATTTCATGCACTATGTTTTAAAGATTTGTGACCATGGATTCCTTTTGAATGGATCTATCAACAATTCTATAAAAAAACTCACTAAATGTCTATTTGGTGTTTTTATCAATGTGGCTAGATTCATACTTGGTTCATAGTAGAATTTGTATCCATAGCTGATGGGAAGCTTTGTCTTAGGCTATATAGCCACATCATGCCTAAAAATAGCCTATCTTCACCCTATTTATATTCTTTTATGACTCATTTTAAAATGATGTACTCCTATTAGTACCAATGAGGAGATAATCAGACTAGATTGTGTGCACTTAAGTAATGGGCCCTCAAACATGCTTAAATAGGAAACTTATATGTTCATATCCCTTGATATGGTAACTTAAAACCCAACTATTCTCAAAGATAATTCAAATGCAAAAAACTTTAAAGAGCCCTCTTTCAGACTACAAGACTCAAAGTTTAACCACATTACTATTTGTGTGATGACATCCAAAGATCAATATTCCTTGAGTGTATATTCCTCTCCACTAAGTTGTAAAATAATAATTTAGTACTTCAGGCATGGGTAGACCCTCAAGCTCCTATTCTCATTCATTTGGATACAAACTACTAAGGTTCCCAAACCTATTCTTCCTCCACCATTTGAACTCTACACTTTAGGCCTAAAAGAGGCCTAATAGCAAGTGAACACATTAAAATGGCCTTAACAATAAATCTATTGGGATGTTTATTTGTAGGGATTGATATTTGTACTGGAGATTGAAGTTGCATGCTACATTCAACTATAATCGTCCACCTCTCACCTACGTGTTAAACAATATGAGCCTCAAAATAGAAAAGGAGATTGTGTGGTATGAAAAAAATTAATCACCCCTAAATTTTCCAATACCTCATATACCATATTTTAAAATTGTAGATCTACGCTATTCTCTATGTTGATACAATGCTTTGAAACATAAGATTTGGCCTAGAATAAATTCATTCATCGCTATTTTCTATTTTGGTTCCATTGGTTATCCTACATTTGATGAAATAATTATATAAAGGATGTGAAAGTCATACCAAAATAATGAGAGGAATACTTGATCACACCAATCACTTTTTCTTCATTTTTTTAAGATTCCAAAGTACGGTCATATCATTAATGTTTTTAGATCCTCAAATTTGCGTGTCACTTAATAAAACTATCTTTCAATTACTTTAAAATTAAGAAATAATAGAGTTCAAAATTAAATAAACTTACTAATATTTGATAGGATTCAAGACATGTTTTGTTATCATTAAAAAGAGTAAGAGGGTGTTGGTTCATGGAATAGATTATTGACCTATAAATTGTACAATAATAGCACTAGTACAATTTTAACATAACAAAAATCTGTCAAAAACCAAAAAAGGAGTCAACAATAAAAAAATGTTTTGTAATTATGTTATTAGCCTATTATTAGCCTGATATACAGTGAGACTATTTCATTTTTTTTAACTCTAGCTATCATCGATATTTTGAAGTAACCGGTCATTGATGGTATGACAAGCCCATCAAATCATCTCTAAATGTCCTCAATATTTTGATGTAGACTAACATTGATGGTATGATGAACCCGCTCAATCATATCTTGTAGGCATTGATATTTTGATAGGGTTTTTCATTGATGGTATAACTAACTTGTCAAATCATCTCTTATTGGCATTGATAGTTCAACATTTTGAGTATGTTGTTTGACACCACCATGTGACATAGGTGGGAATGATTTTCAATGGACCAGCCCATTGATAAATTGACAGTTGTGGAGTGCATAAAAAATTCAACACAATTCTAGCAACCTTGACAATCAATGTTAAAGTGTCAAAATTTTGACCACCCACATATCAAAGAATAGGTCCAAATTTACTAGTTCTTTGAGTGCAAAATCCTCCTCCTAAAGAGAATCCTTTTGTCTCTAATTGCTTCAAGTTATCAGTGAGTAAGAAAAGGAGCATAGTTCTAAAAACTCTCCTAGTGGGTGATATGGTAAGAAAATGGCTTGGGAAGAATCCTAAGTCCAAAAAGGTAAAGATTAAAACTATGCTAAATATTAATGAGAATACATAGTAGCGGGTAGCAAAAGTGATGAAGCCAATGACTAAGATAGGTATAGAGGAAATACAACCCCAAGATCATACAGCTGATAAATCCATCCTTAGCCCTACCTCTAGAGAAATAGATATGAAGATATGGAGTGTGGGTAACTCCAAGATTTTCCATCGCATATGGTAAGATCAGAGAGATAAGTAGTAGCTAAAGAAATCACTATAGAAAATGGCCAAATATATTTATGAAATTTAGAGCCCAAATGCAGAGGCTCTGCGTACTACTATTTCTATTATTGATATTGAATCTCCCCTGAATGAGAGTTTTATTGAATAGGGCAAAGAGTTTAGAAAGAAAATGATGAAGGTTGCACTAACTCCCAAGGCCCTCATGCCAATGTCAGTGATACACCTGGAGCTTAGTAGATGATTGAAGAGTCCTTGCATTATTTCCCTATTTGAAGTTAACTTTTTTTTAAGACTCTATTCATTCAAAATGTTTGGAATTCCTTACGGAGTTAATTTTTGAAACAAATTCAAAAATCCCTACGTGGCTATATATGTAATGTTTTGATCAAGTTAAAGGGTCAGCTCTCTAGACTTAGTATCTTGCTTTTTGCTACGAGGATTAGTTGTTTCCCTTTTGTTCAATGAATATTAAAGTTAATAATAATGGAATTGATTGTATGTTTATTTCTAGTGCATCTATTTTGATAATCATGTGGTTGTCTTGTTTGGTGATGGAGTTCATGTAAAATTCATTCCTACATAGATGTTTCTTCATTAACTATGGTGAAGTTATATTTCCTTTTGTTTGGTTTGGCTAACTTGATCACAAATATAGAATTTTAAGCTATGTGTCACATGGCATGTATTAAATATTAATTGTTCAACATGAAGCATTCTTTTATGGCTATAAGAGGATGTTTATCACTTTCCTTAAGTTCTTTTAGGTCAAAAGAATGATTGTTATAATTCATTTACAATAAGAGTTATATTGATAAATTATTGTAGAAGGGAGTTGTGCCTTTGAAACATAAAGAGTTTGTGCATGTTATCAAGAGTCATCTATGGTGAAAGTTATTTTTCTTGTTGATATAAACTCAAATAACTAGGAGGAAAAAATATAATTCACTAACATCATGTCTGGGGCAATAATAGCCTTTAGTCAAAGATTGAAGACTTTCAACAAAATCCATAACTTTTTGATATAATGGAGAAACTACTAGAACAACATAAAGAATACTACTTGTTATCATTAGCACAACAAGGTGCCAAACTTCCCACAGATTTTGATATATCTAACCTTAGTAGAGATCAAGAAGATTCACCCTTAGAGGTTGTTACCCAAAATCAACAAATGGAAATGGAAAATATGAAATGAGGAAAAATCCAACTGATCGAATATAGTCTACAGAGATATGTCCTCTCCCCTTTGATCAAAGTGTCATCTTGACACCTTTCCCCAAAACACGTAAATAGAAAAATATGACAAATATTTTGGTACATCTAACCCCCAAGATTATCTTCTCCAATTCTATACCTTAAGCATGGAATTTATGTTTGACACAACCTATCTTATGTGCATGTTCCCTAGAATTTTGTAAGGACAAGCCATGGAGTGGTTCTCAAAACTCCCCTCAAATATTAGATAATTTAATCAACTAACCTCTATCTTCATTACAAAATATTCATATATCATCGATTGAGAGGTTACTATGGTTGACATATGCAATATGAAAAAACTCCTAGGGGAGTCTTTCAAAGTTTTCTTTTCTTACAAAGATGGAGGCATATCATTGCCAAATACCATTGAGATATCCCAAACAAAGAGAAAACTAATATATTTATCAATACCCTCTCTGAGCCTATGAATTATTGGATGCAACTTCAAGATCCTAAAGATTTTAAAACCACATTGGAAAATGCAACCAAAGTTGGAAGAAACCTTGCTAAACAATGATATCATTAAACTGTCAAAATATCGCAAAGGTTTATCCTATAACTCCCCACAACCATACAACTCATCATATTGGTCACATGATAACAAGAAATTGTGGTGGAGAAATAATAAAAAAACCATGACAAATGATGCAGTGGTAGAAGAAAATAATGTTAAACCACATCTTCACCCCTCTCCAAATCAACACTATCCAAATGGCGATAACACCAACATGCTTGCTTGCTAGAACACACAAAGGCAAGACCATGGTCATGCATTCTATTTTCAAAACACAACTACTCCTCCACCACAAAATATCCCCAACCAACAAGTGGTATATAACCAAGCACCTCTACTGAAAGGATATAAGTTTGTTAACCCACCTAGGGTATATACTCCCATAGGTGAAACATACAAAAGAGTGTTGCAAAATCTCTTAGCTAATGAGATTATTATGTTACTAGAAGAAAAACCCTATGAACCACAAGTTAAACCTTCATGGTGGAGTAACAAACATTTTTGTGCCTATCATCGAAATAGAGGACATCTCACCAATAACTGTTATGCCTTAAGGGATCCATTCAAAAACTGATTGATGAGACCATTGAAGTACATAATCTTCATAATAATGAGGATCATATGGCCTTTAAAAATCCCTTCATGAGCCATGAGAAGGGTGAATCTTCCAAAAATAACTAGAGCACATTCTCCAATGACAAGGTCAATTATGCCCATAATTATGATAATAGAATCAACATGATCTCTAGATGTGATGATGCCATCAATGTTATCATTGTCAAAGATAAGCACAAGAAAAAACCCTTGAATGCTACTACCTAAGGTCAAGCCTCTAAACTAGTTTTGTCAAGGGAAACCACTAGTTTACAACAAGTAATCAGAAGTTTTGTTATATCCAAATATAGTTTGGTTAATCAACTATTAAAAACCCCTTCCCATATCTCCATCTTTCAATTGTTATAAATATCTTTGGAGCACAAAGAAATCCTCACTAAAGCCTTAGTGCCAAATGATCTTGAAATAAATAGATCCCAAAACATGGTAAGAAACCATGTTGTAGGTCATTGTGTATCCTTCTCAGCAAATGACAACATGTCCTTCACTCATCCACAAAACTCCCCATTACATATTAAATTCTTTGTACATAAAAATAGAGTAAAGAGAGCTTTGGTTGATGGTAAGGCCAGTCTAAACATCTACACTTTAAACATGGTAAAATCACTAGGGTATATAGAAGATGTTGTTGAACCCAAGAGAAAATTTGCAATTAAGGCTGATGACAATGATGAAAGATCCTCTAAGGGTATGGTCTATTGGAAATAACAATGGGAAAGTAAGTTTTGAGTGGGAGGGAGGTGCATCAACACTTAAAACTTTTGCCTCTAAAACATATCACCAACATCCATCTCATAACTTAACATATAAACTAAAATAGTTTAACATACATCACATCCATAGCATAAAGTAAATAACACATAGCACAATAAATTGGTTACCCAGAAACCCTCCAATGAGAAGGTAAAACTAGGGTGGGGATGACACCCATGAATCTTCACTACAATAGTTGTAAAGTGTACAAAGTTTTGATCATAAGATATGATCTACCTTGTGAGGGGTCTACCTTGTTAAAGGCTTATAAAGACTATTAGGTATCACATTGCTAAAGGATTTCAACTCATAGTTAAGTACTCGGTTAAGAGATTTAGAACAGCCTATTAGGAATACTTAGTTAAGAGATTTACTTTGCATCACCTATTAGAATAATTCAACCCCTAATCTTTGGTTAGCACCTTTCTACTTGATATTAGATCTCCTATTTTCTAATTTTATCTTGATCCTTCTGATTAGATCTATCCTTTATAATCCTCTCACTACTTGTCTCTAATCCTCTAGACTAATTTTTCTTTGCATATCTCTATCATAGCCACCATGAATTGTCTCTCAAAAATTAGAATTAGTCTCCTCACACGATGATAAAATTCTTAGGGTTTTCCTTTCTTAAATAAACATAGGTGGAGATGGATTAGGTTAGAATCAATGGTTGTGGTCGATCCTTATTTTTTCCTTAAGCTTCCCTTAATCTAACTAGTTGCATTTATTGCATAGAGATTCATAATATGACCTCATACTTATCTCTTATAATCATAAATTCATGATTATGTCATCTAGAAATGGTTTACATAGGAGTTTGTGCCATAAAAAACAACTATGCCAAAAATTATTGACTCAACATCCAAAGACTATGATGCTTGGTCTTTACTGTGCTTTGAATGTTGTAACTCAGCTTCTGTAGAAATCAGCACTAACTGTTACTTAGCACCTAAATCACTTGGCATGTATAAATTGCTTGATGTTTGAGTGATTTAGCACATACTATCTTTTTGACACTGACTAGTCATATTACTCAACTGTACAATAAGGAATCTTATGCTTGGCATGCTTTGATCACTCAACCCACACTATGATTTTGATAGATAATGACTATGTATTTTCTCACTTCTTTGTCAAAACCAAAATGAGATCAATAATCCCCCCCTTTGACGTGAGTGGAAAAAATACATTGCCATGGCATATACATCCTTATTTTGTGCATAAGTCAAACAATGTATATTTTTTGTTTGACTTCTATATAAAACTTTCAAAATTTGCAAAATTTGAATTTGTATCAAATAAAATTATATCTTCCATACCTTATTACTCCCCCTGAGTAAGTACTTCATTTATGTGTTTGCTTCAATTACTCCTTTTGAGTAGATATATGCATTGACACACATTTTTGTCCAAAATATTCATAATATCCCTTTTTTGACACTTATGTCAATTGGGTTGTACACTGAGAGTGTTTTTATCCAAAAAATGATTTGTGTGTAGCTCAAATATTATCTTTAATGTTGCTTCCAAATTTCATGTCTCTACATCTAGGGATTGATATTGAATGTCTAGCAAGAAACCAAGGTCACCTAAGCCTTCATGTGTAGAAAGATGGGAATATTTCTTCAACAATGTCTCTGCATGGGTGTTGGTAAACATATTTGTTCTTTTTCATTATAACTCTCAAATGCCCAAAGTTGGAACAATATCTGGTTACAAACAGTTGAAAAAACACTTATGAATGAATTGGCTTTTCTCTGAATTGGTAGGTATAGCTCCCTAAAATAGGTTTGCAATGAATTATGTTTTTCTTCTAAACTAATTTGAGGTATGTTCTTAACCTAAGAATAGAAGAGGTAAAACCAAGCTAGACCTAAATAAACTCAGGCAAATAATTTTTTTTTAATATCTAAACAATTTTATGAATCCACACATCCCACGAATTCACAAAGCTTAACTGAGTAATAACTAGTATGGAGCTAAATTAATCTAAATCTAAACTATGATTAACAAATAGAGAATGTTGAAGGGATTTCTCTTTGAATGAACAATGACACTAACTATCACATTCATTCATTGCTTTGAAACAAGGAAGTGGAACCTTGTTCTTTCCTCATTTCAACTCAATAAAAGAGAAAACATAAGACTGCAACTAATAGAAACTGGAACAAAAAATAATTGATATCAAATACTATTCAATTGTCTCTGTAACAAAAAGTAATTCACACCAAAATTTTACTAACCTTTCATTAATCTTTTAGTCTCATACATATACAGTTTTGAGATGACCATTACAATGGAAGTTCAATTGGTTCATCTTCTCAATATTTACAAATGGCAAGGCACCAATTTGCCACATTTCAATAATTAAAAAAGAAAACAAAAGAAAAGGTAGAATTTGAATCACTTCAAATTCTTCCCCTTTTTTTCTTTTTCTCTATAGGCCTTAGCGGCAACTATGATTAGGATGAGCACTTCATGTCTAGGAAAATGGATATTGGTATACCTTAAGATCCATTTAGAATTCTCTCTAGCCAAATTTTTCACATCATTTCATTGATTTGGAAGTTCCTCTTTGGCCATGTGTATGCATTTGCTAAGTGCCTATAGTTTAGCAACCCTATCTTGACTATGAGAATATATATCAGACAAACTATCCAAAAATCTAGAAAAGTTCTCCTTCATGTCATTAATTCCAATAAGTTCTTTTCCCCTGTTGCTAGTCTGAGAGTTTGTGTGTAATCCTCTCATAAGCTCAAATCCTTTATCTTGTGTCTTCTTCACATTATCTTCTATTTCTCTAAGCCCTTTCTATGCAGACTGGATGATCTCAGTCTTAAACTATTGCTTTGAAGCTATCAAATAGAGGCTTGTCTCCCTTTGGCAAGATCTTTGCTTCAACTACTTCCTTGGCCTTCATTTGGATGATCATCTTTAGGAGGGAGATGAAATCATCACACTTCACCCTTTCTCTAGCTAGAGTATTGCTTTTTGATATGATGTTATCTTTTTCTATTTCCAGCCTTAAGATAACATTACCAATTTGTTCTACAATAGTGGCACCTTTTGATTTGAGTTTCTTAAGCCATTCTTTACCAATCTGACCAAAATGTCTATCTTCTTGGAGTTGAGGGATGAAGGCTTGAACCTCAGTAGCAGTAGGATTTTGGGCCACTGATACTCCAGAGATACTTGCGAATGGAGTGACTAATTATCTGATGAACCTCTTCAATTCTTCAATCTCAGCCTTTATTTTGGTTTTGGACAACTTCAGACTTTCTAATTATCCCTCAATCACCTCGTTGGTTGACTTCCACAAGCCAAATTTGGTGTCATGCCTAGCTTCTCCAAGGTCTACAAAGTGAAAAGTAAAATCATCAACAATCATGTCTTCAATCCTTCCTCCTTTGTTAGGCTTGGCTATCTCCATTGTCAGGTGCCCTATTTCTGGATATTGTCCAATTATAGACAAATTTTTTTCCTTCTTTACTTTTGCCAATGTAGATCTAGAATGAATTGTGAGAGATACAATATCTTTGGTGGGGGTAGTTTCATCTTTTCTTTTCCTCTTCCTTTCTAGAGTATCTTCTAACTAGGAGTCTGTACCTATCACCTTGGAGGCCATCCCAAGTGATTCTATACTAAACATCTTCTTCTTAATTGGAGTTATTGTTATAGAAGTTGAAGAGAAGGGTTTATTCGAATCTTGAGAGATGAACTTAGAAGAATTATGGCCCTTTTCTACTTCTAAAGTTTTCTTCATTGCTTCATTTGACTCAATGGACTCACTACTGCTACTCTTCACATCCTCTAAGTTTACTATTTGTATTGAAGAGCCACTTGGCTATAGAAGTGTAAAACTTGCTGGTAGAATGAGACTATGATGAGGAGAGGGAGTTAGAGTAGTATGGGGAGAAGGATTTGGAGAAACATGAGGTGATGGAATTGGTGTGACATGGGGGGATGGAACTAACTTGGCCATGCTATCCTTTGGTTCATCCATCTTATTTTCCTTAGCACTAGTCTAGGTTCCAATGACTAGGAGGGAACCATCATGATATGTCTTGGCTATGGGGACATTCTTATCTAGAGGTTGTTCATCTCCACCTAAAGGTTGAGCTTGCCCTTCAGTGGAAGCTATGGTCACACTAGTGTAGCACTCTAAGATGAAGTAGGCATTGTAGTTGCTATAGAAGCTTGAGTGGTTGCACCTTTACTTCAGCTTCTTTTGGTTGTCCATTCAACCCATTTCCCCATTCTCTTGATAATCCTAGCCATCATGATATCAAAATTCTTCTCAACATCTACATATGGCTCAGAATTGATAGGCATCCCCCTTAACTTAGTCAAATATGTATTGCTATACATGTTTTGGCCATCGTCCTCCAAGCCTTCTACATCAAAGTTAATATTGTATGTTTTGATTTGCTCCACTGTGAGCCTAGAAAAAGCATGATCTCTGCTTTTGAGCTCATCTCTATAGTCTACCAAATAATCTTTGATAGTAGTAGCATGTTTGATCATGCTCCCAATCTGTAACACCTCTCTTGCATACCCATTTGGGTCAAACATAGGTCTTACGACCTCATATTCTTCTAATTGATATTTAGTCTCGAATGCTTTGAGCATATTTTTCACATCAGAGTGAGACTTGCAACTATAAGCCCCAACCTTCATAGGGGATTCATACCCTTTCTTCTTTAGGCTTGCACTTAGCATATTCACATGGATCACCTATCTCACAATCTCTATTAGCACAATCATATCACTTGGATACCTTGGCAACTTCAAAGAAATTCATTGAAAGCTACAAGATACAAATATGAAAAGATGAGAACTAGATAAAATAGCTACCAAATTGATTGATGGATACCATTGCATCTAAGTTAAACCTCCTCTCCAAACATCCTTGGAGTTCCCTACAAATTCTCATCATAAATGTGTCATTAACTTTGACATATTCTACATAGTTATTCTACAATTGTAAGTATGGATAGAATTCATAGCTTTTCACCTCATTAGGGAAGTTCTCTATTTTGGGAAGGCCTAGACACAATTGTAGAGAAGCTAACATATAAATTAGGAAAAAAGACATGTAAAAGGTGTTGTAAAACTTTGTAGTGCTAAGCGCTCTAGATAGATGTTCACTTACCTCATAGGCCCAATCAAAATAATGTGTATCTGAATAGATAATTTGTACTAGAAATAAGTATTGTTCAAAAAAATTATGTGCTTCTACCTCACCTTCCCATTTGTCTAAGAGAACCAGAATATGTATGATCTCAGGCTTGATATCAGTGCTAGATAGAGTCTTAGGAACCTTACTCTTAGTGCCCTGCAGCTTTTGGGAGCAAGACCACATAGTTTCTTTTCTCTACACCATTTTCTTCAAGGAGAACTCATACATTGAACCTCCTATTGTCAATTCAGAGAACTTTTCCCATTCTAGAACTCAAAGGTAATTTACCACAATTTTCCTATCAATAGAGATTAAAATTGTATGATCAGGTAGCAGAATTTGTTTGGTATCTAGGTTGTAGTTATTTATGCATTCAAAAATCAACTCAAGAGCTTGAACTACAACCAAAAATCAAATTGTCTCCACTAACCCACTTCTTTGGAGCTTTTTGGCTATGGGTGAATTGGCTCTAACCTTAGCCTCCTTTGAAAATCATGCATGTCATAGAAACGGAGCGAGGTATCTGTGAAACTTTGCAATGTGGATTTGATCCCATTAAGTTTGACAAACCCATCAAATTTGGTTGCCATTTTATCTAAGGTAGAAGTGAATCAAAACCTTGAAATTAAAGCAAACACAGAGGATAGAATTCACAAGTATAAGATATTTGAAAATGTTGTGCAATTCATTAGCATAACAATTCAAGGAAAAGTGGTAACTTGAAAAACTATTATGTTTCTCTCTCTATATAGAAATCCTAATCCATCTGTTAATCTTCAAGATCCATGTCACATGAACAAAATAAAGGATAAATTCATTGGATTAGTAAAATTTCTAATGGAATTTCCCATGTCTTTTCACTATTTTTTTTGGCCCATTAGTGACGTTTCCTTTATTACATACTAACCTTCCCATTTTTCACCTAGTTCCAGAGAATTAAGAATGGAGTACTCTGTAAGGAAATATCTGCCCAACCAGATTCTGCTCATTACACTTTTCCAACTACAATTAACTTTTTTACATTATCATCTTAAGGTTCCTTATGTGTAATTTGTGAACCCAATCTATTTAAAAGTTTATTTATTTGTGAATGTGGAAAATTTCCCTCATGGGTTGAAAACCTACTGAGGAGAAGGTGATCTTCAGTTTTCTACTCAAGCTTTATTTACCTTCTAACTTTTGGGTTAGCCTTTTCTTGAGTTCAGAAAACCACCAAAGGATTGTGAGGATCAAAAGAGGGCCCACTTCTTCATTTTTCCCTTTTACAAATGGCTTTAGTGGAAAATTTACTTCATGGGTTAGAAGCCCACCAAGGAGAAGTCAATTTAGAGTTTTTCACTTAAGGTGATTCTAAGCACCATGATGAATCCTAAATGTTGACCAAGGCAGAATACTATGATGATAGTAAGTCTTATCCATAGAACAACTCATTCTCTTCTTGATTTAATCCACAAACCACATTTATTAACCTCTATGGAAAATTACCTTCACAGGTCAAAAACCCGTTAAGGAGAAGGCAATCTTTGATTCTCCTCAAGCTTCATTTTTATGTGTAAATCATGATAAACCACAAACAATTCCATCCTTGAAAATAACTTTGAGAAAATCTTTAAGAAACACAAGGATCTCCATTGAATTAGGTTTTGGACTACCCACAAACTCACGACATCAAGGAAAACCCACCCAGTTATGTAATGTGGAAGAAGGAAAAGTTGGAAAATCCAATGGAGAAACTTTTCACTTGAGGAGGAAAGACTAGACTAAGACATACAAAGACCAAACTAAAACACAAAATCCTTTCCACTTTGCAAAATAGGTACAGGATGAAAAGTGGGGCAGTAGCTAGCTCTAACTAGGGACTTGGGTAGAGCATACCCAGGTAAGGAACTCAAAATATCTAGTTTTGCAAAGAAGTTAAAAGCTAGCAACACAACAAAACAAAAATGAGGAAAAGAAAAAGAAAACAAAAGCAAGGAAAGGAGCCTAACTAGGAAACATGAAAAGAAACTAAACCTAAGTATAATACAATACAGGGGTTACCTATTCTCAATTTGCAATTTGATAAAGCTTCAAATCCTGACCCTTATAGGTTAGGGGTAGTACTTTTCCATCTTCATAAGCCAATTTGAAAGAATTATTCTCAAATGCCTAATGAATTCTAAATGGACCTTTACACAAGGTGTCAATCTTCTTATGCATACCTTTTGGAGCACTTCTCTTATCCCAAAGTAACACACTATCTCCTACCCTGAATTTATGTGGTCTAGCCTTCTTATCAAATAGGTCCTTCCCCCGCATCTGATGTTGTGTGATATGATCCACCATTTTGTTTCTTTCCTCTTCAAGTTTTCTTAGATACAAAATTCTCTTCTCTAGACCATCTTTGTAAATATTATCTTCGATCACTATTCTAAGTTTTTTTGTAGCCAATTTTAAAGGAAATGGTAGATTAGCTTCAACCCCATACACTAATTAAAATGGAGATATGTTGATTTCTATTTTAGGTGTCACCCTATATACCCAAAGTGCCTCATGAATCTTCTTATGCCAAATCTTTTGATTGTTTGAGACTAACTTCTTAATAATGTTTATCAAATTGTTGTAACTAGACTTGGCTTTACCATTTCCTTGTGGTAAATAATTAGATGAGTGACTAACAGTAATTCCATACTCAAACAAAAAGTTAGTAATCTCAATTGAAGAAAAATAGGTTGCACTATCCATTACTAATTTGATAGTAACACCAAACCTGACCAGTATGTTCTCCTTAATGAATTCACATACTACTTTAGAAGTAGTTTTCTTTGTTTCTTTGGCTTCCACCCACCTACTAAAATAATCAATTGTAGTTATCACATATTGATGATGAGCACTAGTGTTGGACTAATCAGACCAATAAAATCAAGACCTCATTGTTGAAAAGGTCCCTCAATGATGACAAACCTTAATGGTAGAGCAGCTAATTGAGGATGCCTTGTGAACATCTTGCATTTTTCACACTTTGATACCCAAGAATAGGCATCTTTAAACATTTTAAGCTAGTAATAACACTGTCTGAATATTTTGAAAGCTATGACTGAGGATCAAAAATGCCCTCCACAAGCTTCATCATGTAATGTTTTCAACAACTTTTCTTGTTGTTGTTTATCTACACATCTGAAAAAAGTGCCATCAATAGCCTTTTTAAAAAATTTGCCATCCCAAATAATGTACTTAGCTACTTTTAATTTAAAATCCTTTCTTTTTTTGGCATTTAGGCCCTCTAGACATTCTCCATATGTTAACAGGTAAGAAATATTTTCAAACCAAGAATCATGAAGACCTAACAATAATACTAGCTACTTTCCACTTAATTCTTCTGATTCTCTAGTGATCTTTTTTTCTGCAATTTCTTTACACAAAGCATTACCCCTATCTAGCTTGGCAAGCTTGATTTCTATATCATATTCTTATGTCTTTGCTATCCATGCTCCTCTAACATTACAACCTACATCCTATTGTGTCAACACACTTTCACTGCTACATTTGGAACAAAAACAACAGAATGCAAATGCAAGATATAGAACTAAAAAAATTTAAGTGCTTTGACTACTGCAAAGGCATGCTTCTCAATCTATGAGTATTTTAATTTGTGATTTTTCAGGGGTATGCTCATGAAAGCTATTTGGGCTTGTACCCCTTCATCATTGTCCTGCATAAGAATTGTTGATAAATTATGTTTAGAAGCATAACAATAAATGAATAAATCTCACTTATAATTTGGGTGGCTCAAAACTGGGTCATTAGCAATAGCTATTTTTATATTCTAAAAGGCTTGCTTTCTTGCCTCATTCCATTTGAATTTTTGAATTTCCCTTCATCATATCCACAATATGCTTAGTGGTTTCTACGAAATCTAGTACAAACTTTCTGAGAAAATTCTCTTTCCCAAAGAATTACTTAACCCCTATTTTATTTGAAGGAAAACTTAACCTTCAGATGGCCTCCACTTGTTCGAGATAAATTCCGATGCCTTCCTGAGACACTATATGACCAAGGAGATTTCCCTCCATCACACAAAAAATTAATTTCTTCATAATTAGTGAGTTCCCATGTTCTACGCATCTTTGTAAGACTTTCCTTAAATCTTCCATGTGGTCTTTTCTCTTTTTTGAAAACACGGTGAGGTTATCCAAGTATATACCTATAATTTGGTCCTTTAGATTAGTGAATTTCTTGCTCCTACATCTCTAGAATGTGGCACTAGCATTGATGAAACCAAAGGGCATTCTATGATATGAAAATGTACCCCAAGGAGTGGTAAATGTTGTCTTATGTTGGTCTTTCTCATCTACCTCAACTTGATTGTAACTTGAAAATCTGTCAAGCATGGACATCATTTTAGATCCAGCCATTGTTTGCAATAAGTAATCCATATTGGGGAGAGTGAAATTATCCTTTAGGGATGCCTAGTTCAAATTATGAAAATTGGCGCAGATCCTTATTTCTCAATTCTTCTTTTTGACTCATACTATGTTAGCTACCCAAGTAGAGTGATGGATGGTGTAAATTATTCTTGCTTTCAACATTTCATCTACCTCCCAAAAAATGGCATCTGTGATCATAGGATTATAATTATTTTGTTTTTTTCAAAAAGGAATTGCATTAGATTTGAGTGGAATTTGATGTTTTACCTCCCCACCTTGATAGCTTTTTAGATCTTCGTAACTCCAAGCAAAAACATCCCTATACTCCATGAAGAGTTTTTTTGCAACTTCCTTTTCTTCAAACAAACAACATTTTCCAATGTTGATCATTTTAGGATATGAGTGTCTCTTATATTTAGCCCCTCATACTTTCTAGTGGAAGGTCCCTTTTCTGCCCTCTTCTGCTTTATGTAGGCATCATGTCTATTAAACAATTTTTCTAAAGCTACAAATTATGGTGGAATGATATTACCTTGCATTTTAACTTTACCATTTTGATTTTTCTCAACATCATAGCTTTCATGATCATCATTCTTGGATTCATGTGCAAAATTGAATTTTTCATTTTCTAGGAACAGTTGTAAACTCTTTTCATCTTCAAAAACTTGCCAGGATTCCAGATTGTTTGGAACAAAAGCTCAATACACAATTTCAATCCAGCACAACTTCAATAGAAAAGGCATCTAGACCTTCTATTTCATTCCAAACTCTATTTCTATAATTCTTTAACTTATGATTTTCACAGAATATTCTCCTTTAATTTTCCTGACAATGAGTTCTGCATCACTCGAGCTCTCAAGATCTTTACTCCTCTTTCTTTTGTTGATATTATCCCTAATAACAGAGCCTCATATTTTTTAGTATTATTCATATTTTTGAATTATAATTTAAAATCCAAGGGCTCATGTTCTCCCTTAGGGGATATCAACACTACACCTGTGCCAAACCCTGAGGAGGCACAACTTCCATCAAATTCAAGTGTCCATATGCCTGTTACATCTTTGTCCTCATTTAAAATTCCTTTTCTTTGATCTTCATCTCTTTGTTCATCTAAATCCTCTTCAGTGAATAACATATAGTTTCCAAATTCCAGCTCTTGATAGAGGATCTAAGCTTTAGGATCATCTGATTTTAGAACCATGATTTTTATCTTTTCTTCAGGTTCTAA
Organism: Cupressus sempervirens; assembly: GCA_028749045.1. Taxonomy (NCBI): domain Eukaryota; kingdom Viridiplantae; phylum Streptophyta; class Pinopsida; order Cupressales; family Cupressaceae; genus Cupressus; species Cupressus sempervirens. Next base: position 892,113,238 of record CM053783.1, read on the forward strand.
CTTAACTTTCTTATTCCCAATAGGTATGACTACTTGGGACTAGTCCAACTTAATTTCTCCTCTTAAGCCTTGGTAGAAACTCCTGCTTAAAAGAAGTCCATAGCTCACCATAATATCTGCTACTAGGATAGTCAATAAGAGTTTCTTATCTAGATGTGAGGCCAAGGCTAATTGAGCATCTTTGATTTGCCCAAGTAGGGACTTGTTTGGCATATATAGAATAACACCTCCCATGCACTTTAGAAAGATTGAGACCCAAGGCTTTAGCTACAGAATATGGCATAACATTATTTGATGCACCCAAATCTATTATGCAATTGCTTAATTTGCATCCATTGATATATAGTGAAATATAAAATGGGTCAGGTTTCTACCTAGGGGAGGTTGCTAAAATAGTAGAATCCTCTTGGATGAATAGTTTAGATGTCAAGGTTTCATAATCTTTTTCAATAGTTACATTATGATTCAAATCTAATGTATTCCCTTTACATCTATCTACTAATATTTTTAATTCAAAGGGATGAGACTTCAAATAGTCTATAGGGGAAATTTCAATCTTGGATTCTTCACAGAATTGGATGAAATCAAAAGAAATTTTTTCCTTACCATTCGTGAAGAAAATACTCCTTGATCAATATGAACATTACTTGTTGATGTGCTAGGATCATCCTTGTGAACATGACTACGGGATTGATTCTTATTCCTTTGACCTTGAGTCAATACTATGTAAGAAGTCTCATCAATAGTCACATAACATTCACCTTTTGATTTAGAATTTGACTCATATTCTAAAAATAAATTTCCAGAATCACCATTTGGGTATGAATCTAATTCTGGGTCAAGGGTTGCAATGTTTAGCTCATTCATGGATAATAACTACATGATACGAGCTATTTTTAGATAGCTCTCACTCTCATGATCTGTTGTCAAATGAAAGACACACATATTTCATCTCTTTGGTGCTACCTCAATCTACAACCTAGGTTGTGAGCCTATAAGCTACGAATATCTTCCATCATTATTCCTTCCTGGCAAGTTTTGATAATTTCGTTGATAGGAATTATTGAATCTGGGTAATTGTCTTTTTACTATCATCAATTCATTTGACAATTTTTGGATCATTTCATTAGATGACGTGGTATCACTAGAGCTTCCTTTAGTTTGAAGCTCTTGCTTCCATTTTCCTACCAAAATCAAATCATCTTCAAATTCAATTGCCTACTTTTGTGCATCTGCTAAATCTGTGGGGTGTGCTCTTCTCAAATGATAATTGCAATCTAGGGGCATCATACTTATAAAGAAGGTTTTCAAATTATCGGCTATAGGTCTATCAACACTTGGAATTCTATTAATGATCTAATTGAACTTGGCAACAAAATCTCTCATACTCATGGTGGATTTCTTTTTAATTGAAGTCAATTGTGTTAACAAGGCATGTTCATCTTCTGTAGCTTTAAACCTTTTCTCAAATTATGTTCTCATTGTATCCCAATCAGTAATTGAGCCATCATATAAATGACAGAAATAGTCTACCACACTATCTATCAGGGTTTCCACAAATAATCTTATAGAAACATCCTCATGCCCAACACCTAAGATGTGAGTAGTTATGAAGAAGGCTTTAATATGTTCATCTATAGTAACCTTTCTGTCTCCTAAGAATTTTGGGAAATTCTTCCTTGAACTAGTTGGGAGGGGATGATAAGTTGTTAGTGTTAATAGTCCTATTCCTATGGCCCATGGAGTAGCCACAGCCATGATTGTTCTGGCAGTATATGGCGAGAAATTAACAACTGGAAGAGCAATAATTCCATGCAGGGCCAATACCTAATAGGCAGTATGCGAAGTACTACTATCTTGATTCCTAACAGGGGAAGGTGGCCCACTCTAAATTTTCTTTTCACCTTTCCACTTTGGAATATCTAAGATGGGAAAACCAAGCTTTATAAGTTTATCAAAAATAGGGTCTTGCCCGCCCTATTCCTTAGTACTTCTGAGAGGGTGGTAAGTCAATTTTGTATTTGACCTACTTGTCTCAACTATCTTTCTTCTCTTCGAATGTCCCTTCTTTGAATAGCTCTTTCTAGAGCTTTAGCTATTCTTTCTTCTTCTTCCAATATTTGACTAGCATTCTTGTAATGTTCAGCATTCCTCCTATGTCTCCAAACAAATGTATTAAGTGACAAAATTATGTCTTCTTGATCATCTTGAAAACCAAGGTCAAGTTGGAGCACTAGAATAATGTTTTCATGAGGTAGTACCATTTTCCTCATGATGTAGGCTTTTTGGTCAAGCAACTATTCGTTTCCCTAGCAGATTTTCCAAAAATCTATTGGTAAATAGATTTATTCTTTTTAATTATAACTCTCAAATGCCCAAACTTGGAACAATATCTGGTTACAAATAGTTGAAAAACTACTTATGAATGAATTGAAATTTCTCAAAATTGGTAGGTACAGCTCCCTAAAATAGGTTTGCAATGAATTATGGTTTTCTCCTAAACTAATTCAGGGTATGTTCTTAACTTGAGAACAGAAAAGGTAAAACCAATCTAGACCTGAACAGAATCTAACTTAGGAAAATATTTTTTTTGAATATCTAAACAAGTTTATGAATCCACACATCCTACGAATTCACAAAGCTTAACTGAGTAACAACTAGTATGGAGCTGAATTAATCTAAATTTGAACTATGATTAACAAATAGAGAATGTTGAAGGGATTTCTCTTTAAATGAACAATGGCTCTACCTATCACATTCATTCATTGCTTCAAAATAAGGAAGTGGAACTTTGTTCTTTCCTCATTTCAACTCAATAAAAGAGAAAACATAAGACTAAAACTAATAGAAATTGGAATAGAAAATAATTGATATCAAATACCATTCAATTGTCTCTACAACAAAAAGTACTTAACACCAAAAATTTGCTGACCTTTCATTAATATTTCAATCTCATACATATACAATTTTGAGATGAACATTACAATGGAAGTTCAATCGGTTCATCTTCTCAAGATTGAAAAATGGCAAGGCACCAATTTTCCATGTTTCAATAATTACAACAAAAAACAAAAGAAAAGGCAAAATGCGAATCACTTCAAATTCTTCCCCTTTTCTGTTTTTGCTCTGTAGGCCTTGGTAAAAACTATTATTGGGATGAGCTCTTCATTTCTAGGCACATGGATATTGGTATACCTTAAGAGCCATTTAGAATGCTCTCTAGCCAACTCTTTCACAACATTTAATTGATTTGGTAGTTCCTCTTTGGCCATATGTATGCATCTAATAAGTGCCTATAGTTTAGGAACCCTCTCTTGACTATGAGAAGATATATCTAGAAAACTATCCAAAATTTTGGAAAAGTTCTCCTTCATCACATTGATTCCAATAAGTGCTTTTCCTTGGCTACTAGTCTGAGAGAGTGTATGTAATCCCCTCAAAAGCTCAAACCCTTTGTCTTGTGTCTTCTTCACATTATCTTCTATCTCTCTAAGCCATTTCTCTGCAGACTAGATCATCTTAGTCTTAAACTACATTCTTTGAACCCAGTCAAATAGAGGTTCATCTCCCTTTGGAAAGATCTTTTCTTCAACTACTTCCTTGGCCTTCATTTGGATGATCATCTTTAGGAGGGAGATGCAATCATCATACTTCACCCTTTCTCTAGATAGAGTATTGCTATTTGATATGATGTTATATTTTTTTTGTTTCCAGCCTTAAGATAAAATTACCAATTTATTCTACAATAGTGGCTCCTTTTGATTTGAGCTTCTAAATCCATTCTTTACCAATCTAACCAAAATGTCTATCTTCTTGGAGTTAAAATATGAGGTCTTGAACCTCAATAGCACTAAGATTTTGGGTCACTCATACTCAAAGATAGCTACAAATGGAGTGACTAATTGTCTAATGAACCTATTTAGTTCTTCTATCTCAGCCTTAATTTTGGTTTTGCACAACTTCAAACTTTCTAATTGTCCCTTAATCACCTCATTTGTTGACTTCCACATTCCAACTTTAGTGTCATGCCTAGCTTTTCCAAGGTCTATAGAGTGCAGAGTAAAATCATCAGTAGTCATGTCTTCAATCCTTCCTCCTTTGTTAGGATTGGCTATCTCCATTGTTAGGTGCCCTATTTTTGGATATTGCCCAAGTATAGACAATGTTTTTTGCTTGTTTACTTTTGCCAATGCAGATCGGGAATGAATTGCCAGAGATATAGTATGTTTGGCAGGGGGGTACTTTCATCCTTTCTTTTCCTCTTCTTTCCTAGAGTACCTTCCAACTAGGAGTCTATACTTATCACCTTGGAGGCTATTGCAAGTGATTCTATACTAAACATCTTCTTCTTATTTGAATTTATTGTTATAGCTATTGAAGAGAAGGGATTCTTCAAATCTTGAGAGATGAACTTAGAAGAAGTCTAGCCATTTTCTACTTCTAGAGTTTTCTTCACTACATCCAACTTAGTGGACTCAATACTACAACTATTCCCATCCCCTAAGTCTACTATATGTATTGAAGAGCCACTTGGCCATAGAAGTGTAGCACTTGTTGGAAAAAAAAGACAATGATGACGAGACAAAAATAAAGTAGTATGGGGAGAAGGAGTTGGAAAAATATGAGGTGATGGAACTGGTGTGACATGGGGGAATGGAATTGAGGGGGTTGTGCTATCCTTTGGTTCCTCCATCTTCTTTTCCTCAGCACCAGTCTGGATTCCAATGACTAGGAGGGAACCATCATGAAAGGTCTTGATAATGGGGACATTCTTATCTGGAGGTTGATCACCTCCACCTGAAGTTTGAGCTAGACCTTGAGTGGATGCTATAGTCATGCCTGTTGTAGCACTCTAACATAAAGTAGGCATTGGATCTGCTGGATAAGTTTGAGTGGTTGCACCTTTACTTTGGCTTCTTTTGGTTGTCCATTAAACCCATTTCCCCATTCTCCTAATAATATTGGCCATCACGATATCAAAATTCTCTTCAACATCTACATATGGCTTGAAACTGATAGGAATCCCCCTTAACTTAGTCAAATATGAATTTCTATACATGTTTTGGCCATCGTCCTCCAAGCCTTCTACATCAAAGTTGATACCGTATGTTTTTATTTGCTCGACTGTGAGCTTAGCAAAAGCATGATCTCTACTTTCAAGCTCATCTCTATAGTCTGCCCAATAATCTTTGACAGTAGTAACATGCTTGATCATGCTCCCAATCTGCAACACCTCTCTTGCATACCCATTTAGGTTGAACATATGTCTTACGACCTCATATGCCTCTAATTGACATTTAGTCTCGAATGCTTTGAGCATATTTTTTGCATCAGAGTGAGAGTCACAATTGTAAGCCCCAACCATCATAGGGAATTCATACCCTTTCTTCTTTAGGCTTGCACTTAGCATGTTCACTTGGATCGTGTGCCTCATGATCTTTATTAGCATGATCATATCACTTAGATACCTAGGTAGCTTCAAAGGAAATCTGCTAAAAGTTGCAAAATGAAAATTTGAAAAGGATGAGAACTAGATAAAATAGCTACCAAACTAATTGATGGATGCCATTGCCTTTGGGTTGAACCTCCTCTCTAGGCATCCTTGGAGTTCCCTATAAATTCTCATTGTAAATGCATCATTTACTTTTACATATTCCACATAGCTATATATAGAAATTGTAAGCATGGATACAATTCATAGCTTTCAACATCATCAGGTAAGTTCTCTATTCTAGGAATGTTTGGCCTAGAGAAGCTAACATATAAATCAGGAAAGAAGACATGTAAAAGGTGTTGTAAAACTTTGTGGTGCTAAGAGCTCTAGACAAATGCTCACTTACCTCATAGGCCCAATCAACATAATATGTATCTGAATAGATAATTTGTACTAGAAAGAAATATTGTTCAAAATAATTAAGCACTTCTACCTCACCTTTCAATTTTTACAAGAGAACCAAAATATTTACAATCTTGAGCTTGAGATTAGTGTCAAATAGAGTCTTAGGAACCTTACTCTTAATGTCTCACAACTTTTGGAACTAGTACCTCATAATTTCTTTTCTCCACACCATTTTCTTCAAGGAAATCTTAGACATTGCCCCTCCTATTGTCAATTCAAAGAATACTTCCTATTCTAGAACTCAAAATAAATTTACTAGAGTTTTCCTATCAATAGAGATTAGAACTGTATGATCAAGCAACAAAATTTGTCTAGTATTTGGGTTTTATTGATTTATGCATTCAACAATCAACTTAGGAGCTTGAATCACCACCAAAAATCTAGCTAGCTCCATGTTTTCTCTTAGGTTTGTACCCCTGTCCAAAGCCTATGCATGAGGACAACCTAGTGAAACATGGAAACAACCTCCAAGCTGTGGGACTTGAACTATGAGGTTGAGTCTCCAGAGAAGGTCGGCTTTCTCTTACTATCAAGATGTACCTAACTACTCTTGGAGAGGAAAAGGGAGAAGGAGAGAATGAAATAAAATCTACCTAATCTAATCTAAAGAGGTGATGCACCAAAATAGAGTGTTCAAACCAATCTCTGCCCATATATGCACTTTTGACCCAGGATGAAACTAAGGATATACACATTTAGACTTGCTTTAATCTAATAATCACATGTAGATTAGAAGACCAAGATGAATGACACAAGGAAAGAGAGATTCACTTATAATATCATTCATAGACCAAGGAGATACAGTCATGCAGATCATAGATCTCTTCAAAATACCAGTAAGAGGAAAAGAATTCTTGCACTTTTATACCAATGACTGAAAGAGATAAGGCAAAAAATCATGTGGTTCAAAGGCACAAGGGAATTTACATTGAGAATCTGTAGAGTAGTAACAAAAAAAATAGAAAAAGGTCAACCCCTTCAAAATTCATAAAAATTTGCCTTTATAGCTTAGGCATAACTGGGATGTCCTCCAACTGTAATTACTTTGCAACAACCTACCATTAAGTCCTACAGAGAATAATCATGGAGAAAATTTGATCTGGAGATCGATCCAAATGCAATGATATCTAATCTTCTATATCAAATAATTCCTTGAGAGGATGGAAATGATGCCATAACTGTGCTCTGACCAGGTAGATAGGTTGGATTGAGGGGTGGAGTGTTCCTCTTTGTTTCGTATTTACTCTAGGGTGGTTGGAATCGATCATAAGATTAGATTATGCAAAAAACCTCGGTATCCTCTGTTCCCAATTCACGAACTAGCATGGTCAGCAAGTCAACATAACCTTGGCACCAAAATGAGCCACATGGGCCAACGATCTCTTTCCTTTATGCCACCTTGTGGGTCTCCCCGAGTTTGACTAGGTATTCAAATTGATCGCACCACCTTGCAAACTTTGACTACGACAACCACATTAACTATCGGTCGCTAACCATCAATGCCTTGACTGCTCACTAGGACACGTGTCACCAAGGTGCTATGTTGCTATGCATATCCTTTGAGCAATTTCCCATAGTGAGATATCACCTACCGTGGATTTAGACTGATCTGACGATCGTGAAGACTTGCCATATTACTGCACTATCTCCTTAAAAATTTTGGTCCCACAAAACACTTGGCAACCACCAGGCACAACCTGGCATCCTCATCTTGGTAAGACCTAGCCCCATTGATCCACGTAGCACAATGGCACTATGTTGCTATGCGTAATATCCTCGCAGCTTTCCATACCGAGATAGCACCTACCATCAATTTTCTTAGATCTATGGTGATCAAAAAAATTGTACAATTGCAATTTGAGTTGGCTAAATGGACCAATGAAATATCACCACTGTACTATGACCCACCTGACAACTACCACCGAGGATGAGCCATAATATTACTTTAGAGAAGGGTGAGATCATTACGGCATCTGTGTTGTGCATCACCAAGGTGCTATGTTACTATGGATAATATCCTCACAACTTCCCATAGCAAGATAACACCCACCATTGATCCAGATTGATCCAAGGGTGAGAAAATCTTCGTGCGTTTGAAAGGGGTGTGGGCCAGGTAACTCCTGACATCAACAAACTGCCCTGCTGGCAATGAATCAAAGCCTCACTTCAAACATAGTCATCCCTCCACATTGCCTAAGGCCCCACCATGTGTGCCAAATTTCATCATTGATATCTGACGAGGCATGCTTGGGACCCACCTTCCTTCTGATGTTGCTACAGTATCATTTTTCATCTCGGCGTTATGTCGCTAACGGCGAGGAACATAGATTTTTTGATAGCACCATAGCACCCACCGTGGATCTAGCAAAACCTAGTGCTAAAAAAATAACAAGGACAAGGAGGACCCACCGGACACATGGCCAAAAGGTGTTATGTCTCTATGGAAAAAAAATGTGCAACTTCCCATAGCGAGATAGCGCCAACCATAGATATCTCTTGATCTGACGATAGGGACTTGCGGGCTTGCAAAAACATTAAAATGTGTAAGGAAAGAAATATTATCAGGTTAGCATAAGGTATTTTGTGCCCCTTTTGAACATTTGAATATTTAAAACTGGTGAACATTACTACGTTGAATTCAAATGTGGTGATTCTGGCAGGAAGGCAAAAAAGACCAACAAATCTGGCAACTTAGAGGGGATGCAAGCCAGCTATGCATAAGACCAATGACCTCATGCATCCATTGGGATATAGATTCAAAAAGATTGGAATCCTATGTATACTATGAAACCCTAACCCTACGTCTGAGAGGAAAACCCTGAAACCTCTATCTCTGCAACTGGAACCATAGACAAAACCTTCTTTCTACAACCACAAAACTTTGAGAAAATTGGCTATCTCACAGAGACAATCCTGTGCTCGTGAACTTCTTGGAAAAGTAGGGAATAAATTGGAAACAAAACTAAGCTGACTATGTACATGGAATCTCAAACCCTTAGAAACATGGCTTGAGATAGATTCTATTGACTGGGATTGGAAAAACTTCACCACCAGGCTTACTTAACTGAAAAGCATTGGCCTATTTGCAACTGATAATCAGATAGGGACCACTCCATAATGTATCAAACTTTGAGTATCTTCTTGGTTTTTCCCTATCTGCATCCTATTTCAGAACCAAATCTCCCTCCCTTAAGATTCAGACCCTAGCCTTCTTGTCAAAACTCTTTTTACCTACTGCTGGTGTGTCTTTAAGGTCTACATTGCTTTATTTCTCTTTTCTTCTAGCTCCATCAACCCTGTCATTCTTACTATCATGTCATCATATTCAATCAACTCTAGCTGATGAGCTAGCTCTAGGGATGGGAACTCCAATGAAATTGGAAGCCTTGCTTCCCTACCATAGACTAACACAAATGGTGAATTCCCTATTGACCTTTTAGGCATTACTCTGTTAACCCACAGTGCAGTCTTCAATTTTTTATGCCAACACCTCTAGTTATCTTCTATTGTCCTTTTCATGATCCTAAGTAGGTTCTTGTTGGAGGACTCAGCCAAACCATTACCCTAAGGATAGTAATTTGAGGATGTGCTCAAATAGATATTATGATCCACTGCTCATCCACAAATCTGCACTCCAACAAAAGACTTTGCTTTATCTAAAATAATGGTTGAAGGGGCACCAAACCTAGTCACAATTCCATCAAGGAACTCAACAACTGAAGATTCAGTGGCATCCTTTAATGTGACTACCTCTGTCCATCTGGTTAAGTAATCTGTAGCAGCTAGAATCCACTTGAGACCAGAACTGGAAGAAGGATTGATAGGGCCTATAAAATCCAATCCCCACTAAGCAAAAGGTTGATCCACCTAGATAGGATGAAGGGGAAGAGCTACAAGTCTTTGTTTTCTAGAGAAGAAGGCACATTTTTCACACTTCCTTACATACCTATGATAGTCATGGAACAAGGATGGCCAAAAGTAACTAGCCCTCATGATCTTCATTGCAGTTGTCCTTACTGAGAAGTGGCCACCATCAGAACCATCATGAAGTTCTTTGATCATTCTTTTAGTCTAGTCTGTATCAAGGCATCTTAATAGGGCTCCATTAAAATCTTTTCTAAAGAGGACACTATCAACTATGACATAAGGAATTGACTGTAACCTATACTGTCTCCTTTTAGTTCTATCTAATCATTGAGGGTATCCATTGCCTAATAAGAAATTCATCATATCATCCTACCAACTCCTTGGGTCACTATTTCTTACCTCTTATTGCTCTGTTAGTATCATAGCAGCTTCCTCATCAAGTTCTTGAGATTATAACATATGTTTACACAACCCCCTCCCTCTTACTAGCTTGGTAATCTGAATGTCAATATCATATTCCATCACTTTAGTAATCCAGCCAACTCTTTTTTCACTAATATCTTTTCTCAAAAGGAAATCTTTCACACTGGCATGGGGTACTAACAAATGAATCTTATTATGAGATAGGAGGTGTCTAAATTTCTTTAAAGCTCTGATGATAGCAAGGGCTTGCTTCTCTACATAGCTATATTTATCTTCATATTTTTTAAGCCCTTCAATAAAGAAAGCTATGGGTTGCTTGTCACCTTTATCATTTCTTTGAGTCAGGACAGCAGAAATGCTTGACTCACCACCTAGGGTATAAAGGATGAAATCTTTCTCAAAATTTGGATTCATGAGAGTAGGGGTTGAGACTATGGCTGTCTTGATCTCTTCAAAAATTTCCTTCCCTTCCTTGGTCCATGCAAAGACCATACCTTTCTTGAGCATAGTTGTAAGTGGTTTCACTAGAGTAGCAAGATTTGGAATAAATCTTCTCACAAAATTTATCCTGCCTAGGAAACTTTGCATCCCTTTCTTGTGTTTAGGAAGAGGGAGGGCAAGTATTGCTTTTGTTCTCTCTGGATCAATGGTTAAGCCATCCTTAGATACAATATGTCCTAATAATTTTCCTTGGTTAGTAGTGAAGACACACTTGCTTGGGTTAAGGGAAACCTCAAACTCTCTGCATCTTAGGAATACCTGTCTTAGATTATCAAAATGATCTTCTACATCCTTTGAATACACAGTGATATCATCAAGGTAAACTAAGACAAACTTGTCAATCAATCCTTTGAAGACCATCTCCATTTCCTTTTGAAATGTAGCACCTGCATTGGTTAGCCCAAATGGCATCTTACAATAAGCACAGGTACCCCATTTAGTGGTAAATGCAATCTTGTACCTATCAAACTCTTTAACCAGCACTTGATTGTAGCCAAAAAATCCATCAAGAAATGAAAATCTCTTTGAACCACTGACCTTGGACAAAATCTGCTCCATAGAAGGGAGAGGATGGTGATCTTTAAGGGAAGCTTGGTTAAGGTCCCTAAAGTCCACACACAATCTAATTTCCCTGTTATTCTTCCTAACAAGGATAAGGTTTGCTACCCATGATGAGTTTTTGATAGGGAAAATTATGTGGGCCTCAATCAATTTGGATAGCTCCTGTCTCATTAAGGGTTCAATTTTAGGATTTACTAGCCTCTTCTTTTTTCTTACTAGTTTTCCATTATCAACTAAATCTATGGTATGCTGAAATAACCTTGGGTCAAAGCCCTTTAAGTCATCATATGTCCAAGCAAATACATCATTAAATTCTTGACATAGATGAAAAAAAAATTGTTCTTCAATTTTAGAACATACCTTCCCCATGTTTAAGGACTTTCCATCAGCAACTATGACTGGAGCGTAGTCATCTTCATCAATAGCTAGGTTTATGGCCCTACTAATTGCTTGATCATCAAGATTTAAAGCACTCTCTAGAGTAATGAGACCCTTAGGTAGCTTGTTGGAGCTTAGGTTAATGATTTGGTCACCATACTGATCCTGCAATCTTGACTGATTTCTCTCTGAAAATTTTGCCTCATTCTGCAAGTAGCTCACAATTTTCTCATTAGAATCAAACACTTGCTAATGGATGTTGTTATTAGGGATAGCAGGCCTTACTACCACTCTGATTTTTTGTTTCTCCTCCTCCTCAAGATTCCCTAGCACATCATAAGATGCACCTATTGGTACAAGTCTATCAGCATGTCTATTTTCTTTTCTAGGGATGCTTTGAATATTAAATGCATTAAAACCTTCAAGCAAATCCCATACCCTATTTTTATAAGACTTGAGCAAACCATTCTTGGTGGTATTCTGATTTCTCACTTGATTAACCACCAACTCACTATCTCCATACACCCATAAGGCTTGGATCCCTCTTTTTTGAACAAGTAAGTGACCTTGAATCAAAGATTCATACTTGGCTACATTATTAGTGCAATTGAATTGGAGCTTAAAGGAGAAGTAGTACCTTAATTGTGCAAGAGAAATCAACATCACACCAGCCCCTAACCCAATCTTATTCCTTGATCCATCAAAGTACATACTCCATATCCCACTCATATCTTCTTTAATACCCACAAGATTGGGAACTAGAGCATCTTTCTCCAATATACAATATGTACTAAGACCTATCTTAAGGGTTTCTGACATAGGGTCAAATTGATATGCATTAGCCCACTCATCCAAGAAAAAATTAGGTATCTCTACTAGGGAAGTGGTGGGCTCATTCACTATGTCATTCTCATCCATCTCTAGGATAGGGCAATTCATATTGATGGAATTAGGGGTGTAAGATTCAGTATGACGGAGGGCTTAAGGCCCTGTTCTAATTGAAGAATTGGCTCCATATCTCATTTTGAAAGACATATATGACTAATCAGAAGATATGAAACTACCTATTTGGGTAGTAAAGTCTCTTGACAAACAGATGGCAAAATATGGCTTGACCTCTGCAAAAGAGATATCTTGGGTTATAGTACAACCAGGGCATGCATGTAAGGCCATCTCCACATTCCTAAACATCCCTATAGTCTTGACAGTACTACCATCCAACTGTAATACATTCCTAACAATGGGCTCATATTTCATTCCCAAAGCATTAGCAACACACCTAGGCATCACTAAACTACTAGCCCCTAAAGAAATCATGCAATTATGGACTAGTTTTCCCCCTATAATTAGAGAAATATAGAATGGAGGAGGTCTAACCTTTTTACTTGTTTCTACCTCCCTTGATGGTTGTACTAGGCTTGATGCACTTTCCATACTAAGTGCCTGATCCTTTGGTTCAATTCTTTCCAATTCTTGATGTAGCAACCTCTTTTGCATGGGTATAGTAGCAACAACATCCCACATGGAGATATTCACATTTGTCTTCTTCATTTTCTCTACCACACTGAATGGCATAGTAGGTGTTTTGGTAGAACCCTTGGGAGCTACAATTTTATGAGGTTGAGATGGAATAACCTGAGGATCACTTACATCTTTTCTGCCATGATTTTGCCTTTGTTGCTGAAAGGTACTTGATTGATTGATTATTTGTTGCTTGCTCATGAGATATCGCATTTGAAGTTGAGGTCTATTTGGGAGGAGGGATAGCATCTTCCATAGCTCTTCTTTTTCTTCTAGTGCTATGAGCAATGGAATCCTAGTTTACATTACAATGCTCCTCCATCTGATGATTCATAAAAGAGAAATTGCCCTATCTTTGCATATCTGAGGCATCTTTAAATTGGTCCTCCTTGTATGATTGTTTCGCTGCAGGTTCTTGGACTATCAAAGCCATAAAAGATTCAGCCTTCTAACACATACAATAGGCATAGGAGTAGTTATAGGAAGCAAAAAAATCTTGATCTTGAGCCATATTTTTTTGAGGGACTATGGCCGTACTTTGATTTACATTTGAGTTTGAAGCATGACCACCTTGCCTACTCTGATCAAAAGAATTGTTCCAATGATTAAGATTTGGAGGCCTACCACTACTTGGAGTTTGATATTGCAATTGATGAGGCTTACTACCTTGAGCTTGCTATCTTTCTAAAGTCACCACCTTGTTGCTTACTTTCTGCATCATAGAGGAGTTATCCTCCAGCTTCTTCCCATAATCTTGCAATCCTTTATCAAGGTTCTTCTCTCTTTTATCCACGTTCTGCATCAAAGATTGCATCATCTCTTTGATTTCATCTATCCCATTTGAAGATATGGAAGCCTGAGGGACTAGGACAAGGGATTGTGATGTAGAAGTTGTGGGAAGAGGAGCCAGTGCTGGTTGATGATTTGGAACATCAGGAAAGAAAGGCATAGGAGGCCTTGGAGCTAGCTTACCTCCTTGTATTAGGATGTTCTCTGATTTTATTTCTATGTCACAAGCATTAGGCAAGGTATCTCCTCCCATAGTTTGGATTTTAGTGGTAATATCACTATTAAAATCTCTAAGGTAATGCAAGAAGGCATTATCAGGGGTAGGCTTCATTGAAGTAGGTATTCTATCCCATGTCTTTTGAAATCTATAATTAAAATCAGTCATACATTCGTTAGGGGCTCTTTTTATAGTAGTCAACTACTCTAAAAGTGACAAATAGTCACTTTTATCCTCAAAATGTTTTCATAATCCTTCTCCTAATCCATCCCAATCTGTTATAGAACCATGAGCTAAACCTCTATACCATTGTAGTGCTTTTCCTTTCAAGGATGAGGCTAGGAGCCTAACTGCAACATCATCCTCTATAATACCATGGATATTGCAGACATTTACAACCTCTTGAATGTGTTCTAAGGGAGAAATGGAAGTTTCACCAGTAAACTCTAGTATACTTTTGAGGGTAGCTACTGGTATGTCATGTCTTTGTGCTAATAAGAGAGGGCTCCCACCATTAAAGGTGGAAAAAGTATGAGCTCTAGGAAATTCCATATAGACAAGTGACCTATTGATATGTATTGATGTTAGTCTAGGCTGAGATCTAATAGTAGGAGGAGTAGAGATAGATCTTGTAGGTGTATTTGTTACTATTGCACTCCTAACTAGTGATAAAGATATTCTATTCTTCCTTCTTCTAGGGTTTGAAAATGAAAGCTCTTGATACTAAAACTTACCTCTAGAAGATGCCCTTGTTTCAACTCTGGGCATGAATCACTGCAACTTTGGTCTAGAACCAGATATGTATTTGAAGCTTAGAGTTGCCAAGCACTTTGAAGAATGAGCCTCTTGAAGGCTTAAACACTGAAGCCAGTACTATCTCCTCGGTATTGATCTTGAAATCTTCCCTTTTGATACCAGTAGGCTTGAAGTTTTGAGGAAAGTTGTCCCATTGAGCATGCCAAAAATTGTTGTCACTTAGGTTTGCACCCTTGTCCAAAGCCTATGCATGAGGACAACCTAGTGAAACATGGAAACAAACTCCAAGCTGTGGGACTTGAACTATGAGGTTGAGTCTCCAGAGAAGGATGGCTTCCTCTTACTATCAGGATGCACCTAACTACTCTTGGAGAGGAAAAGGAAGAAGGAGAGCATGAAAGAAAATCTACCTAATCTAATCTAAAGAGGTGATGCACCAAAATAGAGTGTTCAGACCAATCTCTGCCCATATATGCTCTTTTGAACCAGGATGAAACTAAGGATATGCACATTCAGACTTGCTTTAATCTAATAATCACATGCAGATCAAAAGACCAAGATGAATGACACAAGGAAAGAGAGATTCACTTATATTATCATTCATAAGCGAGGGAGATATAGTCATGCAGATCATAGATCTCTACAAAACACCAGTAAGAGGCAAAGAATTCTTGCACTTTCATACCAATGGCTGAAAGAGATAAGGCAGAAAATCATGTGGTTCAGAGGCATAGGGAAATTTACACTGAGAATCTACAAAGAAAACAGAGAAAGGTAAACCCCTTCAAAATTCATAAGAATTTGCCTTTATAGCTCAGGCATAACTAGGATGTCCTCCAATTGTAATTACTTCACAACAAGCTGCCATGCAATCCTACAGAGAATAATCATGAAGAAAATCTAATCTATAGATGGATCTAGATGTAATTATATCTTATCTTCTATGTCAAATAATTCCTTGAGAGCATAGAAATGGCACCATAACTATGCTCTGACCAGGTAGATCTATTGGATCAGGGGGTGGAGTGTTCCTCTTTGTTTCATATTTACTCCAAGGTGGTTGGAATCGATCATAAGATCAAATTATGCAAAAAACATCGATATCCCCTATTCCCAGTTCATGAACCAGCATGGTCAGTAGGTCAACATAACCCTGGCACTAGAATGAGCCACATCGACCAACGATCTCTTTCCTTTATGGCACCTTATGGGTCTCCCCAAATTTGACTAGATATTTAAACTAACCGTGCCACCTTGCAAACCCTGACCAAGACGGCCACATTAACTTCCGCTTGCTAACCATCAATGCCTTGACTGCTCACTAGGAAACATGTCACTGAGGCACTATGTCACTATGCATATCCTTCGAGAAATTTCCATAGCGAGATAGTGCCTACCGTGGATTTAGACTAATCTAACGATCGTGAAGACTCTCCATATTACTATGCTATCTCCTTAAAACTTCTAGGCACACAAAACACTTGGCAACTACCTAGCACAACCATGCATCCTCATCTTGGTGAGACTTGGCCCCATCGATCCATGTGGCACAATGGTGTTATGTCACTATGGGTAATATGCTCACAGCTTTTCATAGCGAGATAGCGCCTACTATCAATTTCCTTAGATCTATGGTGATCAATAAAATTGTACAACTACACGCTGAGTTGGCTGAATGGACCAATGTACTATGACCCACCTAGCAACTACCACCGAGGATGAGCTGTAATATTACATTGGAGAAGGGTGGGCCCATTACATCATCTGTGCCACATGTCACTGAGGTCCTATGTCACTATGGATAATATCCTCACAGCTTCCCATAGCGAGATAGCACCCACCATTGATCCAAATTGATCCAAGGGTGAGGAAATCTTTGTGCATTTGAAAGGGGCATGGGTCCAAGTAACTGTTGACATTAATGAATTACCTAGCTGGTGATGAATCAAAGCCTCATTTCAAATACAGTCATCCCTCCACATTGCCTATGGTCCCATCGTGTGTGCCAGATTTCATCACTGATATCTAATGGGGCATGCTTGGGACCCACCTTCCTTCTGATGTTGTTGCAGTATCATTTTCTATCTGGGCGCTATGTCGCTAACGACGAGGAACATAGATTTTTTGGTAGTACCATAGTGCCCATCGTGTATCTAGCAAAACCTGGTGCCAAAGAAACAACAAGGACAAGGAGGACCCACCAGACACACAGCCAAAAGGCACTATGTCACTATGGAAAAACAACGTGAAACTTCCCATAGTGAGATAGCGCCAATCGTAGATATCTCTTGATCTAACGATGGAGACTTGCGGGCCCACAGAAACATTAAAATGCATAGGGAAATAAATATTATCAGGTTAGCATAAGGTATTTTATTGCCCTTTTGAACATTTGAATATTTAAAACTTATGAATGCTACTACATTGAATTCAAATGTGGTGATTCTGGTGGGAAGGAAAAAATGACCAACACTCCAATAGCCCACTTCCTTGGAGCTTCTCAGTTATGGGGTGAACTGGCTTTGACCTCAGCTTCCTTTAAAAATTTTGCATGTCATAGAAATGGAGTGAGATATCTGTGAAACTCTACAATTTGGATTTGATTTCATTAAGTAAATCAAACCCAAAAAATCTAGTTGCCATTTTATCTAAGGTAGAAGTGAATAAAACCTTGAAATTAAAGAAAACACAGAGGATAGAATTTGCAAGTGTAAGAGATTTGAAAATGTTGTGCAATTCAACAACATAACAGTTCAAGAAAAAGTGGTATTTTGAAAAATTGTCATGTTTCTCTCCATATAGATCTTCAAGATCCATGCCACATGAATGAAATAAAGGATAAATCCATTGGATTAGTAAATGTGAAAATTTCTAACAAACTTTTCCATGTCTTTTCACTATTTCTATTGGCCCAAGGTTAACTTTTCCTTTATTACATACTTACCTTCCCATTTTTCACCTAGTTCTATAGAATCAAGAACAGAGTACTCTGTAAGGAAATAAATGCCCCACCAAATTCTACTCATTACACTTTTTCCATTGTAATTAACTTGTTTCCATTATCATCTTAATATTTCTTATATGCAATTTGTGAACCCAATCTATTTAAAAGTTGATTTATCTATGAATGCAAAATAATTCCCTCATGGGTTGATAGCGCACCAATGAGAAGGCGATCTTCAGTTTTTCACTCAAGCTTTATTCACCTTCTAACTTTTGGGTTAGCCTTTTCTTTGAGCTCAGAAAACCACCAAAGGACTGCAGGGGTCAAAAGAGGTCCCACTTCTTCATTTTTTCCCTTTACAGATTTCTTTAGCCAAAAATTGACTTCATGGGTTGGAAGCTCGTCGAGGAGAAGTCAATTTAGAGATTTTTTCTTAAGGTGTTTTTGAGCACCATGATGAATCATAGATGTTTTCCAAGGTAGAATACTATGATGAAAGTAAGGCTTATCCATATAATAACTTGTTCTCTTCTTGTTTTAATCCACAAACCAAATTTATTAAGCTCCAGAAAAAATCACTGTCATGGGTCCAAAACCCACTGAGGAGAAAGAAATCTTCAATTCTCCACAAGCTTAATTTTTTATGTGTAAATCATGATAAGTTGTGAACAAGTCCATCCATGAAAATAACTTTGAGAAAATGTTTATGAAACATAAGGATCTCCATCAAATTAGTTTCTAGACTACCCAAAAACTCATGACATCAAGGAAAACTGACCCAGTAATGTAATGCAGGTGAAGAAAAAGGTGGGAAATCCAATGGAGAAACTTTTCACCTAAGGAAGAAAGACTAGACTAAGACATACCTAGACCAAACTAAAACACAAAGTCCTTTCCACTTTGCAAAATGGATATAGGATGAAAATTGGGGCAACAATAGGCTAGTTCCTTGTGCAATACTTTCATGTGAGGCATCAACATAGACTAGATATTGATCAGAGTAGACCTAATACTAGCATCCTATACTTGCAACTCTACAAGCCTTCTTTGAGTTGACAATAACCTTTGAAAATGTAACTAACTATTACCTGGAGATTGTTGTACTGTGGTAGTGAATTGCAAATCTCCCTACCACTTGTCGATATCCCATTGAGTCTACTTGGTAAATATCTCAACATTTCATAGATTTGTGTATAGAGAGAAAATGTTCTCTAACACCTTCTTTACATTTTCCATTTTGGTTGCTAGATCAACCTATCAAAGTGTAATAATGCCAAATATCTTCTCCAAAACCTTGGTATGAAACTTCCTTTCAGACCAGTCTAATAATTTGACATTTGTGTATAGGTCTTCATCCTTAATCTTGTCCACAATGCTAAAAAAAAATCTATAATAGGCTTATCATCATTTATTTCTAGGAGGTTGAAAGCATCAATGAATATGCTTTTGATTTCATGCAAAAATTTCTTTTTCTTAAGTTTCCTCCTTAATATTTCTTGTCTCTTTTTCCTTTGTAGAGTGACTTGAAGAATGCTCATTTCTTCAATAGTGATTGTATTAAAATAAAAATTTGGTAACTCAATGACCTCATCTAAGCTTACATCCTCAAATGATGTAACATCAACACTCTTGGGTGTTCTGGAACTTGGCCTTGATGTTTGCAATGGAGTATCCTATGTACTTAGCCTCTAAAGAGCTTGACTATTGATAGGACAAGTAGAGACTAGAAAAGTAACTAGTGTGTGTATGGAAATTTTCTTCTTAGGTGTAGTAGTCAACTTATCCTCTTCATTTTTTTTTGCTTCTTGTTAAACTTCACCCTATGATGGTGGAAAAGGTACATGACTAGCTTCCTTACCCTTTTGCTCTTATGTTCCATCCTTGTTAACAATCACTATGGATGGTAAGCTTGAAATTTTTAGGCTTGGCATTGATATATGCAAGAATCTTCCTTGGGGTAGAATTAACCCAAGAACAAGGAACTCAAAACACAATCACAGATTAGACTAGAGTATGATCAGAATAACTGTATAGTATTCAATTCTATGTACAAGTACACAAGGAGTGCCTCAATATAAAGGCCTCTGAGATGCATCTAGAATGCCTTGGAATAAACATCATGATAAGTCCAACAACTAGGCACATGTCCACCAAATATGGGTTATCCTCCATTATGCACAAAAGTAAGTGCGATGATGAGAGGATAAGCCTACAAAGGTGAAACACACACATCAGTATTGTAGACAACATGTGTAAAATTAAGAGTGCAAAAAATTGTGTTGTCTACATGAAAACTCAGTGAATGATGCAAACTCCTATGGTGTAGACACCATGTGCATAATTAGAGTTGTGTACTTCTATGTTGTCTACATGAAAACTCTAGAAGATGCACAAACTCCTAAGTGTCTCATAAAGAGAAATAATAAAATAATACAAAATAATAAAATAATGCACTAACCTAAGTAAACTTAAGTAAAGTGTAAATAGTAAATAACTATTTACACCAACACCCCCCCTTAAGTGCAACTTAGGGGAGTGCACTTAAGCTCACTAATGCATAATGGGTCCCGACTATGAGGTCATGTTAGGTACCCATGTACAAAAGTAATGCTAAAATGATGCAATGCAATCTCTCATAAAGTGAAGAAAGAGGGAAAACCTCATGGGACAAACCCTCCTCCAAAAAGAGAGATAAGTACAATAGAGAGAGAGAGAGAGAGAGAGAGAGAGAGAGAGAAGAAGACCTCATAAGAGGAAAAAAATCCCTCCCAGAAGAAGAAGAGAGAAGTCAAGGGACTCCCCTATCAGCAACATCCCAAACCTCCAAGAGATCTCATAAATGAGTATACTTGACCTCGATGAAGGGTTTGGTGAAAATATCAGTGACCTACTCTATTGTAGGACAGTACTAAAGTGCAATGATCTACTCATGTATAAGCTCTCTGATATAATGCATGTGAACCTCAATGTACTTTATTCGCTAATGCTGAATTGGATGCTTAGAGAATTCAATGGCACTTTGATTGTCACAATGAATAACTGTTGGCTTAGGTAGATCAAATCCAAACTCCTCCAGGATATGTTGTAACCAAAGAGCCTATGTAGCTACATTGATAGCCCCTCAATACTTAGCCTCTGTGGAAGAAAGAGCAACATTGTTCTTCTTCTTACTTTGCCAACAAATAGGGCTGGAACCAAGGTGAAATGTGTACCCTGAAGTAGACTTTCGAGAATCTAAGTCTCCTACATAGTTTGAATCTGTGTATCCAATCAACTGAAGCCTTGTACCTATTTCATAATGAATCTCATGTGTATGTGTACCCTTGATATAGTGCAAAATGCGCTTGGCAACCTTCCAATGAAGCTCATGAGGTTCTTGCATAAAGTGTGAAACCATACCAACTGCAAAGGCAATATCAGGGTGTGTGTGTGTGTGTGTCAAGTAGATAAGGCTCCCAACTAACTATCTATATAATGTCACATCAACAAGTGGAGTAGTGCACTTAGCCTCTAGCTTAACACTTGATAGGAAGGGAGTAGGAGCAGATTTACAGTCACTCATGTGAAATTGTGAAAGCAAGTCAAGAGCATACTTGGGCTATGCAAGTGAAATCCCTACTGAAGACTATATGATCTCAATGCCAAGGAAGTAATGTAGTAATCCCAAGTTTTTCATGGAAAATCTGTCCTAAAGAGAGGTCTTGACACTGGCTATGATGGATGTAGTGCTCCCTGTAATGATCAAGTCATCGACATAAAGCACTAAGATCAAGTGAGAGTCATCCTTTTGAACAATATAAACATTTGAATTAGAATGACATCTTGTGAAACCTACTGAGAGGAGGAATGAATCCATTTTGGTATACCAAGCCCAAGGAGCCTGCTTTAAACCATAATAGACTTCTTTAATCTACAAACCATAGTAGAATCCTATATGAACCCCTATGGCTGCTCCATATAAATTTCCTCATGAAGGTCACCATTCAAAAATGTGCTCTTAACATCCATCTGGTGTACAACCCATCTTTGAGCTGCAACAATTGCTAGTGTTAGGCGAATGGAGTTCATTTTGGCAACTGGTGCAAAAGTCTCTGTATAGTCAATACCTAGAACTTGTGAGAAACCTTTGGCAACTAGTCTAGCCTTATGTTTATGAACACTTCCATCTGCTGCAAATTTGGTTTGATAGATCCACTTGCATCAAACCACTTATCTTCCCTTAGGAAGGGGAACTAAGTCCCATGTGTTATTTTTCATTAATGAATTGTATTCTTCCTCCATAGCTTTATCCCATTCTAGAATCCCTGATGTTTCCTTAAAAGACTATGGATCTGAAGCAATGGCTATGTATGCATGTGGAAATGACTTGTGTTGTGACCTAGTCCTCCAAGTATCTAAAGGATTTCCCACCAATGAACCTACTACATCAAGAGTTTTTTTTTCCCAACGAGGTTTTGTGGAAGAAGATGAAGGAATGTCCTCAACTGTTTGTTGACCCTGCGAAGGTGGTGTCCTGTGAGTCAAGGTTAGAGGAATTTCATCTTTCGAGTCATTTTCATCACTATGATCACTATCCACATAGGAGGAAGAAGGAGGATTTGAAGAAGCCAAACTTGGACATGTCTCTTCAAAATGAACACTTCTCTCATAGAAGATTTCGTGAGTCTCTGGATCCATTAGTTTATATGCCTTGAGAAGATCAGGATATCCTAAAAATATGCATGGTTTGCTTTGTGGTTCTAATGCCTTTCACTTTTGTGGAGGTATCCTTACCCATGCTGGAGAACCAAAAAATTTGAAGTGCTTAACACTTGGTTTCCTTCCACACC
This sequence comes from Cupressus sempervirens, assembly GCA_028749045.1. Lineage (NCBI taxonomy): Eukaryota > Viridiplantae > Streptophyta > Pinopsida > Cupressales > Cupressaceae > Cupressus > Cupressus sempervirens. Next base: position 892,135,923 of record CM053783.1, read on the forward strand.
ATGCCTCAAAAGGTGTTATTCCATCTAAGGCCTTATGCGGACTTTAGCTTTGAATGTAGTTAGCACAGCACATGGCTTCAGCCCAAAACACTTGACCGAGAGACTTGTGTTGAAGCATGCAAGTAGTCATTTCCTTAAGGGTTCTATTCTTTCTTTCAGCTACACCATTCTACTGTGGCGTGTATACAAATAAATGTTGAAGATCTATCCCCTCATGTGTACAATAGTCTATAAGTCTGGAGCTGACATATTCTCTTCCATTATCTGTCCTTAGTATCTTGATGGCTTTCCTAGATTTCTTCTCAACTTGAGCTTTGAATGTGATAAAGTTGTCAAAGGCTTCACTCTTATGACCAAGGAAGAAGACCCAAGTGTACCTTGAAAAGTCATCAATAAATGTGAGAACATAGTCGGCCTTACCAAAAAAAGGTACTAGAAAGGGGCCAGCTACATCACTATGTACAAATTCTAGAATAGCAGTTGCCTTCCAAGACTTCCCCTTGTCATATTTCTCTTCAGGATGTTTACCTGCTTCACAACCTAGACATACTCCCTCTGAAAACTTGACTTGAGGTAGAACAATGACCATTTCCTTGCAACTTAATTGCTGAAGGTAGCGATAATTAAGGTGTCCAAATCTTTCATGCCATAGTTTACTTTGAGTATTTGAATGAGACAACAAGGCAAGAGATGTGGACTTAGGCACAAAATGTGAGAAATAATAAAGTCTAGTCTCATGGTTTGCCTTTCCAATTGCCACCATTGAATCATCTTTTAGATTTTTCACCTCTACTATGTCGGGGAGGAACTCTACTTTGTTGCCACATCCATAGTGAGTTATTTGATAGATGGAGAGAAGGTTGGTGCTAAGGCTAGGAACATGAAGTACATCCTTGAAGACACCATTCTCTAACTCAACATTCCCTTTACCTTCTACTTTAATTTTAGTATCATTGCCCACATAGATGTAAGGTACATTTGAAGTTTTTAAAGAGGAAAATTGCTTCCTATAAGCACCCATGTGATGAGATGCTCCTAAATCTAGAACCCATTCCTCCACATTATTAGTACTTGCAACTAAAGCTTGGCCCTTGCCCTTTGAAGTGGTTGAAGAACCCTTGTCTTTGTATATATTAGGAACATCAATCTTGTGTTTCCTCATAACATTGACCAATTCATCA